>CM077244.1:4094370-4646870 GCA_039654775.1 Spinibarbus caldwelli | reverse complement strand
AACCTACCCGTACCACTCAAATTAGAAAATATTATTATAAGATAACCGTTGTGAATCGGGCTAAAGTAAGGCGATAGTTTTGAACACTGGCTGGTTATGTACTTGCTCAAATATTGATTTTGGATCATTTTTAACCAAAAAAATTACGGACTGCAGCTTTAAGCAGCAAATCAGCATATTAGAATGATTTCTGACGGATCATGTGACACTGAAGACTGGAGTAGGATGCTGAGTTATAACTGTTAACTAGGACAAAAACAATTAAAAAATCATTTTAATTACTTGAAACAAAACACACATGAACTGAAATAAAATAAAATAAACTTAAACTTGTTTTATTTCAGTTAGTTTCCAAGGCAACATTTCTTAGGTTTAGTTTTTACTTGAAGAATTGATTAATAAATAATTATGTTTATATATATATATATTTTTAAAATTATATAATTATATTTTATATAATTATGACATTATTAAATTATTATACAATTGAGAAAAACCATACATTACAGGCATATTTTAAAAACTACACATAAAACACAACATATTAATAAAAATTTAAATTAAAACTGATAAAATGAAAAAAGTAATTCAAAATATTAACAAAAACTACTGTAAAACTATAAAACACTAAAAAATTATAAAATTCAAGCTTTTTCATTTCAGGAAAAAGTTACATTTCAAAATATCTTAAAATAATAATACATAAAACATATTTTGCTATATGATTTCATATAGTAATATATATTTTAATTCCCTATATATATTTTTTTTTGATAAAAAAAAAAAATCAGCATTATTAAACATAAAATATTCCTTTCAAAATCATGAAAAAAAAGATAATACCAGCTCCAGCATTTTTAAAAGTCGTGTCTATACTTAGTGATTATACTTAGTTAAGCTAAGTTGTAGAACACTTAGGTATCAGTCATTCTCAGTGTTTCTGTATCTGCAGAGCTGGAGAAGACAAGCGTCTCAGCGTTACGCTGCGCTCTACAGCATGTGTGAAACAACAGTTCTGTTTGTGGAGCCTGATCTCACACATCAGCTTCAGGTGTCTGTGGCACTGTACCGTAATAATGCTGCTTTGTGGCCGGACTACAGCTGAAGGTGAGGAGAAGAGCCTCACAATGAGACGCACTGCAGGGGGAGGATGAGGAGGAGAGGGAATGTACCACTTGGGTGTTGAGGAAGGGGGTGGGGTAAAGCGCAGAGAACAGAGGGGTCTTTTGTGAGGCAGGAAGAGAGAGACACAGTACAAGTTGTAGGTACAGTACAAGCCTGATGGGAGCAGAGAGAGAAGCACAGATTGAGAGGTAGAGAGAGATGTGAGGAGTGAGTGAGGCCTTCACTAAACAACCAAACTTCAACATTTAAATCCTATAGATGTGTGCTGAACAAACCAAATCAAATATGGTTTGTTGTGAATGAACTCAAATATATTCACCAAAATTGACCTAAAGGGTTAGCTATGTTACCACCATTACGTTTGGTTGATGCAAGAGTTATAAGTAAGATATATATGGTCAAGTTTTGCCTTTGAAAGAGTATCATGACTCAGCAAAAGTTTTGGGCTTTTTTTTTTTTTTTTGTGAATATTGTGAAATAATATTACAATTTAAATTAAAATCTTTTCTTTTTGAATATATTGTAAAATGTCATTCATTCCTGTGATCAAAGCTGAATTTTCATTCAATCATTCTAATATGATGATTTGCTGCTCAAGAAACATTTATTATTATTAGCATGCTTCATATTTTGTGGAAACTGTGGTGCATATTTTCAGAATTCTTTGATGACTAACATTATAAATGTCTTTACTGTCACTTTTGATCAATTTAATGCATCTCTGCTGAATAAAATTAAATTCTTTCAAAGAAAACAAACCTTACTGAACCCAAACTTTTCAACTGTATCGTATATGTGACCCTGGACCACAAAACCAGTCATAAGGGTCTTATATTTCATATATAACCAGTCATATATGAAATAGAGATTTTTACATCACTTGAAAGCTGAATAAATACGTTTTTCATTGATGTATGGATATAGGATAAGACAATATTTGGCCGAGATACAATTATTTGAAAATCTGAAATCTGAGGGTGTAAAAAAATCAAAATACTGAGAAAATTGCCTTTAAACTTGTCCAAATGAAGCTCTTAGCAATGCATATTACTAATAAAAAATTTAATTTTGATATATTTATGGTAGGAAATTTACAAAATATCTTCATGGAACATCATCTTTACTTAATATGCTAATGATTTTTGGTATAAAAGAAAAATCAATAATTTTGACCCATACAATGTATCTTTGGCTATTGTTACAAATATACCCAAGCGACTTAAGACTGGTTTTGTGGTCTAGGGTCACATATGTGTGTGTATATATATATATATATATATATATATATATATATATATATATATATATATATATATATATTTTTTTTTTTTTTTTTTTGGTATATATTTTTTTAATGGTTACAAAGCTAACTGCTAACCAGGTTGCTGATAGTTCATGCTTACTGTATATCATTAAAAAAAAAATCTTACTAACTACAAACAAATAAAAAAAGTGAACTAATTCTAATCATTTGTGAAATCTCTAGAGCCCAATAACATTTTAAGATATGTATGATTTAAAAGGTGTTATCTGGGTAACCAGGTCATAAGAAAAAAAAAATCATAAAAAATAATACATTTTGAAGAAAAATGTAATGGCAGAATAACTAAATGGCATAAACGTCAGTTGCTCCAATTTAGTTCAGTTTTCCAGTCATTACAGCAGCATTTAGTGAGTGACATCATGAATACACAAACACTGGATGACATGAAATAATAAACCTGTTGATCTTCACACACCTTCTCTGATCTTCTTACACAATCTCTTCTTATTTTAATTGCCTTTTATTTTCAACACTTCTTTTTGATCATATTATAATAGCAGGAAAAGAATGAAAAAAGAAAATAATGATTATTTCTATATAATTTATAATTACAAAATAAACAGTATTCTGTTAGCAAGTTGTGTATTTTGCATCAATAAGCATGTAAAATATTTATTTTCAAGACACAAATACTTTGTATCCTCTCTCTCTCTTTTTTAAATTATAGTGTTGGTTTCTATATTCTCATGCACTTGTTTTCTTTTGCTCTTCAGTGTGCTTACACAAGATGAAGAAAAATTTACATTTGAGAAAAAAATGACCTATAAGTAGGAGGTTTTTTAAGAGAACAAAAGCCTTTGGACATCCACACTGCCACACAGCGTCCCCAGACTGCAGATTTTCTATAATTTAGCCGACAGCAAATATGCATTCCTCACTGCAACACAATCCAAACCAGAAACAAAACAATTACAAACATCAACAACTATAAAAAGACAATTCTTCTGCACGCATCCGAATGGGAAAAATATAAACAAAGTAATACACATAATGTCCATAAGGACCTTTGCCACCGTAACAGATTCACATTCTAATATACTTCACATCTATTCAAGCAAAAGAATAGGAGATTGAAATCAAAATAAATGTCCTGGTTTTGGATTTAACTTAAATTACGCCTCAGTGTTTGTGTCCAATACACTGAAGTTTGGCTCTGAAGAATTTACTTGCCTCACATTGCTGTTTAAACTCAAAAACCAAAGTGCTAATTTGCAAACCTCTTATGGCTGATACATACTGCTCATTTGCAAGAACCCTCATCTCTGCAGCTCTAATTTAACAAATGCTCATTAGCTAAACTCCTCCGTCATATAACCATCACATCATTTTGTCCACCTCTTGTAGCCGGTAGAATATTTAACAGTTGCAGCATTCCTTGTGTAATTCTAAAATAAAATAAAATAAAATATATAAAAAATATTTCTGCATGCATTGATTTAAATTAGGTGAGTGGAATTTTAGTAACAAATAGACAGCAATAATAATAACTACAGCACTAACATCAGTAAGGTAAAATTGAATTATGTTGGAATGTATGGCTAACATAAGGTCTATATTGCTGGGAAACAGCATATTAAGGAACAGTGATGGTCACTGAAAGAGAGCAGTGAGGTTTGTGTCCTGCATTCACCTCACACCGCTGCTGGTCCAGCTGACAGGTGGAGCTGCCTTGTAACTTAACCGATAACTGAGTCCACAGTGTTACTTAACATGGCTATTTTAAGTTTACTGGAGCTGTAAATGCATTGTCATGTTACTCATGTCCAGCTGAACCTATACATTAAAACTGCAATAACAAAAGAAAGTCCCTTTTTTGCTGAGCAGGTAATGTCAACAAGTCAGCAAATCCCAGCAATAAGCCATCTTTTCAATCAAATAACTTATGAAAGATAGAGTTAGGGGTAAAAAGGCTTGCCGTGCCTTATTGTAGTCGTGCAATGTCACAGAAATAGCTGTTGATGCAAACAAAACTCAAAATGGTTAAGGACTAGGTTTTGGCGTCAATTCTAGACCTGCAGAACGTTTACTCTGCAAATATAACTGCGAAAACATGCTGCACTCATCATTCCAGTACAGAGGGGTCATTGTAAGAGCGCCACCTGACGGCGAACAGAGGAACTGCAGGCGAAGCTCTCTCTCTCTCTCTCTCTCTCTCTCTCTCTCTCTCTCACACACACACACACACACACACACACGAGACACGCTTTTCATAGAGCGATGCTTCAAAAAGACGCATATCTAATATTAAACATCTTTTGATTTCATCGTACATTACATTTTATTTAGTCAAAGCAGAGGGCAGTAATTACATTCCAGTGCTACACTATCAGAATGGATATTAAGACAGGTTAAGGCACCTATTTGTCTATTTTATCACGTAACTCGTTTAATCCCAATTTTTTCCAGACATGAAAAGTGTGTGAAAAATTGTGTTTTATGGTCGGTCATATTCTAGGGTTATACAAAACCCTTATACAACACTGATAGGAATACTGAGAAAAATACAACCATCATATTTGAAAATTATTTTATTTGAACATATATCATAAAATTGTTATATTAGTGCTAAAAGTATTACAACATCAATAATATAACTTATTTGTAACATTTGATATATATATATACACTTTTTTTTTTTTTAATTTAGTGCAACATTTTGTCATTGCAACATTTTAGTGCAGCCTTCACTAACAACTGCAGCTGGATTTATATGTATAGCCTACCTAAACTCACTGTTATCACTATTGTGACCATCAACATGTTTACTCATTCTAGAACAACACTCAACAAAGCTTAATAATTGTGAATTCATATATTAATAATAGACACCTTAAAGATAACGTGGACCAAAAATCTTTGTCATATCTTTATGTTTACATACTTTACTAGCCTTTTGTTTTGGAGCTTTGATGCAGTCATCATCTTATGGCGCAAACAGGAAATAAACTGCTTTGATCATGTGAAAATTTGCACTAACCATGCGACACTTAACATACTTAATTGAGACCCATTATTTTGCAGGAAATGCACTAAAACATCAGCCAGTAAGATTTTTAGAGCTTTATAAATGAAAACCTTCTTTATGGGATTAAATGGGTTAACAGATTCAGATTTCTCAGACTACTATGACTGGTTAAATGTCACGTTAGCAGCACGCTCAGTCTGGACATTCGGACTATGATTTCTTATCTATTCTGCTTTTTTTTTTCCTGCGTGCGTGGCCCAGAATTCAGAAAAGAAGGGAGAAGGAAGTGAAGGAGGAGTTGAAGCTGCGCAGATTATCACTGGTTCGTTCCAGGAGCGACGCTGCAGAGCTCTCCCTCTAGCGGCCGCAGCGCGACACTGCAGCGCCAGCAGCGGCTCGGGGCCCGGGGGTCCTGCTGGACTGAAGAGACAACCACCTCACCTCCGCGCCAGAGGGACCCCACACAACCACAGGAATCAAGAGCTCCTTTAGTCAAGACAGGGGAAGGACTAATTAAAAAAAAAAAAAATACATAAAGAAATCAACAATATGGTTTAATAAGAAGGGAATCAGAATTTGAGCCATTTATAGAATTTATAGTTTTCTAAACCCATAAAAAAATGTTATTGGAAATAACGGTTTAAAAACAAAAATCATTTACTTCCGCTAGTTTCCAACGCAAAATTTCTCATTTCCATTTAGTTTCATGTACTAAAATAAACTAAAACTGAAATAAGAATTAAAATAATAAAAAATAGACATTTAAAACAAACTAGTAAATTGACAAGGCAACAAAATTATTAAAACTTTAAAATTAATATGAAAGCAGTGTGTGTGTGTATGTATGCATGTATGTATATATATGTATGTGTGTGTGTTTTGGATTTTGTTTTCCCTTCATAAAAAAAAAACCTTCATTTAAAAACTGCATGTTATGTTTACTTGTGTTATATTTGATTAATATTTAAATTTGTTTGATGATCTGAAACATTAAAGTGTGACAAACATGCAAAAAATGGATTCAGGATGACTAATCTGACCGCCTCTGATTGGTCACTGCATTCCTTCGCTCAACTGAATGGTGTGTGATTGGTTATGATGAGCAACGCTGTACAAACGTGTAAAAATAAAATACAATGTAAAATGAGCAGGTCTAAATTTAATAGAGCCATCGAATCTTTTCATTTAATTTTCACTAGTTTCATGTTTCAAATATTATAGTTTTATTGAACCCCCCCCCAGTATATTTTTTTGGGTGTTATAGGGGGTCCCTTAATGCTTATGGGAGGTCCAGAACCCCCCCAGCCCCCCCTCAATTCGAACACTGACTAGGATGTAGGGCAGGCGTGCCCAAACTCGGTCCTGAGGGCCGGTGTCCTGCAGAGTTTAGATCCAACTTGCCTCAACACACCTGCTAGGAAGTTTCATGCTTAGTGAGAGCTTGATTAGCTGGTTCAAGTGTGTCTAATTGGGGTTAGATCTAAACTCTGCAGGACACCGGCCCTCCAGGACCGAGTTTGGGCACCCCTGATGTAGGGTGATAAATAAATATCAGGTTATTGCACATTTTTATTGCACAGTGGGAGAACATTTAACTGTACATGAGGTAGATTGCCTGGGGAAATAAACTGTTCTTGTGCCTGACTGTCCTGGTATTTGGTGCTCACACAGTTCTACTCAGCCGTCATTGGGTCTTGTCCTGTGTACTTCAATAACTGTCTGGTTTATATATGTATATATATACAAACATACATATACATATGCGTACATACATATTCAAAATAATAAAAATTATAGTATTGCAATACTAAAATAACAGTGAGCTTAATTCACATGCATATTAACATCTTTTTCATGTCTCTCAATTATTATATATAAATTCAAAACAGTAGTATCAAAATACTAAAACAACAGTGATTTTGACTTTAGATGATGTAACTCAAAAAAATCATACACAAACTATACAGTATTTAGAAAAGTATTTAAGTTTTAGATTTATTAATCGTCTAAGTGAAAAATACTGTGTATTGTATCTTTTTTTAAATGAACTAAAGCAAATAAATTCTATAGGTCTGGTAAGAAAGGTGAAAAATACTTTAAATTGTTTGTGACAAGGAAGGCAGATTGTGAAGAGAAGATAAGAAATTGACACACCTGTGCTGTATTAAAACCTTTACTTACACATGGTACATCCAACAAAAACAGATTCTGAATTAATGACAATAAAGCAAAAAGACAGACATTTTTCTTTCTCCACACTCAGTACGGTCAATCATTTCCACAACTGCTGGAGACAGATTAAAAACAAGACGAGAAAAATGAAGAGGGAAGGGTGTGAGGGGAAAAGACCCCAAATAACAACAGTTTTGCACTAATACGTCAGGATACACAACGATGTAAAGCATAAGAAAAGAGCAGTCAGAAAACATATAGTGAGAAGCAATATTTTTTTTCTTTTGGTGGGAGTAAATTAAGAAAGCTCTTTCATATCAAGTCTGTAATCTCTTAAAGCCTCCCACTGAACAATCACCGTTTTCATCAGCCATCCATTTACAAATACAAAATCATCATCATATAGCCCTCCTTCAGCTGTACATCCATCAAACATGATCCTGAATGAGTGAATCTCACAAAAAAATTTACAAAAAAAAAAAACGTCTGGGTCACATTTCACCTCAAAATCAACAGGGAAAAATATTTTTTTAAAAGTGTAAAAAAAAAAAAAAAATTTTTTTAAATAAAAAGCATCATTCCAATTATTCCAAATAGTGATTTTCACTATTGTAGGTCAATGATTTTTATTTAAATCAGCATAATTCACAATTTCACAATTTAAATATCACTTTACAGTGATGAAAAATGAAAATGTGCATTTAAAAAAGTCCTAAAAATAGACTACATTTCCTTCCTTCGATTTTGTGGTGAAGCATGACCCAGACACATTCCTGACAGGTTTTGTGCAATTCACCAGTATGAACACACTTCACCTTCACTCATATCTTACACATCTCTCTCTCTCTCTTTACACAAGCAAACATTCAGCAATAAACCACAAACGCAGATAAATCGAATCAGCTCCCAGACGGTAACATGCATAACCACTTCATTCTCAGGCAGAGATTAATTCAAGTTTGCACTGTGCATATTTCAGAGCGCCGCTCGGCTTCAGACACACAAACAGGAGGGCTTTCCCGCGTATGATGAAAATTGCAGCAACGAGGCCTTAGAAAAAAAAAACACTAACAGAACCCTCCAGATCTCTGACTCAGCTCTGTATAAATAGTTGCAATAGGGGCTCTGTTTAGTGATCATCACAGTACACAGTCAACCAGTAGGGGTTAGTCAGGAACACCCAAGAAAACACTCCCCTCACACCTGTTTGGCAGTGCTGAATCAGTTCAGGTGCATCATGGGTAATTCAGGGGTTACGAGACAAATGGTACAAAACATGTGCAAGCTGTATATTATTCATTTTTATGAAGGCTTTGCAATCTCAGAGAGCCATTAAAAGATGAAATCATGAAAAAAGTAACAATTTTCAGGGAGAGAAAATAAAAGTGGACCCCAAAAGACAGGGAGGGTCGGCCACACGAACACACAAGCTCACAGCGTATGTTTGGATTAATATGTATTCAAGCGAAAGTCGATTATGACAAACTGCAATCAAGTAATAGGAGACAGGGGCCATTGAACTCCATTTCAAGGAAAGACTCTTGTATGCATCTTTCACATAGGGACTTCTTCTGCATTGCTGCATGCACACACACACAAACACACACACACAGGCTGACTAACAACTCTGGCGAGACTCGAGTCGCACATGTGAAACACAAGCATACAGTGCACAATCAAATAAGCCTTCCCACCGTTCAGATATAAAGCAGACCATCAACACCAACCCAATTAGCTTCAATTCCTGGATAAATGGAAACCGGGTAGACAAAACATGCAAGAAAATACAGAAAACTCTAAACTACTGGGAAGCCAAATTTAAGGACCAGAGGTCAGTTGTTGATCACATCGAAGACTCAAAACAGGATTCTTTCTATCACTGGCCTCAACAAAACAAACGCGTAAGGAAGTTAAACTAGAAGATCCAAAGCTATCATTGGAAGTCTGGATTCAGTCAATGGCTAATATATTATGGATCACAATACAATCCATCAGTCCTTGTGAACCATTGTTTCTGATGCTCATTCAGATTCAAATTTAAGCACCTCGTGGATGTATAAAACACTTGTACAAGAGTACAGGTAGTAATTGGAATCTGCATGTAGGTGGATAATCGTTATGCAGAAGATGGTGTATTAAACAAGTTGGCATATCAAATTCAAGCTTATTGGAGAAATTGCATATTTTGACCACTGCTGTGCATCTATTTTGGTGTCAACATGTATGTCTAACCATTGCACCAAAACAGGTGGAACCATTTGCAATCTCGAGTTATTCTTTTATATAAAAACTTCAAATACTGTCAGTATTTGATCTTAAGTCTCTGCCTAAAATTACTTGGTTTGAGCCACAAAATCCAACAGGCTTTAGTAGAGAAAATGTTGCCCACCATTAATACTGGTGCATTTGCTGGATTCTTTCCCTGATGGCATGTTCAGTCTATCTCCAAGACTATACTATCGCTCTCACATAAATGCATAGATTGTGATGGATGCTGGTTTTGACACGCCGACCTTTCAGATTGAACGCAGAATTCTTACATGACCCTAAGTCTCTGTTGAATAAGACAATACGTTCTTGCAAGATTTAATGAGTTGCTATGAGGGAAGCAACCTGCATGGATGGAATGTAGAAGGTGATTCTACTACAACATGTGAAGGCTGGAATACACTAAATCTGAACAGACTTTAAAACATTAGGCATCACATTAGGCATCACATACTTAATAAACTGGGGATCATACACTAAAAAAAAAAAAAAAAACTCATAACTAGACATGTTAATTGAAAACAAAATGCTTTCTAAAATCGGCTTAAAATATCAGATATGTTTGATATTCTCTGACTGGATGGAATCATAGTCTGGAGCTCAACAAAATTGGAGTCTGCACCCAAAATGCAATTTTCTGTGAAATCAATCAACCCTGAATGTCCAAAATCTGCTGACTGGCTCCAACTTTCAGTGACTAGCATCAACTCTTCCAGACCATAACTGCCTTTAACTGAAAACTGAGTGTTTACTATTGTCCTTTTGCTTTATTGACACAATATTTTTCTAATTGATACTGTAAAGCTGCTTTGACACAATCTGTATTGTTAAAAGCGCTATATAAATGAAGGTGACTTGACCATTAATTGGGATAAAAATGGACTTAAAAATCATGTAGTGCATTCCAGCCTTTAAACGAACCAGAATCACCATTGTTTTTTACTATGCCAAAGTTAGTACCAGTTAATTCCAGAGGAGCCCGATGACAAGCGGATTTCATGAACACAAACGAAAAAAGGCCCGCAACACCGATCACATGGAAAGGACAAGAGTGGTTGGACATACTTCACAGCACACATACACACTATAAATATTTGTCTTTTGGGGGGCATGGTGTGGATTTGGTTCCCATTTGAGGAATTGGCGACTAAACTGATCAAAGGAAATTGGGGGAATTAAGAAATGGCAAGGGTATAAGGACCTCTAGAAGGTACCAAAACCTATACCAGCCTATTAAAAAAAACCAAAAAAACAAAAAAACCAAAAAAAAAACAAAAACAAGGTCGACCCTCCTATTGCCGCCAAAAAATAGCAGGATTCTCCTGCAAGATTTAATCTGTGCCTTTAGGCCCTCCTTGGAACATGATCAAAAATTCATGTCCAACAAAACCTGCATACATTTATTCACAAATGTAAAACTCCAGCCTGCACTTCATAAGGGCCAGATGCAGCAGGCCGAGAATTTCCAATGCCGTTTATAAATCGGACTCATTTCATGAGTACAGTACAAAGTAGGATTTCAAGGTAAAAATCCCAAAGATAGCACGTTAGCAGTATTCCACAGTCAAAATCAAACTGGCAGGTCTGCCGCGACTTGATTCGTACCAGCCAAAGGGCTTGGCGGACTCTCGCTCCGGTCACACATGCACTCTAAATTCAGCCAACGGGCCGTCTAACTGCAGTGACAAACGAAAAAATAAGTACAGTTCGTGCATTCAGAGTAACATACAAACCAAAACAACACACGGAGATCTCTAGAATCAATACAAGAGTTCTAAAACTGGAAGCAGAAGCTTATGATTTAGAACCTCCAGGGAATTTGAAAAATAAGATCTCTCTGGACAGCTCATGCTGTGTAAAACGTTACATGGAAAACAAGTTTGTTTTTTTTTTTCAGACAGCTTAGAGTCTTTTTCAGGGCTGTACTGGTTTGAAGGTGCAGTAGGGAGAACGTGTAGGAGAGAATTGTGGGGGAAGGTGTTAATGGGAAGTGAGACACAGTAAAGCCCCAGAGTCCGGGGGGGGACTGCGATACCCTGGTGCAAACCAGACTGAACTGGATCGAGACTGGTCCCAGTTAGGTGAGCTGATGTGGTGCTTCAAGCATTTCCATCAAGAAGGTGTCGATTGGGGTGTCTCCAATCAGCTTGAAGAAGAACAGGTGCTCTAGGCACTTTAAGCCAATGGAGCGCAGCGCTGGCAGTCGGAGGAGGAGCTTGGCAAACCTGAAAGCCAAGTGAGACGTAGAGAAACTGCAATCAACTGTAACCCACTTGGCATTGCTTTTTTTCCCCATAGGGAGATTGTCAATGGGAAGAGAAAAAACAACAACAACAACAACAACAACAACAACAACAACAACAACAACAACATATACTCTACCTGCCCTGCTGGTCAGGATATCTCTGTTTGCAATAAGCCTCCAGCGATGCATAGACTTTCTCTCTCAATAACTCCACTTCACTTGGGCTTGACAATCCCTTTGCATCTGCACACACATAAAATGAAAAGCTGCCATTAGAACTGAATAGCGGAAATCATCAGGAACGTTTAGTGTAACAATATATTGGTTTCTGGGATGTGTAGTTATTTAAAATAGTGATACATTGCAATAATTTACTCGCTTGTTTCTCTTTATCTGAACTGCACTTTGATGCTTTGCACAAATATATTCTTAGCTAATTCTGAGTTTGGACTAAGGTTGAATAGAAACAGTGTACGACTAATGCAACGGTTTTGCTGCATCACACAAATGTCACTGTAAAGTTTGTAGTTAAGCTGTTTATTCAGATATTTCAATGGCAAAAAAAAAAAAAAAAAAAAAAGGGAAAAAAATTCCCATACTTTCTAATGTTACTTGATGGTAGGAAAGGGAAAGACAGCACCTCTGTTGCATGTGCCTGATTACAGTTCACGCACTCAGCACATTTAGATTAATACAATTGTACAAAATTGAAATGCTAAATGTTACATGACGAGCAGCTCTAAATATGTGCTCTGCCATTAATTGAAAGATAAAATATAACAATGATAAAATGAACAGTGAAAGCAACAGACATTTGTACATTTTCACAGGCATAATTAACCATGAACATGACTAAAAGTAGCCAACTACTGTCTAACTAAAGCTTTAAGCTGAACGCTGCATGAACAAACAGGAAAACAGGTCTCACTGCATCCACTTCTTGAAGAAAGTGTTTAACAGCAGTATGAACTGATGGCGATATCTATGGACTTTTAAGGTAATCTGCAATCTTAGCTGGTTCTTTTTATTGTTAACATTTTATTTAATCTGTATATCCATGTGTTAGTGACTAGAAAAATTAAAACGTTTAGATATCAATTTGTGTATGCAACAAACATCGGTTACGCTCATCTTTGGTAGCTCCTTTGAAGCCATCTTTAGTAAAATAGCTCTATATTTAATAGGTCTGGGTATCAAATCAGATGTCCTGATTCGATTCGCTTCCGATTCACAAGCCCTCGATTTGATTTGATTCTTGATTCGATTCTCGATTTTTTGATTACATTCAGTGAATATAGTTTTAATACAAATGCTATTGATATTTCTAAAAACTTAACAGTAAACATCAGTTTACAAATGGTGAATTAATAAAAAAAAAAATTAAGAGCCACAGGCCTGTATTTTAAACCTATTCTTTTTTTTTTCGTTTTGTATAGGGTCCTATAAAATGTTTTTCCAAATTTTTCTGGTAATCAGATGAAGGCATAAAACAATTTATTCTAATCAAATGAAAATTAAACCCTTTTATTTTTTGGCAAATAAAGTGCTGCACAACAGAGGTTTACTGTTAAAATTAAAAAGTAGTAGTAGTAGTAGTAGCATTATTGTTACATTGAGTCTTAAGACTGCTAAATAGTAATATATTTCTGACACAGTTTCTTCACATTAAACCAAACTTTTATTTTGACAGGTTGCCGTGAAGAACTTGCAGCTGCTGTGTATGTGATATGACGGTACTTTTCTCAAATTAAACGGTAAAATGTTCATGAAATGACTCAAGACGGAGATGGCAGAAGCTGAAAACAGCATGCGTCGTCCGTGCATTAGTATGTGTGTGGTTAACAAAACTATGTAACAATGTAAAATGCTTCCACATATTTGTAGTATTACTATAGCATTTCACCTGAGCATTGCATATCACGCATATTGCTTTTATTCTTGGTTCTTGTAAACAGTATCCCCCCCATAAGCACTGAATGAATGACAGGCTTTCTTTTCTAACATCGCACAAGGTAAATAAGAAGGTGACATCTAGTGGAGAAGACTAATGATAAGATTCACATTAATCAGATCCGGTGTTAAATAGTTGCTGAAATAAATACCGGGAAAGATCGATTCGTGGCTTTTGAGAATCAATATCAAATCAACATCATTAAAAAAAAAAAAAAAAAAAAGATTAATCGAAAAATCTATTTTTTTTGCCCAGCCCTAATATTTAATGAAAACACATACAACAGACCTAAACTGAAAGCGATGCAACCTGTTTTTTAGAAAACAAAAAAAACAACCTGCATTTTATGCAATTAAAATGCAGGTATCAGCAAGTACCAAAACTGAAATTCCCTGTATTGTAAAAAGTGGTATCGGAACATCCCTAGCATGAACGAACGTGAACCGAATGTGTATGACTGTGGTCTGACCTGGGTTGAAGAGGATGATGGCTCTCAGACAGCCCAACTCTGTTTTATCCATCTGCATGTCCCTCATCTTGCTCACAAGCTCCGTCAGCACCCTGATGCCATTAAAATGAGGGCAGGAAGGAGCAAGGGATGAAAAACAGGAAAAAGAAGATACATGTTAATATCTGAAGTACGACAAATCACAATGAGGCAATAGAAAAATACTCTGTGGAGCTGTTTTCATAGCCTCTTCAAAATATATTCAAAACACATCATATAAATTCCTGGTAATGTAACAGCCTTAACAGGACAAAAAGGACAAATCAGACATTTAAAAACATAGCATGCCACATAAAACATCAGTCACTCTTGTTAGCCTGTGAGTCCAAGCAACACATTCAATCACACAGACACACACATACACAAGGCCAGTTTGGTCTTTACCTGACCCAAACAGCCCCAGACATAATTTAATCCAAAATAAACTGTCTCAAGCTACAGACTTTCCTGACTGCTGCTGTTTGTTTATGGCGTGTGGCGGAGTGTCATTACCTGTCGAATATGGCCCCAACCTCTGCATTGTGCGCACTCTCCCTGTGTGTTCAATCACAATGTGTTATTAAAATGTCATTTCACATTTCACTGTTATATAATGTCTCCCCGCTCCAGAAAGGCCCAGGCAGAGACGTTAAGACTCCACGTATGTTGGCGGTAGGCCCAGTTTAAAGAGTAACAAGCTACAGGCTCTTGTTGAAAGGAAGCGGATGGATCATGGGTTGGCAGCAGTGAAGCTTGAAATGACAATTCCCAGCATACAACAAATACAATATGACAAAGAAATATTTGACAGGCTCGACAATAAACATATACAATTTAATGTCATCTACAAAATGTACACATTTAAGTCATGCAAACCTTGACGTTTCACACTGTTTTGAAAATCTGTTCATGTAAATTTCCCACAAAGGTTCTTCCAAATTTGGTGACCATCAGTTAAAATATAAAAAAATATATATATATAATGTGTTATTCACAGTAAATTTCTAGCTAATGCATATTACAAAAAAAAAACAAGCATTTAAAGCCTAGATGTATAAAGCATTACAAAGATAATGTGTGTTGTAATGCATTCATATATTTTAATAAATAGTTGAAATCAAACTGAAAATGCATTATAATATTTGAAAGTTTGTCAAGTGTTTTAATGCATTACATTTTCTAAAAGTGTGACAATGACTAGATAAGTTTTATAAACTATTATAACTATGGGTATGATTATTCATGAGGGCATACAATGCATAAGGTGCATTACAAGGCATAATTAATGCATTTAAACTACTTCTTTAATGCATTATATAAGCTTTTTAATACAAAACATACAAATGTTTAATGAAATTTTTTTTTTCTGACACTTGAATCTATGAAAATGTTAATATATATATATATATATATATATATATATATATATATATATACACACACACATACACACACACACATATTAAAAACATATATTTAATTTTAATTTCAGATTTTTTGAGTAGAGCCAGTGAAAATCTGAACAAAAGCAAAAATTTGAACAATCATTATTATTGAGACTTGAAAAAACAACTTATTTTTGTTGATGTGGAATATAACTGCTTATTCTTTTAGTTATGGTTTCATTATGCACTATAATACTCAGCATGCCTTAAAGCTGCAGTCCGTAACTTTTGGCGCTCTAGCGGTTAATAAACAGAACTACGTGCTTCTTGCGGAAGAACATTGTAGCTGGAGCTACTTCTCTCTGTTTATGTCTATGACGAATCACGCATGTACTGGGCTACTCCGCAGCGGTACCTACCCAAACCTGTCAAAATAGTCCAAATATAAACACTTATAGGTGTACCATAGTGATTCAGGACAAACCAAAAACATGGATTCAAGGTGTACTTGCTTATATACATTTTGTAAATTTTGAACACAACGGTCAGCAGCTTTAACTGCATAATATGCACATTAAATGATGGTGAACACACATCAGATTTTGCACAGAGGGTTAAATAGCATCTAATGCATGAGCCAATCAAGCAAAGCGGGAAGCATGTGCAAAATCACACGGCACCGACAGGACACAATGAAGCGCTGCAAAAATCAGGCGAGATGGACAGTGAAGCACAAGGACAGGGAGGCTCATTTCTGAAGCAGAGACATTATGACAAGATGAATGGCAACAAAAGACAATTTCATATGAACATCACAAACTGTAGCACAGAACATCTAGAATGAGCTCATTTAAAACAACAGCCTGTAGCTCATTATTCCTGGAATTGCATTAGACAGAGACAAAATATGGAGTCTTGAAAAGTTATAGGGAGAAATGTGCTAAATTTGTTTCTTGAAATAAACAACTGCTGTAATAACCAGCAGATTAAAAGTGAATCACAGAGCACACCTCATACATGTGCGCTGTATTATTTATATAAATGGGAGTGTGTTGAGACTATAAGCAGAGGAGAGCGTTGGTGCACATATATGTGTCTGCATGTATGTGTATGCCCTGTCTGTTCGTGCAGTGTCAGTCTACAAAAGCACACTATATACAGCAGCGTCAAGGCGGCAGGCTGTCAGGAGGTAAAAGGTATTTTTCTTTGACATGACACAGGAAAATCCAACCACCCTTGCAGCCTTAAATGTGTCGTGAGAAGCAAAGCTGTTAAGTTTCATGAGCACAGGTTTACTACAGATCATAATACAACAAACAATTTCTTGCCTAATCCTTTTCACACATAAGCATAGCAGGTCACATGCACATCTTTACATAATCTGAGAAAAGTATTGAATGTAGTAATATTAAGAAATGTAGCAAAGCTAATTTTGTCATTAGTCTCAGTAACTTCCTACAAAATTCCTACAAAATGAAAGTGCCAAGTTAATGGACAACGATGCTCAAAAATTCAGGGTCAGTAAGATTTGTTTGGAAAGAAATTAATACTTACTTAATTAATACTTATGTGACATTGAATGGTGACTGAAAATTCAGCTTTGCCATCACAGGAATAAATTGATAAAAAACTATAAGCTATAACCATAAACAATGTTTAATACTTGAAATTAAAACTTAGATACAGAAATACATAAAAAAATAAATAAATAAACTTATTTTCAGGCAACATCTCATTTTTAGTTTAAATTGATGTACTATCAATAGACATTAAAAAATTGACAAACAAGATAAAAGTAACTTATTACTGACCCTGAAATTTTGAACAGCTTTTTGAAACATATAGCAAGTAAATCTAATAAATCTCAATACATGACTATTACCTGTCAAAGATGGCTCCCACCCCAGCGCTGTGAGCACTGTTCCTGTGCACGTGGAGGCCGGTGGCCAGCAGAATACCATCCTTCACCGTGATGGAGCGATGAGAGAATGACGCGATCAGTAGCTCATTCCAGCCTGATGGACAGATGAAAGCAGCAAAAGATGAGGAGGGCTCAATACTGGGAAAAGTATCAGTGTTAGTGAGGGATCACTAAAATCCAGTTTGCACCTTTATAAATGATTTTAAAAACACGCAATCAACTTATTCAGAGTCCGAAAGACAGAGGCAAACAGGTTTACCAGCACGCAGCAGGATGACCTGGTCATCCAGAGACAGCTCACTGAAGTGAGGGATCCGTTTTGCCCACTCCACCAAAGTGAACAGCTGTTTATCAGCCGCCTGGCAGATATTTGTGACTGGGTCGTTCGGCTGAGGAGAGGGGAGAAAAAAACAAAAAAAAAACAAAAAAACCTATTATGGGTGAGCTGTAAGGAGAGGCAATCAAATCAAAACAAAATAAAAACAAAACTTATACAACAGACAAATTGTCTTTTTGTTGAATTTTCAGTTCAAAACTCTGGAGTAGGGCTGGGCTACAGGCAATTTCACACTGAGACTGCAATAAAGTTTATATTGATAATGATAAGCTCTGGAAATTTTTACTCAATATGAATTAAATTGACAACCTATCACCCAGCAGAAATAAACGTGACAACAGTCAGTGCATGTTCTACTACACGTTTGTGTGTGAATGAATGACGTAGTTTTGTCTACTACACAAACTCAAACACACGTGACGCTCAGTGTTTTTCAGCATGTCTCAACATAATAAATGAGGACATGAACACATGAACTTCATATCCAGAGCTGCTCTGAGAGTCACTTCACCAGCTTTTCACCGTTTTATTTGACAAAAACTACCATCAAACGACTGAAACTCTTAAGGCTGATGATACACGGGGCAATGGGAAAGTGCCCAAGCAACATTGCTCAAAAAATGTTGCCCCATGTATCATCAGCCTAAGATCTTCACGACAAACTGCCAAAATACAAGCTTGGTTTAACTTGTTGGTTTAACTAAAAATAATGACAGAAATGTATTAGTACTGCATACCAAATGAACTTCTGAAAGTAATATTTTTTATTCTTTTTAAGTAATATCATACAACCAAGATATATTTTTATCCATGTTTTAATTTACACAATTCTGTTGTGCAGAATCATTTGACAAAAAAAAAATAAATAAATAATGCTTTGTGGTAAATTGCTATTAATTTTCAGTTGATTCCATTTTCAAAGAAATTGTTAAAGGTTTCTTAATTCATTTCATTAGAAACCATTTTTGATGTTAAGTTTGTATTAAATCATAAAACACAAAACACAAAAAAATTTAAATGGATTTCATGTGGCCCTAAATTAAAAAGTAGTTACTCTGTGGGGTCTGATTATGAATCAACAAATATTGTATATTGAATATTGTAATAAATACTGATATCATATGATATGGGAAAAAAATATATATTGTTATTGTTTGTTATAGATAATATTTTTGGCCATATCGGCCAGCCCTACTCTGGAGATGATGCTCGATATACAAGCAGTCTGTCTCAGACAAAAAGCTGTTTCAAAACTAAAAGCTCCAATATGCAACTTCCTGCCCTTAATCAGTCCACCAGCTTGCAGTCATTGGGCTGCTACAATTAGAGCCCAATCACCTTGAAGTTCTTCATCACGTAACAAATAATCCTGCCACTAAAGATCAGAAATCCTCTTTATCGTGCTTATCTGTAACTTACAGAGCTTCCCCCTGAGCTGCCATCTGCATGCAGCTCAGTCTTCTGCTCCACGGCCATCTCTGCTTCCAGAATCTTCTCCACGGGCATCTCTTCATTCGCCGCGCTGGTGGACTCCACCTCTCCTTCCCGCTCCTTGTTCCTCTGACGCTCCTCCTGAACGGCTGCATCGCACACAAGGAAATGAGGAAGAGGAACAAGACGGGGAAAGAGAGATGAAGGATAGGGCAGAGGACAGATCAACATGACGGGAAAGGGAAATGAACAGAGAAGGGGTAGTGAATAGGGAAAGTGGTAAAGAAGATGAAAACAGGTGTAGAGAGACACAGAGATATACAGATACATGTAGTTTCTGGTTAGTTTTCAACATTCATTCACACCCTGAAGTCCTCCAGCGATATTCCTTCTTCAGTGACCCAGTAAAAGCTACAAAGGTTCCTTATTACACATATTCAAAACAACATTTTCACATGACTAATATTTTTTACTGCATAATGTCATTTAAAGGGGTCATATCATGCAGAATCAAATCTTCCCTGACCTCTGATAACAGTTTAATGCACTATGAAAACACTGTAAATTCAGTTCCCAGTTCAAAAAAAGTATTTATTGAATCAATCTGCAAAAAGACATCAGATGCATGATTTACACAACGAATATTGGGTAATAAAAACTTGGTCTGCCCAGTCATAGTTAAGTAATAAAGAGAAAGCTAGATGGATACGATTACTTTTAAACACCAGAAAAACTAAAAAAATTAAAGTGTTGTGCCATTTCAGCACCTACAGCTCTGTGTATCCTTCTCAACCTAAGAAAGAAGTGGCTCAAGTTAATTTTTTTTACAAGAAACATTTTAATCTGACTTTAACCATCAATGTAAAAAAAAAGAAGATAATTAGGGGTGTAACGATTCACTAGTTTTCTCAACTAAATAGATGATTTTGGCCAGTAATCGATTTAAACGCTACGATTTGAACGAATCAATTTCTAAAGCGATTCAATGCTTTAAAATATATACACATTAAATTACTACAAGCACGAATTAATGGAGACCTTGAAAAGCGTTGTTCATGCGCTCACATCTTTCACGCGCTCCACTCTTTACTTTGTCACAGAATTACGCTCGATTCGTAGCTCTCACTGACACATTTTTTTGAGCAGCCAATAAGTTAAGTGTCTAAAAGCATACGCACCATTCCACTGAATTATAAATTACTTTTAATAATGTCGTTAAACCAAATGTACAAAGAAAACTATTAAAATAACCACAGCATTAACAACATGACAACCTATAACAGCGCAAGGTTCATCTGTCAATCAGATGCATGAAAGTTGCATTTGCTACTTAAACCGATATCGGGTGCATTTTCTTTCAGAATCATTCGCAGATAGGAAGTTAAATATTGCAGCATTTTATTATGAAAATAAGATAAAGAAGCTCACATCAATCGAATTGTTAAACAAACTGAATAAAATTTAAAGCTGCAGTCCATAACTTTGTATTCATAATTTACAAAATTTATTTAATAAGCAAGTACACGATCAATCCATTTTCCAAACCGTGATTTTGGGTTATCCTGAAAGTTTTTATATTCGGACTATATAGACCAATTATAGGTCTGTAAACATTCGGGATGTGCGCACATCATGGTTGCAGAACACCCAGGAGAGATGGCCTTTACAGCTAGAAAATTACACGGATACGGTACAAAATAGTTAGATTTATAAAGATTATAGATTATATTGATTAGATGTCATTTTTAAAATGTTCTCCGCATATTACAAGAGCCGGTCACCCAGCGATAAGTACTGTTATTCAATGAAATTGACGTTAGATAGTGGGATAGTCTTACAAATCTGAAAGAGGGTTTTTGTGGGCGGAGCCTAACTGGCAGCAGAAAATGACGGTTTTCAAGTGGCAGTCTATGGAGCCATGGAATAAAAGAACAATAATAAAAAAAAAAAAAGGTAAATTTTATTTTATATTTCAAAATTCTGACTTTATTCTCGCAATTCCGAGATTATATCTCACAATTCTAATAAGGAAAAACAACTCGTCATTCTCTCTTTTTCCCTTGGCTCTTCTGGCTTTTTTCCCCCTCAGAATTGACAAACTCACTATTTTTGAGTTAAATCAAGTTATAAAGTCCGAATTAGGAGATAAAAACTTGCATTAGCGAGAAAAAAAGTCAAACTTGTGAGATAAAATAAATGTTATGTAAAAATGTTGATAGGTTTAAATAATATTTCATGCTGTAACTGTAGTGCTTATACAATACGTAACTGTGACGTCTACTCTGAACTGGTCTATTAGACTAGTTCTGGTATGAACCACTGCGGAGGAGCCCAGTACCTGCATGATTCATCATAGACATAAACAGAGAAGTAGCTCCAGCTATAATGTTCCGCAAGATGCATGCAGTTCTGTTTTTTTAACCACTAGAGAGCCAAAGGTTATGGCAGCTTTAATTGTGAATCGACTTGAACTGAATCGTTCTGAATTTGCAAAAATCATGCTTGAATCGAAACGATTCACTGTCTACCCAAAGGTTCACAGCCCTAATGATAACATATCACTTTAAGAATATCCTTCCATAGAACCATATCAAACGGTTAATAATCTTAAAAAATAAAATGCAAAAAGTGACCAAGGAAAAAACGATATATGATACGGCCCCTTTAATAGCTGTGACTAATATCCTACAAAGCAATTCACCATTCCCACATTCTCTCACACATACACACACAACCACCCCTCCCTCCCTCCCTGCTTTCTCCTTACATCGTTGTCGTTCATCTTGGACCACTACAGAAGGAGAGGGAGGAAGAGAGAGAACGAGAGGAAACAAAAGAGGGAGAGAGGGGGACAGGTGTTAGTGGTGACAACAGCACTCCCTCCCCCTCTCCTCTCCTCTCTGGTTTGTGCAGTGATGTCTACCCACAATGCCCTCTTTACATTCACAATCAACAATCTTATGAAATCTGCATGTCTCTGCAATACCTACTCCTGTCATTGCTGTCTATTTGTCTGCTATAATTCTAGAAAGCACTTGGCCTGCTTTGTTCTCCTTAGTGATAGACAGATATATTGGGCAGGCGAATTAACTGCAAAATAGGCTAAATAATACAAATTCAATTTATAAAAATGACAAATAAAGAAAATTTAACATTTCAAAAAATAGCCCACATCTCTGCAATTTTTGGGTATATCCTTAGTTCCTTGCCAAACTAAACAGTTTTGTGAATGTGCATCGCAGAGCTGGTTCAAAGTTAGCATTTTCTGTTAAATTTTTTTTCTTAAAATGACTGATAGTTTTAGAGAAAACCCTTATTTGTCAGCTGGGTAGTGTGGATTACTTTGAAGCTGCCTAGATATAGATTTTGGACCACTGAAAATGTTTTCGTCCAATGTCTTAATTTCTCTCCAGCTGGAGATTGTCAGTCATATACATCTTGGATGGCCTGGGGGTGAGTAAATAATCAGGAAATCTTCAGAAATTTCAGGGTGAACCTTTTTGTGCATTATCATCAATCACCCGCTCTGCACTCTATATATCAGCATCAGTTTGTTTCTTGCTCCACTTAAATGCATAGCAGCACAGCACTAAACATTTCAATTTGTGCATCAGACTTTCTACTGCATTAGCTTCACATAAATAAAAATACACACTATGACCAATGTAGCAAATCCCATTTGGGTCAATCGGTATTCCTTGCCTCTAGTGTAAGGAGTTTCTCATCTGGGGTTTGTGGTATGTGTATGTGTTAGATGGGACAGCGAGTTCTCGTTCTTACCCTCTCTCTTCATTCCCATGGCCAGGCACTTCTGGTAGCGGCAGTACTGGCAGCGGTTCCTCTGGCGTTTGTCCACCAGACAGTCCTTATTGTCTCTGCATGTGTAGCTCAGGTCCTTCCTCACAGTGCGCTTGAAAAAGCCCTTGCAGCCCTCGCAGCTGTACACGCCATAGTGCTTGCCTGGAGAAAGGAGACAAAGTTATGGAGGTGGAAGACTTTAGTCAACAGATAGGATAGGTGAGCCTAAATTTGACAGTGTCATAATATTGTTGTTGCATAAGTATTACATAATAAAAAGCTGTTTTTGATCATTTGTCATGATTTTTTGCAGCTATCAAGTTCCACACTAAAACAGTCAAAAGAGCTGAAGTACCATCACACATGATTATTTAGTATTTGTACACTACAGTTTGAGGTGATCAAATTTTTAGTACTTTTAAAATATAAATGAACGGTTTTATTTGTAATACTTTTAAATAAAAATGAATGTTTATTCAGCAAGGATACATTAGATTAAAGTGAAATTTAAAATATTTATATTACAAAAAAATTCTATTTCAAACATACGCTGTACTTCTGAAATTTGTTCAATTGTTTCCAAAAAATGATTAAGCCCTCAGAAGATTATGAATGATCATATGACACAGAAGACTGACATAACGACTGCTGAAAATTCAGGTTTGCCTCAGAAATAAATCACAATGTAATGACAAGTGATAAATAACTATTTAAATATTAAAATAAAATAATTCACAACATTATGTATTTCTGAACAAAAACATGCAGTTTTGGTGATAACTTTCAAGTGGTACTGTATATAATAGGAACAATTTTGTGATATATAATGTGAAAAAGTTTCTCATTACACATACCCCAACTGATAACACTGCATCATTTAAATTAAAGATTTTACGTTTCTATAATTTAACCAATAGCAATAAATATTTAAAAGGAACGAGACAAAAGAAATTAGCTTCAGTCTTTCCTTCAGACGGGTTAGGGTTAGTGATTATCAGTCATGTACCAGAGGAGCGATCTCCACAGATGGCACACAAGCGTTTCTGAGAGACCATGGGCCCTGGGCTGTGGGCGGACAGCGGCTTCAAACCGAAGGGCGGTTTGACGTCATCAGAGCTGCTGACAGCGTGCAGACCCGACATGGACACAGTAGAGTTGATCTGAGATGGTCGACGAGTGGAGAGAGATAAAGTGATGGAAAAAAGAAGAAATATTTTAGTTGAATAAAATGAAAACTTCCTCATTTTTATTAGTGAAAAACAATTATCAAATAACAAGATAACAGAAAAATCCATGTTAATTTCTTATGGTCAGTAACATGCCTGATTATCTCTCAACCCTTAACTGATCATAACCAGATAATAAACTTCTCGCCAAATCATTCACCATTTCATCACAAACAAAACCCTTTAAGCACAGGTAGATGATCAACCCTTAATCTGATTTTGATTGCATTTTGATGAACATAACCCCTCAAAAGACTTCAATCATCCAAAGACAACTACACTTCAACATTTATGAGCAACAGCACAGGGAAGAGGACATATGCACGAGAGCAGCTAATAGAAAGCGAGGAGAGTCAGAAAATGAGAGAGGGTACAAGGTCTCACCTCTCTGTTTCTGGGAAACATGTTCATCTGTGAAGCAGAAATGCAGTGATGAGGAAGAGCGCCAAAAAATTTTGTGGCGTGAGGGAGGTGGTGCTAAAAAAAAATCTAACAATTCCACCATGCTGTTTTGTTTTGATAAAACTCAAATTTAGACTATGAAAAAAATAAGGTTTAGATTAACAGAAACCTACCTGAGAGACTTTGGAAATTAAGGTCAAAATATCAGATGGTCTGTTAAACATTAACAGTTTTAGAGGGAAACACTCAAATTATCTCTGTGAATAAACAGTGATTTAAAAAAAATCACTCTTGCTTAAAATTTTCAGGTCCAATTACATGTTGCTACTCATTGCATACTACTATTCAAAAGATGTTTTCATGCTTTTTAAAGATGTCTCTTTTGCTTACGAAGGCTGCACTTAATCATATATGTGAAAACAAAAAAGTATTTTTCTTTTACACACACACATAAATATATACACACACACACACAAATTAAATGTGTTCCTGTGATGCAAAGCTGAATTTTTAACATCATTACTCCAGTCTTCATGATCCTTCAGAAATCATTCTAATATGCTGATTTGCTGCTTGAGAAACATTTCTTATTATAAATGTTGAAAACATTTGTACTGCCTAATATTTGTTGAGACTGATATTTTTTTTCAAGCTTCTTTGATTAACAGAAAGTTCAAACTATTTACCTGAAAGAAATCATTTGTATAATTATGTGTCTTTACTGACACTTTTGATAAACTTAATATATGCTTAGTGACTAAACTTATTGTACATGACTTCAACTTCATTCAAATTTTGTGTACTCACAAAAAAAAAAAAAAAAAAACTGAAATCCTGATGGCAGAACTGGAAACTAAACAAGCTGGACTGTTTGCCTCATAGTGCACAAACAGGCCAACTAGTGAAACATAGGGAGTCGAGTCCGGTGGAAAACCAGAAGTGTTATCATGGAAGTGCTCACCTGTGGGCTGCTGATGGGGCCGTAGCCTACCGAGGGAGTTCCAGGAAGGCAAGGAGAACCCAGAGAGGAGCTGATGACTGAGAAGGGTGAGCCCATGCTGCTGATGGGACTGTTCACAGCTGAAGTGATGGGTGGCAGGGAAGTCATGGCGGCGGCTGAAGGGGCCAACGGTGGCGAACGCTGACCTGATGGGGGCGAGGAAACGGATGAGCTGTCTGGACTACGGGAATCTGTCAGGACAGAGGTAAATATTATAAGTTTATTCAGAGTGGCTAATCATTTTAAAAGATGTTGAGCTTTTGTAAAGTATTTCAAGGGGGAAAACAAACTAAATATTTTATATACATGCAAAGCAAAAGAAACTGATACCGAATCCAAGCTACTTAAACTTATAACAAATCATTCATGAAACACTGGTAAACCGAGGTCTACAAACTGCAGGAGTATTAATCATAACATCACTACTCTGATAATATACAAAAACAGTAGCAACGATCATCATGTATGATTTTCAAGAATATCACGAACTTGAAGCAGCGCAATGAAAAATTAAGTTTACAGCTCTTGTTAGTGTAATCTTTCTTCACAAATGTGGATATAAAGTCAAAACAGTCTCACCTCGACTGTCGCCCATCATGTGCAGCAAGGCTCTGCTGTTCACACCGACTCACTCGCTCTGATGTCGGATGGCTGCCCAACTCAAGACCGCGGACTGAGGCCCGGGCCCGTGGATCTTTTGTCAACCTAAATTATCCCTGAAGATTATAAAACACTGCGTGAATAACACTTAATATCGTTTAAACTACAAACACGAGAAATATAAATCGTCACTATACCTCAAAGCGACATATTGCATTTCCGTGTAAACATGACAGAAAGATTTATTTATAAGGGTTTTTACGTGACTTCTTGCACGCATATGAACTGTATACAATAGATTCAATGTATGCTAAATAGCAGTAGTTCGATAAAACAAGATTGATCATGTGCAAGCATGCAAAATGCAATTTCCAGTTTCGGCTAGCGGATTAGCTCGCTGCACAGCTTTAATTTCCCAACAAAACGAGCCACATTTCATCTTACAAAACTGCTTAAAATGTCCCCGTAATTTCCTTAATATCGTTTTAGTGAACGACACTGGTTTCATTCACAGGTACTGTGTGTAAAAACAAACGTATTTATATTTGTGTACGGCTAATCGACTCAACTAGCATTTTAGCTAACACGCTAATAACTCTGCTGGCACAATTTACTGCTCACGAACAAACAGCGGAAAACCGAGCATAGGGTTATTATAACAAGGGCATAGCAACATATACCTGTCAATAAATGTAAACAACAGCAGCATTTACCGAGTGAAGTACATGCGACGAGGATTTCTATTTAAAAATGGTTGAATTAATGCCGCGACTCTCCGTTCCCATCTCCTCGGTGTGATTCTCAGTTGCCCTGATCTTCCTTTCTGAGAAGGAAACTGAAGCTGTTTACGTCCGAGCATTGAAACTGACGCCATTTTGGCTCGTGTAAAGGATCAGTTGAGCCAAAATGTCTAATTCCAAATAAAGTTTCTTCATTGGAAGTGCATTATATAACTGCTTTTGGATGAGTCTACAAATGTGTGTCGCGTAAACATGTTTACATAATGACATACCAATCGAATTTTGTATGAAACTATAGACATTTTTTTTCTAATTAAAATAATATTTTTGTTTTTAAATGTTTTTAATTTATTTTTCATGAGAGCACATTTTGAAACAAATATAAATGTTTATTCTATATATTTAGATATAGATAGATAGACAGACAGACAGACAGATAGACAGATAGATAGATAGATAGATAGAAAGAAAGAAATAATACTAATTTGGTTTGGTTGACACAATCATGTCATTGCAGTTTTTTGAGATAACAAGCCTGTGCTTTTCTGTGAACTCAGCTGCCATCCACAGGCAAGAGGACTTTACAACTAAAAATTATCTTTCTTTTAATTCTCAGAAAGTCAACACAAATATGCATTTTTTCCCTGCACACTTCAGCACACTGCAGTCTCTCCATTAAACCTTCTCTTTCCATTTAACACTAATACATTTTAGCCAATATTACAGACCCAATCATTATCACATGGATCATCTTTATTGAGTTTAAACAGAACCTATAAAACAAAACATGCAAGATGTACAGAACTTTACATACAGATGAGTTGGGAGTATATTCAAGAATGAAAGGCCACAAGGTCAAATACATACGAAACCGTACATTGCATTAGCATTACAAACAGCTAAGTTAAGGTGTTGACTAATTTTATCTATTTTCCCCAATGTGCAAGTGCTTCTTAATTCATTATGACAATCATTCAACATTTAAATACTAAATATTTAATGATTTACTTGCAAGCACAGTTTAGAGGAAACGTGAGGAATGAGTTTCAGTGACACACACCAATATCACACAGCTGTTATTATTGTCTTCAGTTACAGAACAGTTGAATCTTTTACATGGAGCCTGACCAGTGCAGTGGTATTTCAACTTTATTGTTTGAATTTTGAGATACGAGTCTTATTGTGGTAATATTTAAATAAAATATAGCCTGTCAGCATCAATAACAAGATATTCATTTATTTATTGGCTGATTAGAAATAAGCAAAAGGGGAAAGTCAGCTGGGGCACATTAGGATGTGTTTAATAGGAGCGGATTGCAGGGGGAATGGCAGCACATTCTTCTGCGTTCAGAGAGCTGTCAATCACAGGTCTGTATTCCAGAGTAACCTGAAACACACGTTTGTACATGTTAGCATATTAACATACACTTTTTTTTAACATACAGCTTCCTTCTTCCTGTATGCAGACTAACAAGAAAGATTTAAAGGTCAACAAATGAAGGGAAAGGTAACAATGGCAAAACACTCACAATGAAACAGATGATTCATTATATTTACCTTTCCTGTCTTGGGATCCACGTAGGACATTGTGTGTTTCCTCCAGTGCTGGTCGAAAGACTTCATCACTTGTCCCTGCAGAGACTTGGAGTAATCATACTCATCCACACGGTCCTGTAAGGAAAACAGCATTACAAAATTGTTAAAGATAAAAAAAATACGATCAACATGTCTTTAACACTGCGATGCCTATTAAAGGAATAGTTCACCCAAAAATGAAAATATGCACAAAAAAAACCAAACAAACAAAAAAATGCTTTCACCCTCAGGCCATCAAAGATGTAGATGAATTTTGTTTCTTCATCAGATTTGGAGAAATGTAGCATTCCATCACTGTCTCAGCAATGGATCCCCTGCAGTGAATGGGTGCCGTCAGAATGAGAGTCCAAACAGGTGATTAAACATCACAATAATTCACAAGTAATCCACACCACTCCAGTCCATCAGTTAATATCTTGTGAAGTGATGGACTGGAGTGGTGTGGATTACTTGTGAATTAATGTGATGTATTTATCAGCTGTTTGGACTCTCATTCTGACGGCACCCATTCACTGCAGAGGATCCATTGTTGAGCAAGTGATGTAATGCTACACGTCTCCACATCTGTCACAGACAGCTTTATTACAGCTTTGTAAAAGTACAAAATGTTGTCCTTGGACAAGCATGCTGGTTTCAGACAGTTCACCTTGAAGTCCTCGCGGGCGTGAGCTCCTCTGCTCTCTTTACGCGCCTCAGCGGAGACGATTGTCTGCACTGCGTTCAACATCAGATTCTGCAGCTCCAGAGTTTCCACCAGATCAGTGTTCCAGACAATGCCTGAAGTCATAAAACAGCACAAAATGCTATAGGAACCATCATATTGCAGCAATAACACAACCTTTTTAATACAGTAATGCAGATCAAGAAACAAACAAAGAGCAAAACTAAAACGACTATAGACGACTATAAACAATTACTCATTAGTAAACACACTACCATTTTTATATTAAAATGTGTTTTAAAGTCTCTTCTGCTCAACAAGGCTGCATTTATTTGATTACAATAAAAAGTAGAAATTTCTATTATAAAAAAAATATTGTGAAATATTATAATTTTAAGTAACTGCTTTCTATTTGAATAGATTTTAAAATGTAATTTATTCCTGTGATCAAAGCTGAATTTTCAGCACCATTACTCCAGTCTTCAGTGTAACATGATCCTTCAGAAATCATTCTAATATGCTGATTTGCCGCTGAAGAAATATTTCTGATTATTATCAATGTTGAAAACAGTTGTGCAGCTTCAGATTTTTGTGGAAACCATGATACATTTTTAAAGGATTCTTTGATGAATAGAAATAATAGCCTTTATTTGAAAAAAAAAAAAAAAAAAAAAAACTGTCCCCAAGCTTTTGAACAATACTGCATGTGAGTGTAGAGATATTTAGTTTCTAATTTATTCAGTTCTCCTTAGCCAGTCTTCACTGACCTCTGTCAAATGTCTTAATGTCATCCATAGACTTGTAGATGGAGTCCATCTTTTCACAACCCTCCTTCAGGACGTCTCCGGTGCGGAACACAGCAGCATGATTCTGCATGGTCTGAGGTCCAAGAGAAACACAATACAGATTAAATTATTTTGAAATGGGTATTTTATTATAACCACTTGTGATCATCCTAAATCATAAGATGAGGCTTCCATATGCTTCAATTCAGCAGGAAAATTCCTAGCAGCATCCTTTTGATCAGTCAATTTTAAATAAAGAACTGCAGTGAGGTGACAGACCTTCTGCATATTCAGTCTGATCTCTGAGGTTCTGGTGCTGCCATTAGCAAAGCGGATCTTGTCCAGATTGGCGACAGATGCTTCTCCTGCATTGGGTTTCAGAGGGGAAAGCTTCTCTCCTATAAGACAAGATAGACAGATAAATAGACAGACAAATCACAACTGAATGTGTAAAAATGTACATAATCACTAAATTACTGCTTTTCAGGATTGTGTCTTGTGTCTAAAAAAAGGCAATTATCAGGCATTCCTTCACCATTTCAGAGTGTACTGAAGTACCTGGTGTGTTTGTCTCAGCAATGGTCAGGGCACAGGCACGTCCAAACACAACCAGATCCAGCAGTGAGTTGGCGCCCAGACGGTTTGCACCGTGCACCGATGCACAGCCGGCCTCACCGCAGGCGTACAGGCCTGGCACCACCATATCCTCTCCATTCTTATGGGTGATGACCTGCCACGATTAGAGAGAGGATATTAGCATTATATTCTCATAACGAGTGTCACTTCCAAACAGTGATTTTATCATTTGTGTTTAACCCTCATAATGCATTCAAAATCTGTATTCTATTTTCACAATTTGGGTCCGTTTGGATGCAAAGAATCTGTATTTTATAAAACAGCCATAGCTTAATAATTTTTTAATATAGTTAAAGGAAATTAATTAAATTCTGTTGAATTTATACTCCTGATTGCTCAAAAAAGTCCCAATTTACGAAACCTACATACATTTATTTCTAAAAAAACAACACCAAAACAATAAAAATATTCCTCCGATATGAACTTAAATAAACTTTCATTTTCAGATGAAAAGGTAATTCATTTTTATGATGCACTGCAATGGTTCATGAACAGGCCTTTATCAACAAAATTTAGTCCCAAAAGTGTGGGAGAAATGGGAAAAAGGCTAAATACACTTAAGTTTTTTACACTAATAACGTCATATATAATTTTACAAAAAGCATTTGACACTTGGCATTCAATACATGAAACATTTTTATTTTAATGGCTGGATCTCTTAAAAACTTAAAAAAATAAATAAAAATGATGTGCATTTGCATAGTTTCATTCCCTTAACCCTTATAGATGTATTTGATTTGTTTTTGGTATTTTTAATTTGTCACTTTGAAATGTAATGTTTTTATTTTTATTTTTTTTTTGCAATTTAATTGATCCTAAATAAAAATAATTTTCTTTAAAAAATAAAAAAAAACTTATTGATCCCAATTTTTTTGGAATGGTCTATTCTATTACTACTTTTACTATTAGTACTAATCTATTACAACTACAGTTCTAATATAAAACTGTGTACACAAATAAATGGTGCTACGACAAACAGTGCAGGACAAATAACACTTCATTTTGTATTAAGCATTTGGAGTTCATTCAAATGCCTAACCTAAGCACTAGCAATAGTAATAGTCATGCATCACAATACCTGTCCCTTGTAGTTGGTGGGGATGCCGCCCATGTTGTAATGGACGGTGGGTAATACTGGGATGGGCTCTTTTGTGACGTCCACTCCAGCAAAGATCATGGCGGTCTCAGAGATGCCGGGCAGGCGAGTAGCAAGCTGCTGGGGAGGAAGATGATGGAGCTGCAGGTAGACGTGGTCTTTATCTGGCCCAACACCTCTGGAAGGAACAGGGTGGAAACTCATTTTTAGAAATTTATAACCAGTTTGTTTTTCAAAAGAGTATATCTGTTAATCAGTCACACACACTGTCTGTGAAAGTGAAGTTAAGAACAAACTTGCAATTCCTTAAATAGTACATTAAAATGGAGTGTGTGTTTTGGGCACAAAAAAAAAAAAAAAAAAAAAAAAAATCACATACTGATATTACAGTAAAAATGAAGTATATTATACCTTCCTTCCCTGATCTCAATGGTCATAGACCGCGAGACCACGTCCCTAGAGGCCAAATCTTTGGCATTGGGTGCGTAACGTTCCATGAACCTCTCGCCTTCGCTGTTGATCAAGATTCCTCCCTCTCCACGGCAGCCCTCTGTGATCAGGCATCCGGCTCCATAGATTCCTAAAGGAAATTACGTCAGAGGTCATGTCATTTAAAACCAACCATAGGGTGGCTGAGGGCATCAGTGGAAAAGCTGGATATTTATAACACAGCTGATCGAGTAGGCACATGTAAACACGGCAAAGAAACAGAATAACCACAGCTGTAATATATAACAGTTAGATATTGCCAAAGCCAAAGAGATGTTATAGAGTCAAGGTATTCTAAAGGACTTTTCCAGGCTTATGAAAGAAAGCAGCTCACCTGTGGGGTGGAACTGCACAAATTCAAGATCCTGGCAGGGCAGTCCAGCACGGGTCACCATGGCATTACCGTCTCCTGTGCTGGTATGGGCTGATGTACAGCTGAAGTATGTGCGGCCATAACCTCTGCACAGAAAACACAATACATATCTTTATTTGTATGATGTAATAACACACACTGTAATAATACTATGTATACCCTCATTGTAAAAGCAAACTTTACAAAAAATAAATACATTCTTTTTACAAATTGCTATTTTTTTAAATAAAAGTGACAGATTTTGTCATTAAAAACAAAACAATCATAAAATAAATAAATTCAAACAATCAAACAAACTTATAAAGCTGCAATTAAAAAGTAGCGTTAGAAAAAATCAATTTTTATCTTTTTGTTTTAAAGAAGCCTTCTGAATTCTAGTGTTATTGTTAACTAAAAATATTCAATTTACAATCTTAATCAAATAAAGCTGAAATATAAATGTTAGATGAATAACTTAAATTAGAAAAAAAATGAAAACTAATTGAAATAAAACGTGAAGTGCTAAAATTACTAAAAATAATTAGTGAAGTAAAATAAATTAATTAAAATAAAAAATTAGCACTAATAAAAAAAATAAAACTATTAAGTCCGTAGCAAAATTACTACAACTAAAATTAAAATAAACTGAAAACATAAAAATAAAAGCTAATTCAAAATATTAATAAACATTATATCAGCATATAAATAATACTATAAAAACACTGCTGGTTGCTTAAAGGGATAGTTCACTCAAAATTTAAAATTTTGACATCATTTACTCACCCTCACGTTGTTCCAAACCTGTATGAATTTCTTTCTTATGGTGAACACTAAATCTAGAAAGATATTTTGAAGAATGTGGGTAACCAAACAGTTGCTGGTCTCTTACTATGGAAATCAATGAGTACCAGCAATTGTTGGTTACCCACGTTCTTCAAAATATCTTCTTTTGTGTTCAGCAGAAGAAAGAAAGTCATACAGGTTTGGAACAACTTGAAATTGAGTAAATGACAAAATTTTCATTTTAATATCCCTTTAAGACATAAAACCTGATCATTTCCCTTACCCAGTGGCAATGACTGTGTTCTTGGCTCTGAAACGGTGGATGGATCCGTCCTCCATGCACAGGGCAATGACTCCCTTACACTCGCCGTCCTCCATCAGCAGATCCAGGGCAAAATACTCCACAAAGTAACTGGTGTCATACCTTAGAGACTACACACCAACAGACACAATTAGACAGAGTGCTCAACAGGTGTTCCAGTTCAAGCTGAATTGTTTTGTAACTTCTACTAGGATTTTAGGTCTAGATTTCTTGACGTTTTAAGGAACATCAGCCCAGATCACATCCACAGACTCTCACTCACCCGTCCATAGAGTGTGTGAAGAAGAGAGTGACCCGTCCGGTCTGCCACACAGCAGCATCTGTGAGCCTGACCTCCTTTACCGAACTTCAGACTCTGGCCTCCGAAGGCACGCTGATAGATCCTGCCGTCCTCGGTGCGGCTGAACGGCATACCGAAGTTCTCCAGCTGAAAAGACACAACAACCTCTGACGAGATGAAATCACAATCTAAATCAATTATAAAGCAGCTAAGCAAAGCTTGGGTTAGAGATAAGGAATCAGGAGTTCAGAAATCATTCTTCTTATCCAGTATCCTGACAGTAAAGGTGACAGAGGCAGGCTCTGTAACCGTCTCTCACCTCCACCACTGCAGCAGGTGCCTGCTCTGTCATGTAGTGAATGGCATCCTGATCTCCCAGCCAATCAGATCCCTTCACTGTGTCATAAAAGTGCCAACGCCAGTCGTCCTCCTCCATGTTGCCTAATGCAGCATTAATCCCACCCTATTTTATAAAGAAAAAATGAGAAATGTTAAAATAAAACACACACACACACACACATATGTGTGTGTGTATGTATTTTATTTAAACATTTATATGTTTTTGTGTTATTTATATTTTTATATATATATAGTAGTAATATAATGATATATATATACACACACACACACACAGACAAATATATAATATAATATAAATATTTTAAATTATATATATATATATATATATATATATATATATATATATATATATATATATATATATATATACACACATACACATATATATACACAGAGTATACATATTTTAAGAAAATACAATGTTTTCATTATATATTTTTATATATAATTTAAATACAATAATACAAATAGATTGAGACCAGCCATATATTCTAAGAGAATATTACTGATGTATTAGTTCGAACAACACTTAAAACAGCCCACTTATCAGTGCTTTTATTTTTTCAAAGTGGTGTAAGAATATCAGAGGTGTAGTTTCAAAGGTTGAACTTCACGGTGAACTTTAGACTTCTTTAGCTGAAAATCAGACAATCTAAAGAACTGATTCCAATTCACTCTTTTCCTGATCAAATCACATGAATCTGATGCATTAGTCTTAATATTCATTGTCCTGGCTTTAGGAATTACCTGCAATAAATATCAGCAAAACCTGATCTATTAAACCTAGCATATATCCAGATGAGAGACGGGTTGTGCTGCTGAAGTATATGAGAGGCTATAAGAGGGCAGATTGTTTTGTTACTAGAGGAAATCTCCAAACCTGTGCGGCCACTGTGTGTGAGCGGGTGGGGAAAAGTTTGGTGACACAGGCGGTGTTAAAACCGGCCTCCGACAGACCGAATGCCGCACGCAGCCCTGCGCCACCGGCTCCCACCACGACAGCGTCAAACTCATGATCTACTACTGGATACTGAGTGGAGATCTGAGGGGACAAATACCAACAACACAATGATCACACAAAGCCACTATGATATCTAATGCTGTTTCACTAGTAGTAGTATACATTTATTTAATGCCATGTCAGCATCTTAGGCTATTTTCATGGCAAAACAATTTAAAAAATACCAGCAAACAAACAAACAAGTTATACTACACAATATTTTTTACATTAAAATATGATAAAAATTCTAAAACTTTTTCTGTCAAAATTATACTAAACTCTTTAAGTGAGTTCACTTCATAAAAGGGTTTTTTACATACAATGTTGTTTCACTAAAGTGGCAATAAACTTAGCCTGCAATGGTTGTGCATATATGCATATAACTGTAAAAATGAAAGCTACTGAAACCAAACAAGGCAGTATTATAAATACTTACACCATCTGAGACTTTTGCATCTCCCTTTTTTCCATAGATTGAGAAATGGAACTTGCGGTTGCTCGCCTGGCACACCACTGGAAGCTGGATGAAGCAACAAAAAGTGTTTTTAATAGATAAAAACCTAAGCAAAATCACATCTGTGATGTTTATCTATGTTTGTGTATTTCAACGCTTAACCTTAATTTATTGAGTATTTAATCAGTCCAATTCAATACAAATTTATTTGTACAGACAAAGTTTCAAAGCAGCTTTACAGAAAATTAATGTTTCAACCATTTAAAATAGACTATTTATTTATTTGTTTATTTTCATCTTCACCTCCCTCCCTTCTGCTTGTTTTTTCTTCATTTATTATTTTTCTATTCTGTATATTAAAATAAATATAAAATAAAAAATATTATCTGCAATAAAAAGACTTGGAGTCTTTTAGTAAATGACAAATTCCATTAAAAAACATCACTACAACACAATAGTATCAACAATCAAATGTATTCTGGTGACATAACAGTGAGACATCTGCTTATACGTTAGTTTCATTCTAACAGATAGATATAAAAAATAAGTTTGAGGATACACGCGAGCCGCAATCGAATAAAAATCATGCATCCAGACACTTAAAAAGTGATAATATCTAACATAATGATATGAGCATTCAACATCACACGGCTAATGCTAATGTTGCCTGCTTGACCTTCAGTGGATTCCTGTTAGCAAACTAACAATCTTTACTTCTATGAAATAACACAATACATTAGGTGAAAAACCATCAAGCATCACTGCTAAAAGACAAGCTCCATTAATAAAACAGCATCACATAAAACGAACACTCATGTATCAGAGGTACTGATACTACGTAACACTGTTACTTAACCCAGCAGATGATGGTTACAAAACCGACACATAACAGACTACAACAGATTCATAGCGACATCCGAGTAAAAAGCAGTTAAGCTTTTGGCATGCACTGACCAAATACCATTAAAACAGAAAGTATGCAAAGTATAAAAGAGGACTTACAGCTTTAGATGACACAATCTTTCTCCCGAGGACACGGGAGGCAGCGCACACCGCAGCCATGTTGCTCGAATCTGACTCAAAAACACAAGCTGAACGCGCTTGACTGGGAGTCCGAATCATTTCATCGAATCGGCTCTTTTGAACAGTTAAATGATTCAGTGATTTTTTTCCCTTGGCATCACGGCGCGGCTCGATTAGATTTTAGTTAAAAGTTGTTTATTGTAAATGCATAGGTCAGTTTGTTGTAGCAGTGATTCAGTTCATAAAAAATAAAGTCAAGGAACTTTTCGCACTTTCATTCAAATCTTCGCTTCACTTAAACAACTTAAACAACAACTTCTTCAGTTTTCAGTTCATAGTCGGTTGTTGACTTTATAACCGCTCGGAAATCGGGTTTCCATCAACTTTGTTAAATTATACCAAGTACACACAATCCATATTCATTTAAAATATGTATATAAATGCTTACTATATAGTGGATAATAAAACAAATAGGACATACGTTTCTTTCTCTTGACCAATTAATTAATGATAATTATAAACGAATAATTTTAGTTCTTTTTATAAATAAAAGATTTAAACATCTGCCACTTTAACACTTAACACATTTAACACGTAATTACATAAAAGATTGCTGTGAATACACAGAGCATGTGCAAATGCGTCAAGCTCAACCACTGATTGAAAAGATCCGAGCGACTCGGTTCGAATGAATCGCTAGCTTCAGTGAGGACCGTACCAATGATTGTCCACAGTGGGGGGATTTGTCGGTTAGTGTTGTGCAAAAATAAACAAAACATGCTTTGAAGCTGGGTGGAGTTATTTACTGTAAATGCCACTGTATAGAGTAACCACTTATAAATAAGCGATCATTTTGTCCAAGAACAGTGACGCAGGCGTTAGCCCTACCTATGTATGGAAGCGACTATTTGAATCTATTTGACAAGAGACGAGTGCTTTGAACACTTGCAAGGTAACAATGATATTTGGTGCAGTATTGTATTGCAAACATGTATTGTGCTTGCATGATTATTGGTAAATATTCTTTATTAAAAGAATAGTATCTAGCGAAATCGCGTTATGGATGTCGTTGGAACAGGAAGTGTCATATTTCAACGAGGAAGGTCTTGCTCTGCTCATGTTTCTTTTTAGGAATTGAATGAGAATGCAACTTTAGTTTCAGTTTGTTTGCATAAGGACAGTAAAGCATCACTACAAATTAAAATTAGGCAGTTGTTCGGTCATTTAATGTCAGAATTTACAGTTTCCTTTCCTTATTTTATCACATTGGTCAAATGTTTGATATAGAAGTATGCATTTTTTTTCAGCTGCAGTCCACATGAATAACCTGAATGATCCTCAGGACTGGAATATAAGGCCAGAGAGGCAGGGTGATGGTGGTGGTGACAGCAGCAAGTGGAACTATGCCCTTCTGGTGCCCATGCTGGGACTCGCTGCCTTTCGTATGTACTACACAACACTACTGCTTCGGTAGCATGTACATTGTGATTAATTAGGGTGACCATATTTCAGTTGTCCAAAAAGAGGACAGAGGGGGCTGGATGCAGGTGGGGGGGAATTGGGTTTGTGGGTGGTTTGAGGGGGTTATATAATAACCAAACTCAAAATATGCCATTTCCATACCTAAACTACACATTTTATAGTCACTGCAGATTGATCATAAACAAAGAAAAGGCTTCTAACCAGTGGCAATCCTTCACAAAACTTAACATCTACCACAGTTTATCATGGGTAGAATACAAAATGTTCTAATGTTACAAGCACTTCAGTCAAATGTAATTTATGCAGTATTTCATACCTTTAACCCATGGGGGGGGTTCAACCCATTTTTTTCAATTCCATGAGAAAAAAACTTGGACTTGGCAACCCTGCATCCAACATGAGCTGCAGGAGTCAGATTTAACTGATCTAGTCATCTAAGGAGAGATGACTGACAGACCATGCTGAAGGATTTGCTGGTTGGGGAAGTCGTGGCTTAATGGTTAGGGAGTTGGGCTTGTAACCTGAAGGTTGCCGGTTCGATTCTCGCACCGGCAGGAATTGAAGGTGGGGATTGTGAATGAACAGCACTCTCTCTGCCTTCGATACCATGACTGAGGTGACCTTGAGCTAGGCACCGAACCCCCAATTGCTCCCCGGGCGCTGTGGCTGCCCACTGCTCCGGGTGTGTGTTCACGGTGTGTGTGCGCATTTGTTCACTATTCACTGCTGTGTGTGTGCGCACTTGGATGGGTTAAATGCAGAGCACCAATTTCGAGTATGGGTCACCATATTTGACAATACGTCACGGCTTTCACTTCTTTTTTTCACTTTCTCAGCAGATTGACAGATATCTTCTCTTATGCTCCCTTTACACACAGTGTGCGTGATCGCCAAATCAAAAGTGAAAGTGAACAGCGAGCGCTCATTCATAAGAGATTTAATTAATCCGCATATTGATAGAGGCTCCCTGATGACCGAAAATTATATGCAATGTTAGAATGTTTGCATGAGCAGGCGGTAATGGTCAGAAATTCAGCAGGAGGGGGATTACAAAAACAGTCTTGCACAGGGCTTTAATACAAAAACGCATACAATGAATGGCGACTGTACAAAGCAAAAGCCAAATTCCGGACATTTTGGGCAATTTAGAAACCCCGATCGGACGCATTTTTTTTTTAGGTCCAAAAAGAGGACATGTCAGGGGAAAAGAGGACGTATGGTCATTGGTCACCCTAGATCAGTGATGGGCAAACTTGGCCCTTCCAGGCCAATTTCCTGCAGAGATTTGATCCAACCCTGATCAAACTCACCTGCCTGTAGCCTTCTGGTAGTCTTGAAGACAATGATTAGCTGGTTCAGGTGTGTTTGATTAGGGTTGGAGCTAAACTCTGAAGGAAAGTGGCCTGGAAGGGCAGAGTTTGCCCACCCCTGCCCTAGATTAATTTCATTTCATAATTGTTTTTTTTTTGTCTTGTGTTATGTCTTAGGATGGATCTGGTCCAAGGAGTCTCAAAAGGAAATCGAGGAGGCCAAGGTCAAGTATGAAAAGTCTATAAAGACAATCCAGAAGGACCTGGATGTGAAATACCGACAGACGGTCTCTGAAAACCGCAGAGAAACAGCTCAGCTCGAGCTTGATCTAGAGAAAGAAAAGCAGCGGGCGCATGGCTACCGTCAAGCCCTGGCTTCTCAGAGTCAGCAGCTCGAGGGGGAACGTCGAGGCATGAGGTTGGAACGTGAAGCTCTAGAAAACGAGAGATCTAGATTGCGTTACGCAGGACCTGGTGGTGCACTCTTCCACGGGGCCTTGGAAAAGGAGAAAGAGCGAGAGCGGAGGGCTTCACTGGCTCTGAAGGACACAGAGTACAGGCTGGTGGAAAGGCAAAGGGCTTTTTGCAGTATTTTGGTGTCCCGTGCGAGGAGGGTGGAGATGGAGAAGGACCTTCTGGTTCGTACGGCCAAAGAGCCCCTTCTTGCACATCTGGAGATGGAGGACGGTCTCAGGGATATTTTTAAGAATGATCGCAGCTGTGCCGAGTATCTCAACACAGATGAGCGCAGGAATGGGAGTCTGATGTGGCTGTATCTCAGATACTGGAAGCTGCAGCTCACTCTTCAAACACACCAGAGAGCTGAGGGTACTATGTTTGGCACACAGACAAAAGAGTGACATTTGGATATCAGAAATTAATCTATATCACTAAAATAATGTATTTTAAAAGATCTCACTGTCAATAAAGTTAATCAGATTCAATTGTGTCATTCTTTTCTTTGTGGGAAGAGCAACTTAAAGAAAGAGTTTGCCCAGAAATGAAAATTTTTCATCAGAATTTTTTTTTCATCAGAACTGTTGGGGAATAACAGTTAAAACCCAAGGACCAGGTATGATGAATGAAGACAAGGAGTCAAGAGATGCGATTCAATTGAAGAAATTTACTGAAGAAATAGTTTGCAGTTTCATCCGCAGAAGCCAACTTCAACACTCGCAATCGAGTTCGTAGGCCGCCCTGCTTACATTACAGAAAAACCAGTAATTATACCCTAACAGAGGATGCTAATTGCGTCAATACATCAGTCAGCCAAATTCTGATTGGTTCTAAAACCTAGATAAACTTAGATAATTTCCACATATGGATGTAAACGCTTAAAGCATATCTCCATCTGATTGGGCAGACGTCAGCGATCAGAGATTATACAAGATAGTTGTCTTCCGGATAACTATTTTTGGTCAGGATAGCGGGAGCTGACAGAGACCGCACACAGAAAGAGAGCTACCAGCACACACACACACACACACACACAGAGCACTTATCAGAACTTCAGGGCCGCCTAACCCTAGCTAGAATTTTATCAGTTTGGTTTGTTACACACACACACTATGAAATCATCATCTTAGAGAGAAGAGGTACAGGTAAAGCAGGATTCTTTAATATCTCTTAAGCACACACGTAAGTCTCAGATACTGTTGTTCATGTAGATGGAAGGTCATCCTGACCTCCAGACATGGCTCTGTGACCTTTAGGGAAAAAATAGATCTCGGCGTGGAAAACATAAGGTTACACATTTCACTCTTGCTGCACTGCTCTAGTCAAACAAGAAATAATGTAATAATATAATTAATATCAATATGAAGGATCTGGCAGCTCGGCATCCACTCCTTCAGAACAGATTTGGAGAAATGTACCGTTAAATCATTGCAATAATCTACAAGTACTTCACACCACTCCAGTCCATCAATTAATGTTGTGTGAAGTGAAACGCTGTGTGTTTGTAAGAAAAAAATCCACTATTAAGATCTTTTAAACTCAGACCAGAATTGGTCTGAGGTGAAAGAGTTCTACCAAAAAATTAATTCATGCACAAACAAAAATGTTGTTTCTTTCAGCATGTTTTCAAACAACAAACACATTTTGTCAGACAGAAACCCCAAATATTGCAAGTCATATACAAATATATACATGAGCATGAGTGTGTGTGTGAGGAATTGAAATGGTCAGCACAGTCCATTACAGGTTGAGATCATAAACAGTTCATAAAATAAAGAAAACCAGTCCTATCTGTAGATGAGCAGTTATGAGGGCTGATGATGATGTCCTAAACTTGGACGTCTGGTCAGCATGAAGATTTCATTCCAAATACACTCAAGGAGTTGCTTCAACAATATAGTAAGGCCATAGTCCATAAATACAAAGAGGTAGTCACATAACTGATCAAGAGCTACAGAATAAATAATCCAAATCCTGTTTGAGCTGGAAACATAAAGGTTTCTCAAACAGGATTTGGATTAAAGGTTTCTCATTTTTAAACGATAAAGGTTTCTCATTTTTAAACCAATTTAAAAAAAAGAGAGAGATTTGTGTTTATACAGTAGATTCTTATTATTCCAGATTAGATACGAGTGAGGTGTAAAATTGTGTTTAAAAATGAGGGACCAAGCTAATAACATTTGCCTATGAAAAAGAGATAATTTGACAAGGATTTTCATGATGTTATAGTTACAGATTAATAAGAAATTTAAACCACAAACAACATTAGGGAAAAAACAACATTAGGGATCAGATTCCATTTAGATGAGGGTTTATTGATACAGTTTTTTAATCCAATTTATTTTAAAGGTGTTGTTTAAAGTGGTGAAATCAAGAAAGTTTAAACCCCCTTTCTCAATGGTGTTCATAAGTACAGATTTTCTAATAAAATGAGTTTTATTCTTCCAAACAAAGTTGAGAAGCATTGTATCAATTTTTTTTTAAGAATGGCAGTGTCAACATTCAAAGAGAGAGCAGCATACGCTAACCTTGACAAACCTTCGGTTTTGGTTGGTAAGATTCTTCCCTTTAATGAGAGATCACGCTGGAGCCACATATTCAGTTTTTTTTTTTAATGGCGTAATCTGCCATTAAAGGGGTATTAATAAAGATAGTTTTGTGGTCGGCCAACGGGGTACATTGAATGCCGACATTCAGATCAAAATTTGACAGACATTTTGATATGAGCCAATAATAATCACTTTTATTGGCCCAAGTAAACTCTAAATTGTTAGGGAATCTCTCTCTCTCCAAATGTCCACCAATTCAAACTTATCTATTAGGTCTAATAGTGCAGGACTAGAACAAGCGGACCTTTTTGGAGGATATCTGTCCAAAGAATTATTAATTGACACATTAAAATCTCCTCCTAGAATGAAAAAATGCATTAGGAAATTTATTAGACCAATATGTAAGCTTCTCATCTAATATGTTAAAAAAATTTAATTATCCAAAGAATTATTGTACCCATATATATTTCTGACAATCACAGTTTGTTGGTTAAGTGAAATCACTAATAAATGAAAACGACCCAAGCTATCTGATTCTGACCCTATACCCAAACCAAATTTATTTCTCAAAATGCTTACACCAGCTGAGTGTTCGGTGCCATGTGAACTCCAAATATCGTTACCCCACTGAGATTTCCACCATTTGTAATCATCAATAGTCGAATGACATTCCTGAAGAAAACAGAAATCTGATTTGTGTTTTTTAGCAAACAAAAAAAGAGCTTTTTTTTCGTTTGACACTATTCCTGAGGTCCCTGGCATTAAAGGATATTAATGACAATGACATGAACCACGAACAATATAGAAAAGAAACAAGAAAAGAACAGAACTAAGTTTGAGTAAGTGAGTGAACCAAAAGAGTACACTCGTTCAAATCACTATCCTCCAAAAAGAGCAAACAATCACAACAACAGCTCAAACGGGAATAAGGTGTTCAGATTTAAGTTCAGAGAATAACAAAGACTACGCTTAAACTTCTGCTTTCGAGTAAAGATTTAAAAGCCCAAAGTAAAAAAAAAAAGAAAAAAAAGCACAGCATTTATTTAAAACATAACTTTTGTAACAATAGCCTATACGTTAAAAAACTTGGTCAGTATTTTTTTTAAAAGATATTAGATTTCATTCAGCAATGATTTGCTAAATTAATAGAAACAGTGATTGTAAAGATTGATATTACTAGAAAACATCTCTATTTTGAATAAATGCTGTTCTTTTTAATTTTTTATCTATCAATGAAACCCAAAAAAGTATCACGGGTTCCCGAAAATAAATAAACAAACAAAAAATAAAATAAATAAATAATTTAAAAAAAAGCAGGACAGCTGTTTCCAATATTGATAATAAATCAGCATATTAAAATGATTTCTGAAGGATTATGCACTGAAGACTGGAGTAATGATGCTGAAAATACAGCTTTGCGTCACAGAAATAAATGATATTTTAAAGTTTATTAAAATAGATAGTCATTCTTTTAAATTGTAATAATATTTCACAATGTTACAGTTTTTTCTGTATTTTTGATCAAATAAATGCAGGCTTGATGAGCATAGGACACTTTCATAATGCTGCATAATTATCAAAAATGGTAACATGATAAAGTCCTTTCACGTCACCATTTCGCCAGCCTACACTTCACATATGAGGCCTGTAGGTGGCACTTGGGCTTCATTAACTACGAGAATAAACGGTGCATCATACATAAATGTAAGTGAATTTAATATTGATTATCATTATTGCGACTTTTGGCGCTGCACGGTTTTGTGCAGTGCTTTTGCAGTCATTCAGCATCTATTTTCTCAGCGATGTAATTTGATTTATAAAATAAGACAGATCGCAGATCCAGATCGCTCCACAAATAAGCTTGTCTGTCCCATGTCATTTTCAACCGAGTTATGAATAAGAACGGAAAATGACTGCTCCACTTCACATTATTGTCCAATGAAATGTGAACATGAGCCAGATCATGATTGGTTGATGTATTATAGGCTACATGATAAACGGGCATTGATGAATTATTTAATATTCTAAAATATATAATATATGGATTTTTAATTAAATCGACACACTAGCTTTTATTATTCATGAAAAAAAGTTTAAAATATTGTTTGGTTTATTTTTTTTCCTTAAAAGAACCATATATGGCTCGAGAGCCTATAGTTTCTGAACAGACTGGAATATCAGTCAGTCGAGCAAAACACAGGCAACCAGCAACTCCTCAGATTGACAGATAAAATAAACTGGAATTTTCCGACTTTTGATCGATTAGTTACCATTTTGTACACATTATCATGTTAATTATAATTCAAATGCATTTTGTTTGATTGACTACAATATCATTGCTATTTGTCTGAGAGAAGCACTTTTGAATAATTTTGAAAAAGGGCAAGGGCTTGAGCCCCCAAAGCCTCCCCTTCTGCACGTGCCTGTTTGTAGCAATTTATATGGGTCAAAATGATCATTTTTTTCTTTTATGGCAAAAATCATTAAGATATTAAGTAAAGATGTTCCATGAAGATATTTAGTAGATTTCCTACAGTAAATGTATCAAAACTTAATTTTTTATATGGATTACTAAGAACTTTAACAACTTTAAAGGCAATTTTCTCAGCATTTAGATTTTTTTTTGCACCCTCAGATTCCAGATTTGTCCCATCCTAACAAACCATACAAGCTTATTTATTTTAAAAAATGACCCTTATGACTGGCTTTGTGGTCCAAGGTCACAAATAAAACCGTTGAAATAAAACGAAATTAACAAAAAGATTTAGAAGCCGCATTCTTGAAGATTAATGAATTAACTATTAATATAAAGACTTAAAAACATTAGGCTATTTACAATCTCGATCAGGCACATGCAGAAGGGGGGCTCAAATTTGGAGTAAACGGATGCGAGTCGGTTCAACTGAATCATTACAAAGAACCGTTTTAAATGATTCGTTCTGGAATTGAACACCACACGCTGGACGCGCAGCTTGTTCTCCAGTCGGAGCCGATCCGCGATGCTTGTCTGCGGGATGAAGGCGATGGTGATGATGTGAGGATCCGCCGGTTGAACCGATTCACCGAACAGACTTGTGAATATCAGAGAATAAACAGACACTCATCCTGACAGAATATGACGGAGCTTCACCGCAGATGCTCAGCCGGTACCGGCGGCTCTCCGCCCGGGATCAGCCGCTCCAGCTCCGCGGGTGGAGGTGGAGGAAAAGCCGGATTATCTCAGCCGGCTGGATGGCGCTGTCTGCTGTCTCTCACCATCCTTTTTCTGGCGTGTGTGTGTGGATTCATCTCCAGACTGTTCGCGGTGATCCGCTTCGAGAGCCTCATCCATGAGTTTGATCCGTGGTGAGTAACTTTCCGTCCTGACAGCGCTTTATTTCTTCGAAACACTCTTAAAACTCTTGATAACTGCAAAAGTCATCTTGCATTGTGTATTTGATCTGCTGTGCTTTAACTGTCAGAGCTGCAGTAAAGTGTTGAGGGAAACTCTGTTTTTACCTCAGATTGTCTCAAAACCTATGAGCTGTGTTACTAGACAGCATATGAACAGAGAGCTGATGTTTCAGAGCAGCACATGAAGACAAACATCTGCTTTAGCTTTCTGCTCTATTTTCAAGCTAAAGAGAGCAGTGGCCAAAATCTAGTAAACTGTCTATCTAGACCAATGGTTTTCAATCCTGGTCCTGGGGACCCACCGCTCTGCACATTTAGTATGTTTCCCTGATCTGACACACACAGTTCAGTTCATGGAGCTCTCTGCTAATGAGCTGATGATCTGAATCAGGTGTGTTAAACCAGGGAGACATACAAAATGTGCAGAGCAGTGGGTCCAGGATTGAAAACCACTGATCTAGACTGCAGTTTTGAGTGTGGAGTGATCTGTCTTCCAGACAGTATTTTTGATCTTGTGATCTCAGACTGTGTGATATCAGCTTTTCTGAGTTGACCTGGAGCACACTGATGCCTGTATTTTTCTTCAGAGGTCAGGTGTGTTTAGACACAGTGGTGTTCTGTATGTTTAGGAGCTTTTCTCAACAATCAAAATGTCAGTTATTAATTTAACATAATTTGTTGGCAGGGGTTTTATTTGGTTTTGTTTTTATGCAGCTTTCGGTACATTTGATTTAATAGTCTAGCAGGTCAGTTAGTTGTGTAGATGTTGACATGGTGAGGATGGAAGGCCATGGGGATACAAGAATGGATTTACTTAAAAAATAAACAATCGTTTTTGGATAAACAAGACACTTTTTCAGTTTTTAACATGGAATTTAAGCAATATTAATTGAGAAACCTTAGCTGGCAATAACCAAATGTTTAATATTCATTTGTGTGTTTTGCTTAAAATACTGAGACATGCCGATTTTTATGCTGCAGCATTACAGATATCACACATGCTCATATCTGTTTACGTCTGCTGAGGTTTCAAGTTCATTTTCATTTTTTCATTTTTGTTTTAATTCAGTCTGCTCATATTCATTTCAAGATGTTCTTAATTGATTCTATAATGAGATGAAGTGAAGTAGAACAGATTGTCTGCTGTTATTGTCTGGACTAATTGAAGGTGTTTGGTGACTCAGAGCCGAAAAGTTATTACATTTCGGTCAAAGAAGGCATTGAAACATTTGCAATAAGACCAGAAACATGCATTAAGAAAGAAAGTCTGAAATCATGTGGACTTTAAGGCTGGAGCATCTTCTTATCTGTATCAAAATGGAGCATCACTATTATGTTTACCTCACATCTAATGATCTTAATTGATCGAGAGGAAAATAAATTCTGGTCAGATTCTGTGTTTGTGTTCACACATGAGTAGAGGAGACAGAACGAGACGTAGATGGATGGAGAAAGCGCTCTGGCTCGATCCTGCGGTTTGTTTGCCAAACATCCAGTTCCTCCTGCTGCTCGGCGAGATACAGATAGTTAACCAGTATTGATTAAGTAGCTGTTAGAAACACCGCTGCGGTCTCTGTTCTCCCTGATAACACACAAATATGGATTTTCTCCATCGTTTTAGTCCACTGTTTGGTTGGATTCAATTCAAACTGTAGATTAGTAAATCAGGTCAGAATGTAAAAGACCTGCTTAGCTTATAAGATACATTTTTGTATATAATTGCTAAAGTATTTATTGCATGTTTCTCCTCTGTAATAGAATAAGCTTGAAAGTGCTACTGCAGTTTAGCTCATTTGGTTTGAATTTCATAAATGAGGTTTCATTATGGAGCAGGTGCGTTTAACCCATGAACAAAAGATTAATTATGTCTCGTCACAGTTATTATAGAAAGGCCTAACTGTTACGATCCCAGTGGCTCTTTTATGACACACTTAATGTGCTGAAACAGGTTTATTGTGAGGTTATAGACTATAGACAGTTAATGGCAGTACAGACTGCAGTCTAAAACACATTGTACATTTCTTTCTGGTTGTATGCATGCAACCTCAGTGAGATTCTGCAATATGCATCTTGGAACTAGGGTTGTGATTGACGGCACACCTTGAGTCTGTTTGTTTGTTGTTTTGGCTTGAAGTCGTTCTCCTTCAAAACAGCACACTCTGTCCTTGCATAATCCAGTGCATGTTATTTGATGAAAATATAAATATTTATTAGATTATCCCTTTTTTTGCAGAGTGCTTCATGAATTTGTTGTATCATTCAGCAGTTCTTAGAACATGCACAGCTTTTTTCACATTTGAAAAAAAAAATATATCCAACAAAACATTTATTTTGCAAACCATGACTCAAATTCAGTTTGCATTTGAATTCGTTTAACTACAATTTGAATTTAAATTTAATATTGAGTTTGAATTTTTGCAATTTGAGTTTGACTTTGGCATTCTGGATCTGGAATTCAAACTTTTAACTCCAGAGAATTTCAAAGTTCCAGCAGAAATCAATCTCTCAGAAATCATCTGCTGTTTTGTTGTTCGTGAGCAGCTTTCTCTGAGGGTTTGGAGCATTTAAACTCACACTGAGAGTAAAAACTGAGTGTTTGTTCGTCTGTGAGCTGCTCTGTGTTTGAATGATAAACAGCTTCATTAGTTTCTGTTAGCAGAAACCCTCCGGTGCTTCAGCGATTGATTCTCTCCTTCAGAGCTTCTCAAGTCTGTCTGAAGAGCCGTTCGCTCGTTCTGAAGGAAAATGAATCACTCTTTGACTGAATCCTCTTATGTTTGTCTTTGCAGTTTCTGACTGAAACAAACAACATCATAAAAGTCAACAGGTTTAAGTATTATCTTTGTCTCCTATAAACATCCACAAATGTGTCAATAGTCGTCATACAGTAAGAGTCTTAAGATAAATGAATATGTTGAGCAGCTCAGATTATTTGAAGAGAAATGTTCATGAAATGAGTTCATAGAGACTCTAGACTTCATGTGGAACTTCATGTGAGATTACTGGAGTCTTTTGCTCTCCATTTAATTTCATTGCTGTCTAGGAGAAAGAATTAAGTCATAAACGAGATGTTCTGTGTCTTGTGTGTATTTATTTGTCTTTCTTTGGCACAGAAGTTTGTGATTCTGTTCTCTGGCATAAACACTCGTCTAAGCTGGTTGGCTGGCACTTTGTTTGGCATGTTGCTCTGTTGTGTGTGTGTGTGTGTGTGTGTGTGTGTGACTATAATGACATCATCTCTGGTGGCTCACAGACTGTGTGTTTTGTCAGTGCCATGTGTTGCTGTTTGGCAGACTGTCAGTCAAACACAGACATCAGACTGAGCCGGATCAGACCCACAGGAACAAGAAAACAGACAGTGATGGAGGAGAATGGAGAAGAAATAGATTCCTGGAGTAAAGACAGATCTATGCATGCATGCTGAGTTGGGATGGATGATTGCTGATGAAGAACAGAATGGAGGGTCCAATTAAATTGTTACGGGTCGAATGAGACGTGAGACGTGCGGATCCATGTGCAAGGCTTTATTTATGCAAGAAACAGGCAAGGGTCAGATAACACAGGTACATCACAGGAAAGGCAAAGAATATTCCTAGGGCTAGTGTGGGTCTAGGATCTGCGAACAATATCCAGAGGGCTTGACGTGAGGGGTAATCCAAATAACACAAGCAATAGTCCAGGTGAGGTGCAAACACAGTCCAAAACAGCAGGCAAAGGGTTAATCCAAGAAACACAGGCAGAAGATCAGGAACCAGACAACAAGGCAACACAAAATGACTAGACTTAAACTAGATCTAGAAACTAGGACTGGAAACTTGGAATGGCTCCGTAATGTAGCTATCGCTAGAAGAGTGATGTACGCTAAACAATACGATCTGAAAGAGGAAGTCCAAGGCTTATAAAGCTTTCCTGTAGCTCAAATAGTAGAGCATGGCGCTAGCAACACCAAGATCATGGGTTCGATTCCCAGGGAAAGCAAGAGTTGATCAAATGTAAAGACTGTAACTTGAATGCTATGTAAGTCGCTTTGGATAAAAGCGTCTGCTAAATGCATAAATGTAAATGTAAATAAAGCATGTCTGATTGGATTCAGCTGTGTGTGTATGTGTGTGTAATCAGTGCAATGGATGATGGGAACTGTAGTCTGGAGTGACATGTAACAGTTTGTGTGGTGTGAGAGACAATATGATGGAGAGGTGACCTCTTGTGGCAGTCGGACGGAAGACCACGAACTGGATTTGTGACAGAAATCCATTTTATGTGATCCAAAATTCAGTTTTACTTTTTCATAAATTAAAGATTTTCTGGATCCTGTTTTAGAGATTTAATTAAGCTGTAATGATCAAAAAGCGTGTCTAATTAATTGAAATAATGGATTTTTTTTTCCAAATTTAGTTTTATTTTTCCTAAAAGTTCTGTGTTTTCCATTTTAATAGTTTAATTGAATTTTAAAGTTGCAGTCCGTAACTTTTTTTGGTTAAAAATGATCCGAAATCAATATTTGAGCAAGTACATAACCAGCCGGTGTTCAAAACTATCACCTTATTTTAGCCCGATTTACAACGGTTAGCTTATAATAATGTTTTCTAATTTGAGTGGTATGGGTAGGTTTTCGTGGGAAATTCAAGCATGCTGCTGCGTCATTACGTCACGTCTTTAAACATAAAGAAGTTGTCCTGCCTAGTAGGCTATAACATGTGAGAATCCTGCAGGTGGCGGATCGTTTAGCCTTTTCTCACAGCAGCTGGAATAATTAAATGTATCATTTTGATGGTGGATTGTGATCCAGAAAGGATTATGTGTTTATGAAACACATGTGAATGAAATTAAAATTATATTCCAGTTTTAAATATGCTTCTCATTACAGATAGCCTGGGATTACACAAGATTTGTATTTTAAAGAAAACCAGTTTGAAGGGAGCATAGTTTGCTTTTTGGGTTAAAAGAATTTCTAAATATGAAATTCGAATAGCATGACAATTAGATTAGAGTGTACAGAAATTGAAATCTACACGCTAATACACACTATACTCATAGTCATGCAATGCTGATGTTGTTACCATTAATTTGAGAATAAAGTATAACAATAATAATAATTTGCACGGTTTAATGTGATATGAGCTAACCAATCTTTAGATTAAATCACCATTGGTAGCGCGATTTATGGTAATGCTTTTTTCTCAGTTGGTCAGAACAAACGTGGCAGACTTGTTACTTACTTGTTCAGATGACAATATACGGTGAAAATTCTTATTTGGGTCATATATTCCAAGACACAGGCTAGAATCTGTGATCGCGAAGTACAGTAAATATCCACACCGGTGCGGTGACTGACTGCCACACATTCATCTCAAAACATTAGATTCATCCATGCTGGAGCCGTGCCAACTCACAACCCCACGCAAGGAAAATAAAGCTGCAATTCCAGGTTTTCAAACAGAGATGGCGACAAAGAGGCAAAATTTACGGACTGCAGTTTTAATAATCCAAAAACATCTAATGAATTAAAGTCATGAAACTTGTACAGTTTAACAACGATTTATTGTTTAACAAAATGTTTAACAAAAAATTAAAGGATGAAACTAATCATGACAGCAGTGGGCATCTTTTTCAATTAATCTTTTTCTCTTTAAGAAGCACAAAAGTGAATTGCTGACAGCGTTTTCCTCCTATGGTAAACGCTTTGAAAAAGTATTACTTTAGAGCATCAACACTCGCTTACTCATTTGTCATTCATCAGGTTTTCAGATGCATGCATTTCAAAGGATCTGTTTTGTCGGCATATTCAGACGTTTGAAGAGATTTCACTGTAAATCACTTGATGTCACAGAAGTTCTTTGAAGTTTCTCTTGACTCTTTCTAACTCAAGAGACTCAGTGAGAATATATAATGTGCAGTGTTCTCAGCCAAATGAATCTCTACATAAATCTCACTGAATCCAAATGGTCACAACTTAAAATGATTCAAAATCAGACACAAAAAAGAAACATTTAAATAGGTTAAAACAACTTACAAGTTGATATCATGTTTCTTATTTTAATTAATTCCCTCAAAAAGTGCCAAGAACCAGTCTTTGAAAACCTGAATAAATAAGGAGATTTTAAAGTCTGATTTCTGGACCTGGAAGAGTCATGGGTATGAATAAAATCTTAAAATATCAAGAACAGTTTTACAAGCAATACATTTTTTTTCTGTTTATGTCAAGCACTAAAAAATATTTCATTAAGTGGAACTTGCTATTTGTGAGTAAAAAATAAACCTTCACGAAACTGGTAATAAACATTCAGTTCAGTTTCATTTAATGATCATTTTTGGGTCTAAACTTTATAATTGATTACGTGTCTTGTTTTATTCTTCAGACTTCAGACTTCTGCCCACAAAATAAGAAAATTTCAACTATAATCAATATTTGATGTTCAAGTCCATGCTGGGCTCTACAGGAATGTCGGTAATCAGGTAATGACTGTTAGTGGATGTGATTATTGTGTGTTCAGAGGTTTTGTGGTTAGTACACAAAGATGACGGCAGTATTTTTACTCTAAATATTCTGCTTATGGTAGAATAAACCAGAAAAAACTATTTTGAAACAGCTGAAGATGCTCTTTACCTGGGTTTGTTTTCCAGGTGTTTCAGTATTTCACATTCTTCTTCAGCCCCTGAAGATCATTTGAGTCAATGAGGTGAAATTCAGTACGAGTTTCTCTCGGTTTCTTCTTCTCCTGCTGTTGTTTATTTCTTCATTTGTGTTTGCCTCTGGCATTTTCATGTTGTTTTGCAGTTCTCTCTCTCTCTGTTTCTGTCTTGCGGTGGTTTGTTGCATGCGTTTGTGTCAGGGAGGTGCCGGTAAGATAGTAGCTCCCTCCAAGCCTTAAAAATAAAGCTTCCAAAATGTTTTATTTTTCTCTCAACGATACAATAGAAGAGCTATTTTTTGTTCCCCAGAGAGCCTTTAAGTGTACATTTCTTAAAATAATTTTTTTTTTCTTTGTGTGAAGAACATTTTTTGATCTAAACAACCTCTTTCTACTATAAAGAACCTTTTGTGGAATGCTAGGGTTTCATGGATGTTAAAGGTTCTTTATGGAACCATTGATTCCAATAAAGAACCTTTGTTTTTAGGAGTGTAGTGAGCTGTCTGCACAGGCAGCTCCCTTGTAAATCAGCATTATATAACTGTTCAGCCTTTCACATTGGACCCTCGCTTGTGATGCCTTAAAATGCTGTCTAGGTAGGCAAGTTTGGAAAACGGGCAATTTTCATTCCTTCTGCCATCCTGCAGTTCACTTTAGGCCTTGAGCAATCGTCATCACACACGTATCGATTTGATTCGACTCACAAAAGTCTTCATTTCATGCTCTGCTTTGAGAATATGACAGACTATATTTTATTGTATTGGATTGTTCTGGTTTAAATTGTATTAGACAAGGTTTTTATTCCAAAAAATCAATAATGGACATTTTTAGAAAGACTTGTCCTGGGCAATTGTAGCTTTTCTGTCAATTATCAAATTGAAAAAGCTTATATAGCTAGGTTTTTATGTTGTTAAAACAAAAATATTATTTGATTTAGTCTATATATACCTTTATGTATTGAATTAAATTTTATTGTTATTGATTTCAATTTTTACTACCCTGAGTTTGCCATTAAAGTTGCATTTTTTGCTGTTTTGGTGTTGTTAATTCTCCTGGGAAAATTGTAGCCTAGCTTTTCTTTCCGATATCAAACTGAAACAGAAATTATGCAGTGTATAATACAGTGTATAATTTTCTTTATTTATTGAAATTTTATTGTTATAATGATTATTAAAAAGTTTTTACTACTCTTTAGTTTGCCATGCATAAATAAAAAAATAAATACATGAGAATACGCATTTATGTATTCTTTTCTTTTCTTTTTTCTTTTAAATAATTTTCATCATTTTATGTGACTCACAATCAGACTGTCGAAAGACAACTAAAAATGCTAAATAACTTTACTCACATTTGCCACAATATATACTGTACATTGTTTTATGTATTCATTTTCATGTTTTTTTAATATGGTATGTTTTATGCAGTATATGCTCCACAGTGTGCAGCTCTTTCTCTCTTGTTCTCTTTTCACTCTCTGTCTGTTTTTCTCTTTTTCTCTCTGCAGTTGGTAATAAATGAGAGCTGGTTTATTTTGCACTCTCAGTTTCTCTTTAGTTTGTCCTTGAGGTTCTGTTCTGGAGGCCATTTCTCAAAAGACAATCGATATCCTACAGTCCTTTTCAGCAGCCCTGAACTTCCTTTCGTCCCTCTCTCCACTTCCTATTTGTGTGCATGTACTTGAGAATGTAAACCGAGTTCATTTAGATTTCACACTCACTTACATGGTCCTAAAAATAGGCTTTGTTTTTTTTCCCCATAAAAAAAAAAAAAATGAATGCTTTTCTGTTCATTTTGTTTTAAAGATTGAATTGAAGAACAGACTCAGTGCCTCTTCAGACCTGTAACTTGTAAATTTGATCAAATCACAATAATTCAGTTTGATTTTTTTTACAATGTCTTTGTGTCCTTGTAAAACCGACGCTTTTTTTGTATAGCTACATCTGTCTGTGACCTTGTGAAGTACAGTTATCTAACAGCAGCATCTCACACCTGCTAGTCCACATATCTCATCTAATATAAAGTTTGAACTTGACCTTGGCAGTTTTTATGATCTGTAAATGTATGAACGACAAGATCCAACATCAGCTGTTTGCAGAAAGGTTGTTGGATTCACAGGGAATGAATTTGATAGTGTTGTATTAGCTGCAAGGATTGATGCCACAGTAATCCTATAGCTCTTGTTATTAATTTAAGCCTCATCTTAATTAATATTTCTGCTCTGAAGTGTGCTGTGACTTTTTAAATCTGATTTCTGCTTCATTTGGTGACTGGCATGCACAACGCTGAAGAGAATTATTTTGCGTTTTTAATATTTATAATGCACGAAACAGCTCTCTTGTCCTTTGTTTTTACTGCATCACACAATACAATCAATAAAATCATGATGTTACGATGATTATTTTTCCCTGTGGATGAAAACAGTGTTTGTACTTGTGTATGTGTTTGTGATGTGATGGGTCATTGTGTACTGTTTATGAGCTAGAGGTCATGTGCTTGAGGGATTTTTTGTGTTTGCGGTGATACATGTGAAATAATGAACCTGCATCCTTTAATTCATGGTCATTCTGACTGTAGTTTTCATGTAGAATCTGGTTAGATGTGTTCAAATTCGATCACAGTTTCTGCACTACTGGTTTTCTTAACTCATTGTTTGATCAGACTGCCTTCATTGCACACTGTATACTGTTTATTACACATACTATTTTAAAAAATTAAACAGTTGTTTGCACTGCAGCACTTACTTTGGAAACCTGAGTCTCAGATTGAGGCCTTTTTCATGATCCCTTTAATAACAAAATTATAGGATTATTTTAATATAGAAAATGTAATTATTTTAAATTTTTTATATTATTAATTGACACAACTGTTCATATTTAATTGAACAAGTTAAATATTTGCAGAAATGTTTGGGAAAAATGCATCCATTAAGAGAAAAATTATATGGAAAATGATCAAAATGTAATTCTAGGGGCAAATATTAAGCCTGTTCTTATGCATTATATTCAGATTCTTTTGTATATTATATTTTATATTTTCATATTGTATAATTATTATATTATTAATTGACATAACTGTTCAGATTGGCAATTTAAAATAATAAATTAAGTATTTGCATAAATGGGTGACTTTTTGTTGTTTATATGGAGGAGAAAAATGCCCCCAATAAGCTGCAAAAATATCCTCAATTTAATTCCAGGGGAAAATATTGTCTGATCAAATATAAATAAATAAATACATTTATTTCTTTGTGTTTATAAAGTAGGAAAAATATGGCACCATTAAGCAACAAAAATTATCCTCAAAATTTAATTCTATGGGCAAAATATTATCCCTTAATAAAGTGGAATAATTCCTGACATTGATCATGTAGTGTGTAGTATTCAGCACACGATTCCTCACAATCTCTTCAGTGCTCAGGCTGTTAGATCAGAACATGTTTGACTGTAAAATGAATCAAATGTTGATGAATTGAATCTTTTTGGAGTCTTATAAGAGCTGAAATGTTTCCCTGTGAGATTTGAATCATTTCTGACTGATCTCAGACCAGCTCTGAATCTCTGATCAGGATGAAACCGGTGCTGGTTTCTTCTGATCATACAGAGTTCCCACTCCATCATTAATGAATCTCTCCACGTCAAACGAATCAGATTTTTCTCTAACAGATGGTGGTTATCCTCAGCATGAAGCTCTAGTAATGCTCCACCTGCTTTATTTTCATGTAAATCTTCATTGTACTTCTGTTCTGAATACAGAAACCATGATCGGGATGTTTCTGGCTGCTGATGTGCTTTAATGCGTGACCGTTTTTAATCATTTTAATGAATATAAAGCTCATTTAGTTACGGCCGGTTTGTGTTTGGTGTTTGTGTTTGGCAGGTTTGTGTCTCATGGTGTTTGTTAATCTAGGACTGAATGATTAGAGTAGTTAAAGGAATAGTTCACTCAGAAAATGAGGAGACACACGTGTGATTACAGGGTCTTTGTACGTCTGAGACACAGGAGATTGAGCCAGACGTCTGTGTTTGATCTCTGTTCTTCTGTGGAGCACAGCTGAGATCTTTCACTGGTGTTTTATTCAGTCTTGAATGGATCAAACGTCCTCGAGTCGTTTGTGATAAACTCTTATTCTTAGTCACTTTAATCTCCTATTGATTCACACACGCAAGATCACTTCAGTCTCATATCTATCTATCTATCTATCTATCTATTGTTCTTTCGTTCTATCTATCGTTCTATCATTCTATCGTTCTATCTATCTCTGCCTCTATCTCTCTATCTGTCTGTCTGTCTGTTGGTCTTTCTCATACCTAATGTAATGTAATCAGATGTCAGATTAACTATAATTTGTAACATGTTTTTGAGTTATTGAGGTTTTTATTCATTGTAACTCTAGGTTTACAACTGCCCAGAAGCTAGAAATGGGTCACTCTGTGTGTGTGTGTGTGTGTGTGTTTGTGTGTGTTTTCCATTGTCCCAAAAAAATGAATCTGTCGACCATCACATTTATTTCACCTCCTCCTCTTTCTCTCTGTCTGTGTCTTTCATTCTTCTCTTTGTTCATGGTGAATTCACGCTGTTCTTTCCCTCTAAACTCTCTTCTCATTCAGTTCAGCTCTTGTTTTCTGTACTTTGTGAGTTTTTTGTCATTCCTGCGTGAGTTTGAGCGTGAAGTGAGAGGAATCATGCTGAGCTGGAAACATCTGTCTGAAAACCTTCTTCCATCCTCATCCTCATCCTCTGAGTGTTGGAGACAACATGACTAAATTTCTGTTCTACTGTCAACAAAAGACTCCTCTTCCTCCTCCTTCAGTCTCACGTGATTCAGTGTCACGTTTAGATCTTGAGCTCCTTTTGATTTTGTGATTTCACATGTCAAAAGACTCAATCTGAGCATAGTCACGTTCAGATCATAATGAATAATGTTGTTATGAGCTGCTGATGTTCCTCATGTTCCTGGATCTGTTTGATGAGAGACGTCACAGAGATCAGTTCAGTATTTTTATTGTGGTTCTGTTATCTGAAGATCAGTTAAGCTGCTGCAGTGCGTCAGATCTGATTCATGTAGCCCGTAGTTTGTTTATAATGGCTTTTATATCAAGTGGTGATATTTAATGTGTGCACTAAACCAGAAAAACTTGAACATTGTTGGTTGATGAACAACATTGTGTGAACTTGGTCTGTATATGATGAATTTAGAAATAAAAACACTGACACAATCATCTCTCAATGTTTATTCTCAAAATAAACTTTCTTGTTGTCTACTCAGATGCAACAGAAATAGGAGGAATATTTTAAACTCTGTAATTCAGATCAGTTTTGTTTTTAATTAAGATTAATTTTTTCAGAATATTTTTTAATTCAGATTAATTTGTTTTTAATTCAGATTAATTTTTTTAAGATTAATTTTTTATTCAGATCAGTTGTATTTTTAATTTAGATCAATTGTATTTTTATGAATTCGGTTTGATTTTAATTCAGATCAGTTGCGTTTTTAATCAAATTCAGTTTAATTTTTATTTCAGATCATTTGTGTTTTTAATAAATTCAGCTCTGATTTTAATTCAGATCAGTTGTTTGTAATCAGTATCAGTCTCATGTTTATTTTAGATCAGTTGTGTTTTTAATAAATTCAGTTCTTGTTTTAATTCAGGCCAATAATGTTTGTAATCAGTTTCAGTTTCATTTTTAATTCAGATCAATGTATTTTTGAAAAATTCAGTCCTGATCTTAATACAGTTTGTGATCCATTTAAGTTTGATCAGTTGATCAGTTGTGTTTGTAATCAATTTCAGTTTAATTTTTATTTCAGATCAGTTGCCTTTTTTAATACATTCAGTTCTTATTTTAATTCAGATTAGTTGTGTTTGTAATAAGAATTTGAATTCATATCAATTGAGTTTTAAATCAGAAAACTGATTAGTGTCCTAAAATAGTGTGTGTGTCATCTGTGATGGATTACCAGCACTGGTTTCACAACCTCTAGAGCAGAGAAATGGGTTCTCTGAGATCAGCTCTCAAACACACTCAGCCTGTCATCCGCTCAGACTGTCTGTTTTGTGTGTGTGTGTGTGTGTGTGAGGATGCTTAGTGATCTGAAATAATTTTTTTGATCTGAAATAATTTTTATTTCAGATCAATGTATTTTTGATAAATTCAGTTCTGATTGTAATTCAGACCAGTTGTTTGTAATCCATGTCAGTTTGAATTTGAATTCATATCAATTGAGTTTTAAATCAGATCAGTTTTGTTTTTAATTCAGATGAATTGTATTATAATTTCAGTTTTTTTTTTTTTTTTTTTAAATCAGATCAGATTTGTTTGTAATCCATATCCGTTTGATTTTGAATTCAGATTGTGTTTTTGTGTAGAGTCTCATTCTGACAACTTTAACTGTACAACAGAATCTGTCATTGACACAGAAAACTGATTAGTGTCCTAAAATAGTGTGTGTGTCATCTGTGATGGATTACCAGCACTGGTTTCACAACCTCTAGAGCAGAGAAATGGGTTCTCTGAGATCAGCTCTCAAACACACTCAGCCTGTCATCCGCTCAGACTGTCTGTTTTGTGTGTGTGTGTGTGTGTGTGTGAGGATGCTCAGTGGGAGTTTGTGAGTTTCTCTCGTTGTGTCCAGAAGCTTTTGATGTTCTCATGTTGTGCTCACAGATGCTGCTCTGATCCAGACAGACGGATGCAGATGATGTTCATGTTCTCTCAGTATCTGAGCAGGTGCAGCGCCACTGTTTACAGCTCATGCTTTCAGAAGATGAGGAAGAGTCTGTCATAATTCATACCGTATGTTTGTTTATTTTTGTTATAAGCTCATTTATTTATTTATATTTTCATTAATTTAAAACTGAATGATTGTCTTCATGTACTTTCTTTACTTTCTGTCTTTATTCATTTATTTATTTGTCATGAGCACTTTTTATTTATTCATTTATATGTCATGAATACATTGTTGTTTATTTGTTTATGTCATGAGCTCTTTAAAGCTTCGTCATCAGAATGTAAAGTCCGTCATAATAGCATACATGTGATGATGGACTGATTCCAGATCAGCTGTCAGACCTGGAAGAAGAGCAAACACACCATACAAATGATGTTACGTTCTTGTTTGGCGTTCACAAAACCTCTGTTCTACATCTCATTTGCATATGCAACATTCATGATTGTTTGTGTGTGTTTGTGAACAGGTTTAATTACAGATCCACCCATCATCTGACCACCAGCGGTTTCTACGAGTTCCTCAACTGGTTTGATGAGAGAGCCTGGTATCCTCTGGGGCGAATCGTTGGAGGAACGGTGAGTCGTGGTTCAGTTCATTCACATCTGAACTCTGCTTCATCTGAGGAGCTTCTTGAGGAGCTCAGACCAGTTTCTGTGTGCTCCTGCAGGTCTATCCTGGTCTGATGGTGACCGCAGGTCTGATTCACTACATCCTGAACCTCGTCCACCTGAGCGTCCACATCCGGGACGTCTGCGTGTTCCTGGCGCCCGTCTTCAGCGCTCTGACTGCGATCGTCACCTTCCTGCTGACGCGGGAGCTGTGGAGTCAGGGGGCCGGGCTTCTGTCCGCCTGCTTCATGGCTGTCGTGCCCGGATACATCTCACGCTCGGTGGCCGGGTCCTTCGATAACGAGGCCGTCGCCATATTCGCCCTGCAGTTCACCTACTTCCTGTGGGTAAGAGGAAGTTCTGGAGGAAGTTTGGCATCACTTTTTTGAATTGAACTGGAAGTGAGTTTTCTGTGTTTGTTCAGGTGAAGTCGATCAAAACTGGATCAGTGTTCTGGACCGTCGGATGTTGCCTCTCGTATTTCTACATGGTGAGTGTGAATGATGTACTGAATTCAGCCCGTGTGTCTACAGGGAAAAACAGTTATATTGTGCACTTGTTGTGTACTTCAAATCTTATATTTTATTTAAAAAAGACTGTAGTTGCAGATAATATAATATTAGTGAAATAAAAGGCCACTTAAGTATATTTAAAGGGAGTTCATGTACATGAAAGTTTCTTACACACTTAAAGACACTTTTAATAATGATGTCAAATTAAAAGTTTTACTTTAAAGTATATTTTAAATCATTATGTTTTAATAATCTTTTGTCATGGTTTAAAGAAGTACTTATTTTGATGTGTTGACAAACACAGTAAAGTACATGTAAAGTACTTTATTATATTTTAACTGTAGTGTTATTCAATATTTCTGTTAAAGTTAATATATTTTAAATGTGCCAGTTTACTTAATCACTAAAAATGTTTTAATGCATGATATACAAGTTTAAATACTTGCATAAATTCTTGTCTGTACATTCAGCAGTAAACTTTAAATATATTTGAAAGAAAAGTAATTAAAAAATTGTTAAACATATAAAGATGCATTTAAATTCACCTAAGTGGGTCTAATTGTCCATAACATAGAGTTAAGTGCCTGAAAACATTACATTCAAATCAATTCAATTCAATTTTTTTAGTATATTATTTCCATAAAAAGTACTTAAAAGTTGTTAAAGTATGTTAAAGTGTACTTTTTCTCGAGGGATTGAAGACGTTTCATCAGGATAGAATGATCTGATCTCAAACACTCTCAAATGAAGGACTGAATCTCTTTCTTGAATCCTCTTTCATTCACAAATGTGTTCGTCTCATTCAGCCTGTTTTTCATTTGACTCTTCAAAGCTGATTGATTCTGTGTTTGTGCTCACAGTCAAATCGATTCAGTAAAGAGTGTTTTTCACTGAGGGAAATTCATGTTTGCTATTTTGACCCGCATATCAGCGTTTTTACCAAAGAGGGAATAAATATTTATTCTATAAATTTGTGTGTGTGTGTGTGTGTGTGTGTGTGTGTGTGTGTTTGAGGTGTCGGCGTGGGGTGGTTACGTCTTCATCATTAATCTGATTCCTCTTCACGTGTTCGTTCTGTTGCTGATGCGGCGCTTCAGTAAGAGAGTTTACATCGGTGAGTCTCAGTCAAGATTCACAACGATTCACAGCACAATCTGAACTCTGATTCATTCCAGTGTTGATTCTGATTGGTCTCTCTCTCTCTCTCTCTCTCTCTCTCTCTCTCTCTCAGCGTACAGCACGTTCTACATCATTGGTCTGATTCTGTCTATGCAGATTCCTTTCGTTGGGTTTCAGCCAATCAGAACCAGCGAACACATGGCAGCGACTGGTGAGTCTCTCCTCATTGGCTACATAGTCACGAACACACAAAAGCTGATTCAGTGATGATTTAATGTTGATTCAGTGTGTGTGTGTGTGTGTGTGTGTGCAGGTGTGTTCGTGCTCGTGCAGCTCTACTCGTTCCTGCAGTTCCTGCGAGACAGACTGACGCTGCAGGACAAACAGACTCTGTTTTCTGTCTGCGTTTGTGTCGCTGCGCTGCTGCTGTTTGTGTGTGTCGTTTACCTCAGCAGCATCGGTCAGTTTACCGCGGTACATGATCATGTGACACATATGATGACATGAGCGTGTGCTGATGATCGTGTGTGTTTGTGTTCAGGTTGGATCGCTCCGTGGAGCGGACGCTTTTATTCACTCTGGGACACGGGGTAAAAATACACTGATAATTACATCATTTACAATCAAAAACTCATTCAAAAAACAGCAACATTCTAAACTTCACTTTATAAAACGGACAGTTCCCGTCCTTGATTCTGATTGGTTGAGCCGCATTCGAGGCTGTTGTAAATTACTCTACAAACATACACCTCTCTGTTTCTGCATCTGTGTGTTGCTCGGCAACCACTTTGTTGCAACCACAACCGTTTCTGAGGAACTACATTGTTTGGCGGAAGAATAATGTTTTTATTAATATCATTACATTTTATTTCTTCTGTTTTATTTTGTGAAACCTTGCTATGTAACCTTGCTAATAACTGTTTTATAAAAGCAATAAGCCTCATGAAGCCGTGGTTTACAGTGAATTTATAATAGCTAAGGGGGTTCTGCTCCGTGTTGTGCCTAACAACACTTCTTAGCCGTTATAAATTCACTGTAAACCATGGCTTCTTGGGGCTTATTGCTTTAAAGAAGTAAGAACACCCTAGCAACCGCATAGCAACATGTTAAAACACTCTGAAGCTCTAGCATCTGTACAGCAGCTCTGGTAACGTGCAGTTTTTTTTCAGGTAAACAACACAGAAATCTCATTTTTAATCAGAGTTTGTGTTCGTTTCAGGAAATATTTTCAGGCCGTATGTTTAATGTGTAATATTTTTCTGCAGCTATGCTAAGATTCATATTCCGATCATCGCGTCGGTATCGGAGCATCAGCCCACCACCTGGGTTTCCTTCTTCTTTGATCTTCACATCCTGGTCTGCACCTTCCCAGCAGGCCTGTGGTTCTGCATCAGAAACATCAGCGCCGAGCGCGTGTTCGGTACGTGCCCTGCCACGAGTGCTTTCCTTCAGGTCCAGTGCTGTGTGTCTCAGGTGTGTGTGTCTCTGCAGTGGTTCTGTACGGCATCAGCGCGGTGTATTTCGCCGGTGTGATGGTGCGGCTCATGCTGACTCTGACGCCGGTGGTGTGCGTTCTGTCGGCCGTGTGTTTCTCCAGCGTGTTTGAGCGCTATCTGAGCGACGAGCTCAAGCAGGACAATCCTCCGGCTGAAGACGCTGCTGATGACGATGACAGGAGGAACTCTGGGAGTCTCTATGATAAGGTGTGACCAGAACTTGCGTGAGTTTGCAGAAGATCACTGGTTCACTACAGAACAAATATTCATGCAGATTCTGCAAGTTAAGCTTTTAATGAAATTCACCATGTTGATCGACCAAAAGGTTTGTTATGAAATCTGCAAAATTTTCATGAATGTGACCGCACAACTCAAAGCTCTCTTCTCAGTCCAAGTAGACAATTATTTAACACTAAACTGCAAAAACAGCTAGTTTATCCTGTAGTCTCAGCCTCAGACGTCACGCCCAGGGAACTTTGGCTAAATGTCTGATGCATATGGCACACAAAAGTGGAAACACTTCAGGAGTTTCGAAGTCGTCGTCGGATTGGTTGAATTATACAGGATTTCCGGGAGACGTGTGTGTCGCGTTCTTTAACATTCGGCCTGGAAACAAAGATGCCGTCACGCCAAACCCCCTCAAGAAAGAAGAAAGCCGTCGTGTTTACAACTGTGACGACAAATGCTTATCAGGATCAAATAAACGCTGGATTTTCAAAAGTATGTGAAATATTTAAAGTTCACGGCATAGAATCTTTAAAATACATCTGAGAGTTTTTCACACCGGTCTGTTATTGTGGCGACATTTCCAAGCCCCGAAACGTGACGCTGAACGAAACGAACTGTGATTGGTTGTTTGACATGTCGGTCAAACGGCCTCATGGGCGGGCCTTGGCCAATGAAAGCCACCATAGATTCCAGACCTTCAGCCGTTAGTCTGAAGGTCTGGCTACGTGATACTATTTATCCTGTGACCCCACATTTGTACTTCTATGTGCAAAAATGTGCTTCTATAAAGTATAGAAAATATAAATATATAAAGTTATATGGATTATAAATAATGTTTGATTATATATGTAAATTATTATTTAAAAATACATCTATTTATTATATAAAATTGTAAAATATAATACATTTAAGTGTTCCTATAAAATAGATAAAATATATATATATTTTACTGCTGTCAAACGATTAATCGTTTTTGTTTACATAATATATGTGTATGTACTGTGTTTATTTATTATGTATATATAAAGACACACACATCCATGTATATATTTAAGAAAAATGTTATATTTGTATATTAAATATATTTATATATAATATAAAGATATACATGTAAATACATGTAAATATTTTCAAAATATGTACTGTAAGAGTGTGTATTTATATATACATAATAAATATACACGGTACACACATATATTATGTAAAAAAAAAAAAAACTTATTTTGGATGCAATTAATCAAGATTAATCGTTTGACAGCACTAATATATTTAGATATTATAAGGATAAAAAAAAAATAATGTTTGGGAGATTTAGAATAGTGTGTCCTCATGAATCATTCACAGTAAGATCAAACATTTAAGAAAGTACATTTTATTGTCTTGTTGATTTCAAGAGTCCAAGTGATCATGTGTGTTAAATTGACGTGTATCGCCCCCTGCTGGTGTGTGTGTGTTTCAGGCTGGTAAACTGCGTAAGCATCACGTGTGTGAAGAGGGTTTGGGTTCAAACATTAGGAGTCTGGTGATGGTCCTCCTGCTGCTGCTGCTGCTGATGTTCACCGTTCACTGCACGTGGGTCACCAGTAACGCTTATTCCAGTCCCAGTGTCGTGCTGGCATCACACAACCATGACGGGTACGACACACACACACATACATACACACACACACGCACAGCGGCTCATCTGTCCTCCTGTGTGTTTCAGCTCGCGCAGCATCCTGGATGATTTCAGAGAGGCGTACTATTGGCTGCGGCTCAACACCGATCAACACGCGCGCGTCATGAGCTGGTGGGATTATGGGTATCAGATCGCAGGCATGGCCAACAGAACCACGCTAGTGGACAACAACACCTGGAACAACAGCCACATCGCGCTGGTGAGACGCGCCGGCCGCAGGAAGAGACGCTCCACTGCAGGAAGTCTGACTGCCTCTCTCTGATTGGCTCTCTCAGGTGGGCAAAGCCATGGCGTCCAATGAGAGCGTGGCGTATGACATCATGAGGCTGCTGGACGTGGACTATGTGCTGATCATCTTCGGAGGGGTGATCGGATACTCGGGCGACGACATCAACAAGTTCCTGTGGATGGTGAGGATCGCCGAAGGAGAACATCCCAGAGACGTGCGGGTGAGTCCCAGCACGACTAAACTAACTGAACCCACTGACTAAACCCACTAACCCTAACGGACTAAACCCACAAACTAAATCCACTAACTAAAACTACTGTAACTAAATCCACTGTTTAAAACTAACTAAATCCACTAACTAAGACTTAACTAAATACACTAACTAAAACTACTGCAATTAAATCATCTGTTTAAAACTAACTAAACCCACTAACCCTAACGGACTAAACCCACAAACTAAATCCACTAACTAAGACTTAACTAAATACACTAACTAAAACTACAGCTACTGCAAATCGTGTTTGATAACTGAAATAAAGCACATGTAAAATACACATATTAGGTGAAAAACTTAACCGAAAAGTAGAAATGTTGCCTTGGCAACTAACTGAAATATGTTTAAGTTGAAGTACCAAAATTACTAAAACTAAAACTGAAATAAATTAATTAAAACTATATAGAAATATAAAATGACAGAAGCACATAAAATTACTAAAACCATGACAATGCATGTTCATTAATTGAAATAAAGATGAAATAAATGAATATTAGATGAACATTTTTGGCAAATAACTGAAGTAAGTTTAAGCTGAAGTACTAATTACAAAACTAAAACTGAAATAAACTCATTAAACAAAAATATAATAGAAAACTAATAGCAATGACAAATGCACAGAACAAAATTACTTAAAGTATTTAAAAATCATATTTGTTAACTGAAATAAAATAGAAATGTTAGATGAAAAACAAACTTTAAAAAAAATCAAAAAATGACATGTTGCCTTGGTGACTAACTGAAATAAATTAAGTTAAGATTGAAGTAATAAAAGTACTAAAACTAAAAACTGAAAAGCAATTAAAGCTACATAGAAATAAAAACAACTAAACAATTAGCAAAAAAATAACAAGATTACTAAAACTGAAATAATAATAAACACAGCTACATTTTATTTTACATAAAATTACTAAAATAAAATAAAACTAAAAAGAAATGTTAAAAAAACAAAAATGAAAATATAAAAATGAAGCATAATTCAAAATATTAAATTCTCTAATAGTATATAAATAACAAAATATCACTGCCAGCCATACAGTCTTAAAATAAAGAACCTCTTGAACAGGAGTGTGTGTGTGTGTGTTGTGTTGTGTGTTGTGTGTTCAGGAGAGTGATTTCTTCACGCCGCAGGGAGAGTTCAGGGTGGATAAAGCCGCATCTCCAGCGCTGCTCAACTCTCTGATGTATAAGATGTCCTACTATCGCTTTGGAGAAATGCAGGTGATTCTGGTCACACGATCTCATTCTGGAGCGTGTTTGAGGCTCGTGTGTTAAACGTGTTCCTCTCTGTTCAGCTGGACTTCAGAACTCCTCCAGGATTCGACCGAACGCGAAACGCCGAGATCGGAAACAAAGACGTGAAGCTGAAGCACCTGGAGGAAGCGTTTACCTCCGAGCACTGGCTCGTCCGGATATATAAAGTCAAAGATCTGGACAACCGGCAGCCGCTGGAGCACAAACCTCGAGTCACCGGCGCCGATCACAAACACAATCATAATCATACACATACACTCAAACACAAACTCTCCTCCAGAAAGGTATTTATGTCTCATCAGCTCATCAGCTTACAGATGTTTGATCTCCTGATGTTGTTTTAACGTTGTTGATCTGTGCAGGGCAGCAGGAGGAAACGAGGATTCATTAAAAACAAACTTGTTCTGAAGAAAGGCAGAAGACTGAACCGCAAACAGAAGCGAACAAGACTAGACTGAACAGAACCAGATCAGTGAAGATGAAGACTGATGCTCTGATGCTCTTTCACTGTTTCATACTTGAATATGTGTTTGATATGACTGGGAATAACAGATTTTTTAATAGGTCATGAAGGAAATGGTAGACTTTTTAGCCATTAAAGCAGAAGGAGAATGAAGATGTTGAACCCAAGAGCTCATGTTCTCCTCATTTGAAACATTTACACTTGAAAAATTACAATTATCATTAAAAAATATTTAGGCCAAAATGTAAGATTTTTCTATGAGAATTGCATATATAGTTGTAACTTTTTATATTTTAACAGGTATAACTTAAACTAATAAACCTGATTTGGTGCATATGTGTTAGTCTTACATAAATGAAACAGGTCAGATTTCTGGACTTACAGATTTCTGCTTATTAGTGACTTTGCATCTATTTTATTTGATTTAAATAATCAGATTTTCAAAATGCATTTATGCAGTTTGAATCAGCATCAACCTGTTCATTGTGAAAACAATTATATTTAATGTTAAAACTATATAATCCAAACGAATGGAAATGTTATATGCAGTTCAAATACATAAATCTCAAATTTATGCCTATATATTTTTAAGTTTATGTATAGTGAATGTCATTTTGAAATATTCTTGTGTAACAGTGATTTTTGAAAGGGTTTTGATATTTTATAATTTTTCAGTTTCTTTGAGTTTTGGTAGTTTTCTGGGGGTTTGTAACAATGAATCAAATGATGCAATAATTATCAGGACGTTTGGAGTTTTTGGCGTGAATGTGAATGTGTTTTCTTTTTGTGATAAATGTACAGCATGAATGTTTTTACATGTAATCCTTAACTAGGATTTTATAGTACAGTTTAGTATGCAAAAATAAATCTGTCATGTCTGCAGCTGCTGATCTCACTGATCTGATGCTGCTTCACTCCGAAGCGTTTGTGTGGATTTGTATACTGTGCTTCTGAACTCTGTACTGAATTTCATTTTATTTCTCAATAAAAGCTTCTCTAAAAGCACTTAGCTTTCCAGCTAACAAAAATATGTTCTAAGAACGTTTTGCTGATGTTCCTGGTAAGTTAAGAAAAATTATTTCTGAACGTTTAAAGATCCTTTTTTTTTTTTTTTAAATGTGTGAACATTAAGGGAACGTTACTTTTGAACGTTCTGAAAAAAGTAGTAACATTCAAAAAACATTCACATTCCATGAACAATGACACGTTTTTGTCTTTTGGCCTGTTTAGCCAAGCTCTTCACAAAACATGCCAAAGTAATAAAATAACATACTATACATGCATTTCGTATTTAGTGGTGTTTGGTGATTTGTTACAAGCATTTTTGGTTACATGTTTGAACTTAGTTTTCGTTGCATTTACAGAGTTTTGACCAGCAGGTGTCGCCAGCATGTGGCGTTTAGAGGACTTCGAAACTGAGAATAATTTCGCGGCGCAACCGGTTCATTTGAAAAGCTCCTTTTTTATTTGTCTTTTGAAGATGCCATTCACTTGTTTTGGCAATGTAGCCACACAGAGAGATTTGGTCAGATTTTTTGTAATGTTCATCCAATTTCATTTTGTAAGTGATACATAATACATACCCTAAACTAACATTATTGGTGATTACCAAAAATCATTTTTTATGTTTCTGTAACCAGTATGTGTAAGCTCTTTAGTCACAGTAGTGTTTCTAATACTAAAATATAATTGTTGCTGTTATCCACGGATTTTCAAATTTACTGTTTTACAAGACAGGCAAAAAAATAAATAAAATTAAAAAAGTAAAGCACTTGATTTTTTTTTTTTCAGATGCCCAATTACAGTCAATAAACACTACATTTGTTAAGCACTGTATGTGCTTAAGTTTATTAGACCATCTGTCATAATAAAGAGAAAACAAATATTGTAGAAATCTGTCAAAAAAACTAAACATTTATTGACATTTATTAGGCAAATAACAAACTGAAACAACTAAATCGTCTTAATTTACATATAACCAAAAAAAAAAATAACATTTTGAATGGCCTCCTTTGGCCTGGATAACAGCTTGCTTTCTTGCTGGCATTGTTTTTATGTACTTTTCCAGTTATTGACTGTATTTGGGCATCTGAGTAAAAGAATTAATAAAGTGCTTTAATATTTTTTTCTACCTTGTAAAACAGTAAATTTGAAATTTAATGGATAATATATATTTTAGCATTAGAAACACTACTGTAACTATAGAACACACATACTGGTGGATTAACCATTACAGAAACATAAAAAATTATTTTGGTAACTGGCACAAATCTTACATACTGTGTCTCTGTGTGTGTGTGTGTATGTATGTATGTATATATATAAATATATATATATATAGATAGATAGATAGATACACACACACACACACACACATATATACACATATATATATATATATATATATATATATATATATATATATATATATATACACACACACACACACACACACACTATATTGCTAAAAGTATTGGGTCACCCCCTTCTAATGAACAGGTTTGACTACTTTAGTAATTTCCATGAGTACAAATCTTAATGTTTAAGCATATAATGATATTCTAGGGAATTGTGTGCTTCTCATTTTAAAGCAACAGTTTGGACAGGACCCTTTTCTATTCTAACATGACAATGCCTCTGTGTATAAGGCAAGGTTCAAAAAGAAATGATTCATTTAGTCAGTGTGGAAGAACTTCTGCAGAAAGCCAAGTCCTAATCCAAGCATTTAAAGTCATCTCTGGTGTGACTTTAAATGCAGACCTTGAGCCAAAAACTCTTTACCAAACACCAATGACTTGTACATATGGGTACAGTCATTTTAGACACTTCCAAAACTGTTGCAACAGAGATGGAAATACAATTTTTAAATACATGCATTATGCTTCCATCTTTGTTGCCACAGTTTTGGAAGTGCCTTTTTCTGTTCTAAAGAAGGGGGTGTCCCAATACGTTTGTCCATATAGTGTATGTACAAGTCATTGGTACATATCAGTGACTGCACTGATAAAGCAAGATAATTTCTTTTATTTGTCCTCTTTCATGAACAAGCACTTTTTTCATTGTAAATGCATTTAAATTCATCATATTCTTCAATCTCTTAACCTTTAGCAAAACCTTTAACCTTTAATCAAGGCTCGTGATTGGCTGTTCGCCAGTGATGTCACACATTCATGTGCACATGCTCCACAAACTCAGGATCAAAGTCTGAGTTGACAAAGAAAGTTGATGATCAGCATCATGGTACCAACAAAGCCGGATTGGAGTGGTTTGGTTTTGTCAACTCGAAACTAATCCTGTAACTCTGAATTTGTTCATCTACCATCATGGTACAGGCCCCAGGAGTCCAACGGGAAAACAAACTCCACTCTCATGAACGCATTCACATTCACACAACACCTTTCACCCCTGAACTGAATTGTGACGTAGTGAAAAGTATCTGCTACAGAAAAAAAAAAAAAAAAAATCATGGAATAAATCTCATGAAATCCTGATTTCAAGAATCCTAAAGGAGAATCATACATACTACATAAATTAGAATTATACACACACACACACATACAGTATACCAAACAATAGGGGTCACATGACATAAACCAACCAATGAAAACCTGATACATAAACAGGGGAAGAACAAGGCACGATCACATGAGGGAACAGTGGTGGCTTCTGCCGATGCTGTGAGGAATCATTCTCAAAGTCTTGGGGTTTTGATGCCAGAAGATAGACTTTATTATCAGAGATAATGAAGCCAAGAAAACTCTGCAGAGCAATTTCCAGAATCTTTTTCTGTACCCTCTTTTACAGTTTTTCCTCTAGGCGTGTTCAATACATTTCATACATATTTGTTATGGTTTACCTTTTTTGGCTGTGTCTCCAGTCTGCTACCAAGATGCAGACAGGAGGCCTTAATTTTATGTTCCGTGAAAGTAAGGGCCCCATCCTATATTTTGCCTAATGTCAAAACAGGACACGCAGTCTCACCATATGTCTGCACATTCCATTCATGCAGGCCTCTACACACAGGCAGATACATGATTATAATAGTAGAATAACTTGATATATAAATGGCTATATTCACATTGATTATACTTGATTAATTCATATTTTCATTAATAAAACTCTTCTACAACAGGGAATCACACGACTAAAAGAGACTATTACAGTATACAAAATAAAAGACATGAACACAAAACCCAAAACCAACTGTGACAGAGACGGTCGGTACTGAGTCTGAGGGAAATTAATAAGCAAATTATACAACTTATAACATATGCACAAAACATTCTCAGTACCAGTCACAAAATTGTAACAGGACCTCAGTATATCCATAGACATCAACTTCTGGAATCAAATCTGTAGAAACAAATTCAGTTTCAGTGTGAATAAAAATATACAATATATTAACGTCATACACAGAAAACTAACTAAAAAAAATGTTTAAAATGGGTAGAGCAGAGTCAGAAAAAAGCACACACTGTATTCTTACATACATATCTTCATGCAACATTCTAAACATCCCATCACTATGCCTGTTAGGTGACGCCTCAACAACAGCCAATACAGTTGTAACAAAAGTCCACTGAAGACAGAGTTTAGAACCTATATGCAGTTCCTTTACATAATCCAATAAGAAGACAAGAGGATGACTTGAAATAAACTTGACAAAGGCTGCCTTCCACTCCACTTTTAGACATGCACTCGTGAGCTTCCCTAAGCACTTCCCCTTGGGGGAGTCCTAGATTTTGACCGAGGGAGTGAATCTGCTTCATACTATATGTACACTTCAGGCCGCTCCATAGACCACAATGCAACACAATTATAATGTCATCGCAGATCGCATTTAATTTATCCCCACCACAAACAACCCTATAATATAGCCTATAAATTATAATTTTTTTAAATTAAAATTACCCAAGCATACCTATCGTATATACATATAGAATGTTGCATCAAACAAATTCGTGAGGGAAAAAATATAGGCTAAATAATAAACCAACTCCATTGCGAATTCTGAGTGATCAAGGGCTTAGTACATTCCAATTCAGCCAATTGCAAGGGTTCTGCCAGAAGTGGGCACTCATGCAACGTAATCAATGACGTACATCCGAGTACATGAGATGAAGGGAAGTTAGCGAGTGAAGGACATAAAAAATGGACTGGAATGCAGCCTAAGAACACAACATAAATATGAACAATGGAAGCATTAGGTCTACATACTGTACTGTATATATACACACAGTGACTAATGACATGACAAGATAAACCTGAACACATTGAATCAGAATCAGATACATGGAGCAACAAAGGCACATAACAATCACATGATGAACAAGGGAAACACATGACCTGACATGAAAACCGAGCTGTACACATAAGTACGTTTATGGAGTTTTTCAGAAATGTAGGTTAGTGACAGAAAACCAAGGATTTCTGAACTGTTTGAGGCTTTCATCAAATTGTGCTGAAAAACGGTTCATTACTTGAAGCTTTTCACACAATGCGCATTACCAATATCTGGTGGTCAGACTTGTTTTCTCCAACATATCTAATAAATCATCGCGGAGCAGAGGAAAGTTTTTAATTTGTGCCAACTCGTGTCATGTGTAGTTTGGTCAGCGGATTCACATCTTGATCAACAATAGAAAATATACAAGTAGCCTATGTGATCATAATTAATAACTGATGTGAGTATTTGCCAAAATATTTTGGTTGAGCTCTTTGGGATCTCTGAGACCCCAGCTATAGAACATAATTAAATGCAATAGAGGTGTGACTTGCATTCAGTTTCTGTCTGGTGTTGAGGTTACAGTTGACTCAATAGTATTCTACTGAATCCCAAATAAATGTACACACACACACACAGACACAACCAAGTCAATGTGAAGTCAAACACAATGGTTGTGCGAATCACCAATTTTTTTCAAACTTGTTGAAACGTCATCAATCACGTGGTATTATCATTTCGATACAAGCATTGGTACAGGGTGTGATACAATAGTTCTTTGAAAACTGTGTTGGAGCATCGGAGCCTCTGTATCAACTGTCTCGTCACTAATGTAGGTAAAGGCATGTTTTTCCAGTGTGAATGGGTTGTAAAGAGTTTGGCTTTGAAAAACTCACTCATTGCTGAGAACAGGCTTCTCTCTAGTGTGAATTCTCATGTGCCTCACAAGCTGTTGTTTCGTAGCGAAACTCTTTATACAATGAAGACAGAAGAAATGCTTCTCTCCAGTGTGAATTCTCATGTGCCCTGTAAGCTGTTCTTGTTGTGTGAAACACTTTCTACACTGAGAGCATGTGAAACGTTTCTCTCCAGTGTGAATCCGTGTGTGACAGTCAAGGGTATTTTTTAATGTGAAACTCTTTCCACACTCAGAGCAGGTGAAAGGTTTCTCTCCAGTGTGAATCCGTGTGTGACCCTCAAGGGTTTTTTTGAATGTGAAACTCTTTCCACATTCAGAGCAGGTGAACGGTTTCTCTCCAGTGTGAATTCTCATGTGTGTCTCAAGGTTTCCTTGTTGCGTAAAACTCTTTCCACACTGAGAGCAAGTGAAAGGCTTCTCTCCAGTGTGAATTCTCACGTGACTCTTGAGGATTTGTGGTGTTGTGAAATTCCTTCCACACTGAGAGCAGGTGAAAGGCTTTTCTCCAGTGTGAATTCTCATGTGAGACTTAAGACTTTTTTTCACAGTAAAAGTCTTTCCACACTGAGAGCAGGAGAAAGGCTTTTCTCCAGTGTGAATTCTCATGTGAGACTTAAGACTTTTTTGCACAGTAAAAGTCTTTCCACACTGAGAGCAGGAGAAAGGCTTTTCTCCAGTGTGAATTCGCATGTGAGACTTAAGACTTTTTTTCACAGTAAAAGTCTTTCCACACTGAGAGCAGGTGAAAGGCTTTTCTCCAGAGTGGATTCTCATGTGAGACTTAAAACTTTTTTCAACTGTAAAAGTCTTTCCACACTGAGGGCAGGTGAACGGTTTCTCTCCGGTGTGTGTTCTCATGTGACTCTCAAGGCTTTTTTTCACAGTAAACCTCTCTATACAATAAAGGCAGCAGAAAGGCTTCTCTCCAGTGTGAATTGTCATGTGATTCTCAAGGGTAATTTTCCAAGCAAAACTCTTCATACAATGCAGGCAGAAGAAAGGCTTTTCTCCCGTGTGAATTCTCATGTGTCTAGTAAGGCTTTCTTGTTGTGGGAAACTTTTTCCACACTGAGAGCAGAAGAAAGGCTTTTCTCCCGTGTGAATTCTCATGTGTCTAGTAAGGCTTTCTTGTTGTGGGAAACTTTTTCCACACTGAGAGCAGATGAAAGGCTTTTCTCCAGTGTGAATTCTCATGTGTCTCTCAAGGCATTTTTTCACTGTGAAACACTTTCCACAATCAAGGCAGGTGAAAGGTTTCTCTCCAGTGTGAATTTGCATGTGAACTTTAAGCTGTCCTTGTTGCCTGAAATTCTTTCCACACTGAAAGCAGGTGAAAGGCTTCTCTCCTGTGTGAATTCTCATGTGAACTTTAAGCTGTCCTTGTTGCTTGAAACTCTTTCCACACTGAGAGCAGGCAAACGATTTCCCTCCAGTGTGAATTTTCATGTGCTGCTTAAGGCTCGCTTGTTGAATGAAACACATCCCACATTCATGGCAAACGACGGAGTCTTCTTTCATTTCCTTCTGATCTAAATTGAACATTCAATGTCAAACATGTCAATGTCAAAAAGCAATGTCAAAAAGCAATGTTATTTATTGAGTATATATGTTTTTAAGAAAAATGCAGTTCTTCCAAAAGTGCATTTACTGATATGTGCATAGATACTGAAATATACAGTACTGATGTATTGATAGCATCTAAACGCTATGAAAATTACTTTTCACGATTATAGTGACCAAAATTAAATTAAAACTTTGAAAAAGTTTCATAAAATGGTAAACCTCACATTTCAGCCTTTAAATAAAGAAAAGGGTTGAGTCAAAATGATAACTGATTTATAAATGATTATATTGTGGCAAGGGGGGGCGTGGTTCAGCGAAGTCTGCAGAGGGAGAGAGGGTCGGGAGATGAGCGGTGAGTAAATAGGTGAAGTGCAAAAGTATGAACACCTGTGTCTGATTGCAGTAATTGGTGTGGAGAGACCGGATAAAAGAGCGACTGTAGAACATGGAAGTAGAGAGACGGGATGGAGACTCGTGTGCATTGACCTGGCTGAGACCTGGAGTAATTGTGCGAGTAGAGATTGTGTGAATGCGCAGAGAGCAAAGAGCTTTGTTTTGTGATTTTAAGTTACTGAATAAAACCGCACGAGTCTCCATATGCCAACCTTGTCCTCTTCCTTCCTTACTCCGAACTTTGTTACACTGGTGCCAAAACCCAGGAAGGAAGTAGGAACACTGCCGCCATCATGTCATCTCCGTTGACTTCGCCATTTGTGGGGGTCATCCACTCGCTCGTGGGACTCCATCAGGAGCACCATCAAGCCCTGCTGGACATGAGGGAGGATCAGGAACGTCGGTTCCGGGCCCTTGTCCAGATGCAGCAAGAGGACCGCGAGCTGTTCCAGAGCTGGATGGACCGGGAGGTTAGGGCTGGGGGAATTCTACCTGCCCCGGCCCTGCCAGCCCACATGCCGTTGAACAAGATGGGCCCGCAGGATGATCCGGAGGCCTTCATCGACCTCTTCGAGAGGATTGCAAAGGCATGTGGGTGGCCCCGGATGAACTGGCCAGTGCACCTCATTCCGCTCCTTTCGGGGGAGGCACAGATGGCTGCACAACAGCTACCAGTTCAGAACCTCCTGGTCTACGACAACCTCAAACGAGCCATCCTCCAGCGGGTCGGCCTGAACCCCGAGCAACACCGTCAGCGGTTCAGATCGCTAGAGCTGGGGGAAAATGGCCGGCCCTTCGTGATGGTTCAGCAGCTCCAGGACGCGTGCCGCAGGTGGCTGTTGGCATGGGGATGTTGCGTGCACGGGGATGTGGTGAAGTATCCTTTAATGCTCCTAGCTATCCAATTTCAGGGACAGAAGCATAATGTGGAGGTTGCAGTTAACCCGCACCTCAGGCATCCGCTGATTTTGGGAACCAATTGGCCAGCTTTTAGTCACTTATTGGGGTATTTGTGTGTGGATGTCTCTTGGAAAAAGGAGAAGCAGGGAGGGGAGGCAGCCGTGCAGACGGGAGAGGCTGAACCAATTCTGTGCCAGGGGAACCGAAAGCTGTCGAAAGCCTAATCCTCACAGAGCGTGATGATTTTCCCCTGGAGCAGTCTCGGGATGAAACGCTGAAAAATGCATTTGAACAGGTCTGCTCAACCGACAGGCAGCCTCTCCAATCAGCACGACCCCCTTCTTATCCCTATTTTGCTATTTTAAAAGATAGGTTGTATCAAGTGACCCAAGACACTCAAGATACAACTCAGTTGTTGGTACCTAAAAGCCGCTGGGAAATGCTTTTCCAGGCAGCTCATTGTAATCCCACTGCAGGACATTTGGGACAGGCAGCAACGTTGAACCGTTTAATGACCTGATTCTTTTGGCCGGGTATTCACGAGAATGTGCGCAGGTGGTGCACGGCTTGTCGTGAATGTCAGTTAGTGACTCCCCCCGGCCTCTCCAAAAGCACCGTTGCGCCCTCTTCCTCTTATGCAGGTCCCCTTCGAGAGAATTGGTATGGACCTCATCGGGCCATTAGAACGGTCAGCACGGAGGCATCGCTTTGCATTAGTTCTAGTGGATTATGCATCATGATACCCTGAGGCAGTGGCGCTCTGCAACATTTCCACAAAAAGTGTGGCGGATGCCCTGTTTCGTATAATCTCCCGAGTGGGAATTCCGAAGGAGATTCTCACTGATCAAGGCACGGCGTTTATGTCATGTACAGTTCGCGAGCTTTACGAATTATTGGGCATTATTGCGGTTCGCACCAGCGCCTATCACCCACAAACAGACGGTCTGGTAGAACAGTATAATTGCACTTTGAAAACCATGATTCCAAAAATTGGGACAAATGGCTGGAACCCCTTTTGTTCGCTGTGCGCGAGGTCCCGCAAGCCTCCACAGGGTTTTCCCATTTGAGCTCTTTACCGTCGCCAGTCCCATGGGGTTTTGGACATCCTAAGAGAGGCTTGGGAGGAGGGACCTTCGGATAGCAAAAACGAAATTCAGCATGTGTTGGACACGTCAGCAGGAGCTGGGCACATCAAATCTACCATCTCAACCTCCTAAAAAAGTGGACCGAGGTGGAACCGGTGATGCTGGCGACCGCAGTGAGTGGAGAGGAAGATCTCGGGCCAGAAGTGCACACTAAAATCCAATTGCTCACTCTGGCGCCAGGGGGAGATCACCTCTCGCCCTCCCTGCTCACTGATGTGGCAAGATTGCAAGCCGAGTTTGCAGACATGTTCTCGCCCCTGCCCGGTCGAACCAATCTCATCCAGCACCATACTGAGACGGAGCCGGGCATGGTAGTGCGCAGCCGGCTGTATCGGTTACCTGAACACAAAAAGAAAGTGGTTCAGTCTGAATTAGAGGCGATGTTAGAGATGGGAGTAGTAGAAGAATCCCACAGTGATTGGGTGAGCCCAATAGTTTTGGTACCTAAAACGGACGGCTCCGTTCGGTTCTGTGTGGGTTATCGCAGGGTGAATGCGGTGTCAAAATTTGACGCCTATCCAATGCTGTGGGTTGACGAATTGCTTGATTGGCTGGGTACAGCTCGTTTTTATTCGACACTGGACTTAACCAAAGGATATTGGCAGATCCCCTTATCGCTCTTATCCAAAGAAAAGACAGCCTTCACAATGCTGTTTGAATTACACCAATTTGTTACACTTCCTTTCGGGTTGTTCGGGGCACTGGCCTCTTTTCAGCGTCTCATGGACAGAATCCTCCGGCCGCATGCCGCCTATGCCACTGCCTATCTGGATGACATCATCATCTACAGTCAGGATTGGCAACGTCATATGGCGCATCTGCAGGCTGTCCTGCGAGCGCTGAGAGGGGCCGGGGGACGGCCAACCCGAAGAAGTGTGCGATTGGGTGTGTGGAGGTCAGGTATCTGGGCTTCCACTTGGGTAATGGACAGGTGCGTCCCCCAAATTAGTAAGACGGCAGCAATTGTGACCTGTCCGAGACCCAAGACCAAAAAGGAGGTGAGGCAGTTCCTGGGGCTGGCGGGATATTATAGAAGGTTTGTACCTAATTATTCAGACCTCACCAGCCTGCTGACTGACCTCACTAATAAGTGGACGGAGCTGTGTCAGCAGGCTTTCACCCAGGTAAAGGCTGCTCTGTGTGGCGGGGTGCTGTTACACTCTCCTGACTTTTCTCTCCCCTTGTTGCTGCAGACGGATGCGTCGGACAGGGGGCTTGGAGCCGTCCTGTCCCAGGAGATAGAGGGAGAAGAGTGGCCACTACTGTACATCAGTTGAAAGCTCTTTAAGAGAGAGACGATGTACAACACCATTGAGAAGGAGTGCTTGGTAATATGGTGGGTGGTTCTCCTGGGACGGGAATTCACTCTCTGTTCGGACCACACACCCCTGCAGTGGCTCCACCGCATGAAAGATACCAACACGCAGATCACTCGTTCAGGGGCATCATGCAGTCATTATTTTTGAGGGGGCACGAGTGAGTGTGTGGGGGGGGGGGGGGGGGGGAGTCGTCATGTAACACACAGCAGCCACAATAGCACTTATGTTTTATTTATTTTTTTCCTTTTTATATTCGAAACATTCCCAAACGCATTAACTATATCATGAAAGATCTCGATTCTTACCTTTATAGATTATGTTAGTTGATCTATAGTGGGCGATGGTCAAAGTAGCCTAATAATGTAGTCTATTAACTATGCATAAAAACCTGTCTGTTTACTTAAGTAACAGATATGGGTGTCATGCCATAACATATTTTTAATACGCCTGACTTTATATTTAATGTGAATTTAAAACTAAAATTTAATGTGAATAAAAACATTGTAATTTAGGCTACTTATAACACTTTCACTGTACGGAAAGAGAGCAAAGAACATTTACATTATCAAAGAACATTTTCACTGACATTCTAGAGTTCAAGCACTCTCAAAAACTCCCATTAAAATCACTAAAGCGGTTTACACTGTGAAATGAATATCTTACTTACAGATTCATACACACATCTGCACTTTGTTGTTTCTAATGAGAGAATTCGCCAGAAAGAGGTATTTAGTCAGCAAGCGAGTGAAGAAAACATTGGCATTTTAGTGATGACTCATCTGAACACCTCTGATTGGTCATTGTATTCATAAGCTCAACAGTATCGTGTGTGATTGGTTATAATGCTCAGTGTTGTGCAAACGCATCTGTCTCTGGCTCAGCGCCAGCCAGCGAACGCAGATTTGAATTTAGCAGCTGATGATATGACGCGCTGAATGATTTAATCACGCTGGTGTGATTGTATCAAATATAGAGAATATTATTTGGCTATTTTTTGTCTTTTGAAAGCTGCATTCAAAATCTACTTGGCTCAAAATATCTAAGGGGGCATGATGCCTCTGCACCCATTGGTATCTGGCATTACAGCCCTTTAAATTCAAGATGGTCCACAGGCCAGGGGCACAGATGACTGTAGCCGACTTTCTCTCCAGAAATGGAGGGGGTGGCAGATAGCATGCGGATGTGGGCCACTTAAGGCAATGATATGGCACTGCTGGCCTTCTTATGGCCCGGACAAAATGGATGTAAGCAAATTTCTTTTGGCGCGGATCTGGCCCATATCAACAGCTAAAGTGTGGCCCAGATTAGTTCGTGTTCGCCGGCCCAAAACTGGTCCATATCTTTTTAGCTAGAACTGAACCAAAATAGTGCCATAACCCAACCCAGAGTGAGCCAAATACTAAAAACAGACGTGGCTGATATATGAACCTTGTATGGTATTCTTATATGGCTGAGTTCTGTAAAGGGCTGACGGCCCTTATGTGGCCCACATGTGGCTGATACACCAAAAGCCATTATTCAGCCATATTTACACCACACCTATCTTTTTAATTTAAAATACCCATTACACAGTAAATCTTAAACACATCTTAAACACAAAAATGGATTCACACTCATTTTTTTAAAAATGTTTATAGTATTTTAATAACAGAATTACAATACAGCACATAACATAACACAAGTGTAAATGTCAGATGAGTGAATAAATGTGCAAAAATTGATACTTTTAGTAAGTCTCGCCAGTCTTTCTCACTCACAGTCTGTCAGGAAAAAGAAGAGAAAAAAGAACATTAGTATATCATAATTAGTATCATACAGTAGATATTATTTGAAGACAAGCACATATATGACTGTAAATCAGCACTGCACACATTCTTTTCTACCACCCAAAATATGAGTGCTGCGGTGAAGTCCCTTTTTGAAATTTTAATTTTCTAAATTAAAAATGTTTAGCTACTTTAACGACAGGCTATTTTTAGACATGATAATAATATACATAATATTAATGAAAACATTAGGGGTGTAATGGTACCTCAGTTTTGAAGTCACAGTTTCAAACATTTTTGGTACAGCAAGGGGAGAAAACATACAATTGTGTTTTTAATTTTTATTATTATTATTATTATTATTATTATTATTAAATAAACGGTGGTTCACTGAACAATTTGTGGCTCTGCCTTTAAATAAACTCCATTATAATTAAAATTTTATTAAGGATAAATAATCTATCTCAGCTAATGCTATACAATAGGGTGCCCTATTAGAGCACATTACTAAAATATTAAAGGCTGCAATTAACAACAGAGCCCAATCTATTAAATTCAAATATTTTAGATACAATGACCAACACTTAAAAATAAAAAATAAAAACAATTAAAAAAAAAAAAAAAACGTATGCAAACATAATTTGCACGTTTGCACATTGCAATTTTATAGCAACAAGCTGTAGACACTGAATGACTTGCCTGAGGTATTGCTGTTTTATTGGCATTTTTCCGCGGTTGCAAAACTGATTGAGATTAAGTGACATGAGCGTGTTTATTTCGCGTTATAACCGGTTGTAACTAACGTTAGTAGAAAAGAGAATTAAAGGGAAGGAATGATCGCGTTCAATGCAGCGGTCTGTTACGCCACATCAAAGAGCGTCAAAACGGCATTTATGGATTGAATTTCCTGATAAAATAGACATAACTTTAAAGATGAGACTTTGTTTCTTATCGAAAAGAACAAAACACAAACCTTGCGATTACAGGATGTAATGTATAGCCTAGTAATAATGTATAGTCAGGATTTATTCACGGATATGAACTGAAACGGATTAAGTTCTGCACGTGCAGTGGTTAAAATGACACTGTTTGTTCGGTACAATTTTCTGTACGAATAAATGTACCATTACACCCCTAAAAACATTTAAAACACCAAAACTGCACTTACCTGAATAATGTGTGTCTGCAGGGCAAAGGCTGTTGTTGTAAATAGGGAGCTTTTTCATCATCTTCTTTTTTTAAAGGGGTCCTATTATGCTCCTTTACAAAGTCTTGATTTCGTTTTAGGGGTGTACTAGAACATGCTCTCATGTTTGGTGGTTCGAAAAACGCATTATTTTCCACATAATTTACATTATTACAATACCATTCTCCCCAGTCTTGCACAAAAGGCTCGATTAGTTCCGGGTTTGATGAAGGCCCGCCTTCTGAAAAACGAAATGTGTTGTGATTGGTTAGCTGTCCCAGTGCGTTGTGATTGGCGAACAGCTCGGCAGAATGACTAAAAGCAAATTAATTCTCTGCCAGCGGGAGGCGCTGTTGTAGCGGGAGAGATTGAGGTTTCTCCGGTAACGCTGTACACAAAGCAGAGCTCCACTCACAAACGCTGCTTTATCAGACATTACATGCAAGATGAAATGAAAATGACATCCAAATTTTTCTGAAGACAGTCAGTTTCCATCAGAAATACAGTGATATAAAAACACCCGCACCGGGTTTTGATTTTGAAACATGCATTCGAATTTCCGGAGGCGGGTTTTATTTTAATGATATTCTAATGGACCAATTTGTGATGTCACAAATACAGGAAAACAACTTTGTAGTCCAAACGAGCCGTTCGTTGTAGTTCTTGAAAAGGGATTTTTTAAAACCGAAATATCTTCCTTTGGAGTTGACTTTGAGATTTGTAACTTTGTAGATCTTTTTTTATGCCCAAACATACACACTACACACTGACAAAATTCAAAAAGTGAAAAAGCATAATAGGACCCCTTTAACGGCGGTTTAACGAGGATGCAGAGTGGGAAATAACGGATACATTTTCAAAATTTCAGTAATCCACCAATCGGAATAAGGGAAGACACAAAGCAACCAATAGCATTGTTGAATGGGCTGAGATGTGGACTGCCACTAACCTGCCACACATGATTATAGCAGTTTATATGTGTTTTTCCAAATAAAAGCCAAATGTTAACCATAAGTTAACACATTCCATGGTGTGCCATAGCCAAGTCATATATGGCTCTCATTTGTGTGCTGTCATCTGGACCAAATACCTCAAAACATATTGTCATCCAAAAGAAAATTCCCTCCAATTCTAAAGCTATGGCAAAACATATATGGGGAAAGTTTGGCCCATATGTGCTCAGCCATGCCATACCTAGGCCAAATGTGACAGCTATCAGCCAGATTTGGCCCAAACGTTCTTGCTATCTGGGGTGGTTCACATGTGTTTCAGCAAATGTGGCCCAGGTATATTAAAACATATCTGGGCCAGTTTTGGTAAAAATATGGCACAGTAAACAATGGCTAATGTGGCTGTGAGCCTAAAGTGGCCCGCATATGATGCCACAAATGTGGCCCAGTTATCCTAAACCGTATCTGGGCCAGTTTTGGCAAAGATATGGCATGGTAAGTACTGGTTATTGTAGCTGTGAGCCTAAAGTGGCCCGCATATGATGCCACAAATGTGGCCCAGTTATCCTAAAACGTATCTGGGCCAGTTTTGGCAAAAATATGGCACATTAGCACTGGCTAATGTGGCTGTGAGCCTAAAGTGGTCTGCATATGATGCCACAACTGTCGCCCAGTTATCCTAAAATGTATCTGGGCCAGTTTTGGCAAAAATATGGAGCATTAGCACTGGCTAATGTGGCTGTGAGCCTAAAGTGACCTGCATATGATGCCACAAATGTGGCCCAGTTATCCTAAAATGTATCTGGGCCAGTTTTGGCAAAAATATGGCGCATTAGCACTGTCTAATGTGGCTGTGAGCCTAAAGTGGTCTGCATATGATGCCACAACTGTCGCCCAGTTATCCTTAAACGTATCTGGGCCAGTTTTGGCAAAGATATGGCATGGTAAGCACTGGCTATTGTAGCCGTGAGCCTAAAGTGGCCTGTATATGATGCCACAACTGTGGCCCAGTTATCCTCAAATGTATCTGGGCCAGTTTTGGCAAATATATGGCACAGTCAGCATTGGCTAATCAGTGTGTAAGCCTAACTTTTCCCACATTTGACATGGGAAATATGCCCCATATATTATAAAACAGTTAAGGGCCACTTCTGGTTTGGATGTAGCACTTGACACTGGCTAATTGAAATGGAAGTTTGAAATTGTAAATATGGCCTAATAGAATTTGGCTACTTTTAGTAGGATGCAACACAGTTAACTGATGTAGGGTGATCTGGATAAGAGTCTTAAGAAGGCTATATACCCAGAAATTTATTTTTTGAAACATGCTTTTGATGGCAGTTTTTATATATATATATATATATATATATATATATATATATATATATATATATATATATATATATATATATATATATATATATATATGTATACTGTGCAGCATAAAAACAGAAGTGCACTATAATGATAGGTCTAAAGGTGCGTTCACGCCATATCACAATTACCGTAATTACAAGATACCAACTTGTAAAATGCGTTCACGTCCTCGTAGAACTCATAATTACAACTTGTGAACTGGGAGTTTTCTGAGAGCAACAGCTTGTACCACGTGACCGCTGCACCTCACGCAGGAACTAAATGGCGGCGCTTTCAAAGAAAGCTATTACTGTTCTAAAAAAGGGGAAAATAGATACATATATATAGATGCTATAATGTACTATAATATAAAAAACATTATGTAAGTGTTCATACTGTTGTTATTTTGTTGTTGTTTGTTTAGGTTAGCAATCAGGCACGTGCAGAAGGGGGGGGTTTGGGGGCTCAAGCCCCTGCCCTTTTTCAAAATTATTCAAAAGTGCTCCTCTCAGACAAATAGCAATGATATTGTAGTCAATAAAACAAAATGCATTTGAATTATAATTAACATGATAATGTGTACAAAATGGTAACTAATCGCTCAAAAGTCGAAAAATTCCTGTTTATTTTATGTCAGTCTGAGGCGTTGCTATTGGTTGCGTGCATTTTGCTTGACTGACTGATATTCCAGTCTGTTCGGAAACCTAGGCTCTCAAATATGGTTCTTGGAAGAAAAATAAATAAATAAACCAAACAATATTTTAAAAGTTTTTTCATAAATAATAAAAGCTAGTGTGTCGATTTAATTAAAAATCCATATATTTTAGAATATTACATAATTCATCAATGCCCGTTTGTCATGTATATTAGCCTACACCAAAGAATACCCATGACATGTCACTGGTATATTTTTGAATGGGGAAAAATGTAACGCTCAATATGGCCGCTCAAACGCAGGAAACCCCGCCTTCTGAATGAAAGAGCCAATCGCTAATCAGTAAAGTAAGCGCGTCACTGCAGCTGCCCGGTTGCTATAGAAACAGTCAGCGCTCTGAGACGTGTGCTGAGGACTGCGCATGCGCAATGGCTGATCTAGCCTGAGAAATAAGCTTTTTATAACGCTATTTGAGCAATAGAAACAACATTTATGATACAGTTGTTGACAGATTTCTTTGGTGATTTCAAATATGAAATTTAATCGTAAGCTTAGTGAACAGTTTTGGAGAATTTGATGTTTCCCCATTCAAAGAGATAGGAGTTGTACTTGCATGCCCGAGAGGCGTTTCAAAGATGGCCGCCGAGTGACACGACTTGTCTTAAAGAGACTTTGCCTACACCAACCAATCATGATCTGGCACAATTTCATTGGACAATAATGTGAAGTGGAGCAGTCATTTTCCGTTCTAATTCATAAATCGGTTGAAAATTACATGGGACAGACAAGCTTATTTGTGGAGCGATCTGGATCTGCGGTTTGTCTCATTTTATAAATCAAATTACATCGCTGAGAAAATGGATGCTAAATGACTACAAAAGCACGGCGCAAAACCGTGCAGCACCAGAAGTCGCAATAATGATAATCAGTATTCAATTCACTTTTATGTATGATGCATGCACCGTTTACTATTTCATGAAACTCTCGTAGTTAATGAAGCCCAAGTGCCACCTACAGGCCTCATATGTGAAGTGTAGGCTGGTGAAATGGTGACGTGAAAGGACTTTAGCATGTTAACATTTTTGATAATTATGCAGCATTATGAAAGTGTCTTATGCTCATCAAGCCTGCATTTATTTGATCAAAAATACAGAAAAAAACTGTAACATTGTGAAATATTATTACAATTTAAAAGAATGACTATCTATTTTAATAAACTTTAAAATATCATTTATTTCTGTGACGCAAAGCTGAATTTTCAGCATCATTACTCCAGTCTTCAGTGCATGATCCTTCAGAAATCATTCTAATATGCTGATTTATTATCAATATTGGAAACAGCTGTGCTGCTTTATTTATTTATTTATTTAATTAATTAATTTTTTTTGGAACCTGTGATACTTTTTTGGGGTTCATTGATAAATATAAAGTTAAAAAGAACAGCATTTATTCAAAATAGAGATGTTTTCTAACAATATCCATCTTTACTATCACTGTTTCTATCAATTTAGCAAATCTTTGCTGAATGAAAACTAATTTCTTTCAAAAAAAAAAAATAAATAAAAAATACTGACCTCAAGCTTTTCAACGTAAATTGTGTAGAAGATTTTTATAGTTGAAGATCTGATCAGGGTGTATAATCAGGGTGAATCTTGCCTTTAATATATCTATTTAATCTTCCATTATGTTCTAAGGCCCCTGTGTAAAAAATGTGTACGTGACTAAAATGTGCATACGTGGCTGAAAAATACAGACAGGAACAGCTGGAAGAACTTAAAGGGGCTTTCTTTTTATATACCATAACACGTGTTGAAGCCCCTTCTCTCTAGGGAGGTATCAGATTGTATGTATAAATAGAACTATATGGAATGTATAGAACCCGCCTTAAAGGACAAACTGTATAAAAGAGACAGCACAAAAGCATTCGGGAGACTCTTCTGCAGAAGTGATCTCGGCTTTATTCTCGCTATGTAGATAATAAAGTCTTTTCTTCTGGCACCAAACTCCAAGTCTGGGTGTGATTCTTTGAACCCGCAGCGGAGGACACTACAATTGTTACAAAAGTTATATTTTAAACTTCTGAAAAAAGTTATACTTTTGAAAAAATATGGAGCCCTCTTTTAAAGTTCCTGGATAAAAGAATTTGAAACATTAATGAATGCATATAATCAAGGTGTGGATAAATGAATAAATTAGATGTTTGGTGACCAGCGTTTAAGATTTTTTTTTTCCCTTTCTTTTCTCGTTGTACTCTGCAGTGTTTGTATAGCTGTATGTGTGTGTATCTTATGGTCATATATGTATGTTTCCTTATGTGCATTGTAGAAGATTTTTATTAGTCAAAATATGAATTAATCAAGTATAATTAATGTGAATTTAGCCATTTATGTATCAAGTTAGTCTTCCATTATAATCATATATATATATATATATATATATATATATATATGCCTGTGTGAGTCAGAGGCCTGCATAGATGGAATGTGCAGACCCTTCGAGATAAGAAACATCTCTAAAAATATAAATGGGGCCTCTTTCTTTACTATAACACGTCTTGGGGCCCCTTCTCTCTAGGGAGGAATCGGATTGTATGTATAAGGAAAACTCTATGAAATATATAGAACACGCCTTAAAGGAAAAACTGTATATAAGAGACAGCTTAAAAACATTCTGGAGATTTTTTCTGCAGAAAACTTTTCGGCTTTGTTCTTTCTGTAATAAAGTCTATCTTCTGGCATCAAAACCCCAAGAGTTTGAGAGTGATTCCTCAGAACAGCGGCAGAAGCCACCACAGCATGTTTTGACTTGTATATGCACCCCTAAGTCTATTAAAAAAAAAAGGAAAAATAAAAAAAGTTATATCTTAAATAAATGCTGTGCTTTTTTTTTTTTTTTTACTTTTTATTAATCAAAGAATCCTGAAAAAAGTATCACAGGTTTCCAACATTGATAATAAATCAGAATTGCATAAAGTATATTAAATATTTGATCAAATAAATGCAGGTTTGATGACCATAAGTGACTTCTTGCAAAAATATAAAATAGTATTCTAATCAAACTCTTGACCTATAATTTAATTTTTTTTTTTACATTCCCCCTATTTTACATTTGAGCCCCTGCCCCTGAGGAACTCTCTGCACGTCCCTGCTCTTGTCGTGGCCCGAGAGAGGGAGATCTCTTCGGCGCAATCAGAGAAGCTCAAACAGCAGGGTTCCAGGTGCCAGAAGCAAGACTTTATTAGACAATGTAACAAAGCCGAGAAGACAGCTGCCACATCCACTGCCTCTGAGTCTTTGTTTGTCCAAGCTCCATGTTTTATACACTCTCTTCTTATACAATGTATCAAAGTTGGTTCTTTCCATTTTTTTATTTGTTATGCCTGTCTGGTTTTCCACAATAGTCTACTTGTCCTCTCAGCTTATCTTTTAATGGTGGAATTTGGCCAAGGCCGCCATCTGGAGGCAATCACATGAGTAATACATCATACTTTGTCATTTTCTGGAAATCACCTGACATTTGCAATGGATATTACCACTATTACCTCACCATCTGTTTTTAGAATACTAAGCATTGAAATGATTTCACATAATAACCATTATATTGATTTCTTCATTATCATTCATTCTTTCAATAAACTAATATTTTCTAGTAGGAATTTCACAATACTCTTCCTTTATCTTAACATAAATTGGAGGCCTCCTGTCTGCTTCCTGGAAGATAATGGAAGATAAACAAAAATGACTATGTATTGAACACGCCTATAGACTTTATTATTAGAGATAATGAAGCCGAGAGACTCTGTAGAGAAACTCTAGAATCTGTCTCTTTTATACAGTTTTTCCTCAAGGTGTGTTCAACACATTTCACACACTGTCGCCACTGTCCACACTAACCCTTCTACCCTCCCATACACTGTATTCCTGCAATGTCTGCACATTCCACTCTCCTGCAGGCCTCCATACACACAGGCAAACACATGATCATAATAGTAGAAGAACTTGATACACCAATGGCTATATTCACATTGATTATTGACTAATTCATATTTTGATTAAGAAAAATCTTCTACTGTGGCCCAATTTATCTGATTTCAACCCTATTTCACAAAATTGTTAATTTTACTAAAAAGAGTAAATTAATTTCAATCACATTTTTCTAAGGCAATTGACCTCTAATTAGATTTTGAAGTATAGTTGGTTAGACAAATCCCCAACTTTTGCGAACAATTGAACATGTGGGTAGATTTGAGCATGTACAATTTTTACAGACATTGCAACAGACAAGATTTTTTTTTTTTAAACATAACTTCAACAGATAACAAATAATAAATCAAAAATGTAAACATATTCTATCAATACTACAAAATAAAAAATTTGAATCATAATCTTATAAAGTCAGATATTCAAAAATTGTAACTAATTTGTGAGTACACCACCATTAAAGCCAATCCAAGAAGACGATTAAATAATTGTGACGAGAGATTGGAAAAAAGTCAAAAAGGAAAAGAAGGAGAACAACTGTGAATAAAATCACTGGTTATATGGACTGAACAAGAAAGAGAGCCACATTTAGGATTGCTAGATGTTTCTGGCTTTGTTGTCGTGACCAATAAAGTCTAAGCTTTGATATCTGGAATTCCATTCTGTTTTGTATTAATTAAAAATAATAATAAGAGTTGTGATGTGACTCCTTCGCGAACGACACATCACTACACCAAACAAGCTTCCGAATTCAGCAAAAAAGAGAGAGAGCAGGCGCTCTCCCTGGCAGTGGCACGTGACATTTCTTCACTTGAGCATTTCACACATATAGCTTTTCATTTAATTATTCATGATCAACAATTAAAAGAAGAGAATCTTTGAATTCTTTGTAAGTGTAGATAACAACTTACTCTGTCTTTTGTTCATCCGCTCTTGCCTTGTTGTCTTCGCATCAGATGTCTGTGTCATCTGCTGCAGTTCCATTTTGCTTGTTGTAGAAAATGTTCTCTTTTCAAAAAATCTCTCAGGTCAGGGAGTTCCAGAAAGCGTGTAAAAGACACGCTGGTCCACTCGAAAATGCGTGTGAGTGTCACGCTTTGTCTCCTCTAGGCGTGAAAACGACACGCATGTATGAAGCTGGAGTTACCACTGGAGGACCAGCAGGGGCGATAGGGTTTCCAGCCGTCTCTTAAAATAGTCGATCGTATTTATGAATGAAATTATTAATTTGATATTGGCCTGTCTTGGGAAAGAGATCAATTAAAATGTTCACACATTTACCATATTTTTTTTTTTTTTTACCATAGTAACTGTCGCTCGACCATGTCATGTGTAGTCAATCCCTTACGAAAATTAACCATGGTTTTATTGTAGTAAAAGTGTAGTAATGTTTTTTTTTTTTGGCATATTTATTACCATTTGTATAACCACAGTTTTACTACAAATACCATGGTTAAACTATGGTTAGTGTAGAAAAAACCATGGTTAATTTGTGGTTTAACTATAGCAACCATGGTTTTTTGGTTTAATTTGTAGCCATGCCCACATGAAAAAAAAAATACTATAGTAATTTATAGTAAATACTATAGTGTTTTTGAACCATACTTGAATTAATTTGTTGTGGTAATATGACTATTATAGTAATAGAGTTGTGCATGTAGTGTCTGTCACAATATAGTCCATGCAGTCTCTTCTAATGCATATTTCAGCATTCCCTTCATGTAACGGAGTCATTAATATGACCACATGTTCATGTCTTAATTAAAACAATCATAGTAATTATATGTATTGTTTACAAAATTAAATGGTGTATTTACCAAACACCATCTCTAATACAGAATATTCACCATACTTTACCATTAATACTTTACTGGAGAATACAGCATAAAGACAGCTAGAGTAGCATATAAAGACAAATCATATTCAAGAGAAATAAAAATGAGTTAATTAAAAAAAAAAATTTAATCAGATGAAGCCACCCAAATGCATGCATGGTGAAATGTGTTGAGCATCATAGAATCACATTCAGTTTCCTGCTCATCATCAGAGCTCTCCTGGTTTTCTTCCTCTTGCTTGCTTGTCCATGTCCCTATCATAACCTTCTTCTTCCATGACTTAAACAATTTGCAGTTGTTATTCAGCACCGTACAGTACAACTGACGAACAAAAGACATGTGACCAATTCAAATCAAATCACTTTATTGTCACAATACCATGAACGTAAGTGTACAGGTGGTGAAATTCTTTAGTGCAAACTGCAGCATGACATTATGGATGAAAAGTATTGAATATATATGCAACACATAAGGGACTCATTACAGGTAGAAAACAACATATACAGAGAGCATGAAGTGAAAACAATAATAAAAACAATAATCACAGTACACATATACCTTTGCAGAGCGGTACAGTATGAATAAGTGCAAACAGAATATCAGGGTGCAGAATAATAGTGAGTCAGAGTCCATTCAGTGTAAGTGATAGAGTGCAGTGCATATGAGGTTGGTGTGCTGTTACTGGTACGAGTTCAGTTCAGTCTGATTGCCTGTGGAAAGTACTTGTCTCACAGTCTGCTGGTGAAGGTTCTGCGATAACATCTGCCTGATGGTAACGGTGAGAGCAATCCATGGCTCGGGTGGTGTAGAAGAGTTTTATTAATCAAAATATAAATTAATCAAGTATAATCAATGTGAATATAGCCATATATGTATCAAGTTATTCTACTATTATAATCCTGTATCAGCCGGTGTGTGTGTGTGTGTGTAGAGGCCTGCAGGAGAATGGAATGTGCTGATGTATAGTTTAAGGTAAAGCAGCATGGAATGTGCTGATGTATAGTTTAAGGTAAAGCAGCATGGAATGTGCAGATGTATAGTTTAAGGAAACTGATTGGAGGTAAACAATGACAGGATGTTAAAGAATGACAAGATGTTAAACAAATTCCACAAAAGCTAAGTTAAACAATGACAGGATGTAAGAAATGTATGGAACATGCCTATATAAGAGGTTGCAAACCCAGATTCGGGAGATTCTCTGCAGAGACTCTCGACTTTATTATCCCCTGATGGTGAAGAAGATTTTTATAGTAGAAGATCTGAATTAATCAAGTATAATCAGGGTAAATCTGGCCATTAATATATCTATTTAATCTTCCAGTATGTTCTAAGGCCCCTGTGTAAAATGTGTGTACGTGACTAAAAAATGCATACGTGGCTGAAAAATGCAGACAGGAACAGCTGGAAGAACTTAAAGGGGCTTTCTTTGTATATACCATAACAGGTGTTGGAGCCCCTTCTCTAGGGAGGTATCACATTGTATGTATAAATAGAACTATAGGAATGGCACACGCCTTAAAGAAAAAACTGTATAAAAGAGACAGCCCTAAAGCATTTGGGAGACTCTTCTGCAGAAGGGATCTCGGCTTTATTCTCGCTATGTAGATAATAAAGTCTTTTCTTCTGGCACCAAACTCCAAGTCTGGGTGTGATTCTTCGAACTCGCAGCGGAAGGCACTACAATGGTAAAGTCTATTTTTCTGGCATCAAAACCCCAAGACTTCAAGAGTGATTCTTCATAGAGCCGGCAGAAACTACCACGGTGGCTGGAGTCTCTGACGGTCCTCCTGACACAACACCTGGTGTAGATGTCCTGGAGGACAAAACATTTATTGGGGGGGTTGCACTGGACTTACCATTGATTCTTGTTGAAGGTATGAGCCAAAAGAATCCCTCCACCACTATCTTGCAGTTGTGAAGCTTACTTTTATGGGCCGTAACATCTGAGATGTTGCAGTAGAGCTGTTTGTAAATGCAGTCTTCACAGCAGATAACTGATGGGTTCAGGCAGCAGTGCTGCACTTGGTGGCCATTGAATTGATATCTTCATTAACTGGCTTCATCCTCCTTCAAACAAACAGACAAAACAATAACTTTAGAGAAATAGTTTTGGTGAATACAGGTGCAGGTGTCAGAACTGACCATATTCAGTCATTTCCTGCCCAAATTCCAAAGATGATGCACAGCTGATTTGCTCATTCTAGGAGCTATAAAAAGATGTATGTGTGAAAAACTATAACTGCTGTCTTTTGAGAGATCAACATCAAAGCTGTACCACACATAACTGCATTGAATACAGACATACCAATGGAAATGTGCAACTTTCCAGCTCTCTTTTCTGTTTGGGCACAAGAAGGCCATTGTTCATTCCTCATTCATCAGGACTGATTTTCTTTACGTTTTTGGTCTTCAGCTGTAAAACAAGAAAATATCTATTGACCCCAATCACCCCATGTTTAATTACTATTGTTGTTTAAACATAAATTAAGCAGTTATAATAATAAACTTCAAGCTCAAGTTCCCTGGCAACTCTAGCAGGCTCCTGAGTTCATCTGTATACATCAGATTCAGAGTCTGAGAAAAGGCCATCATGCAAACTCTCAGTTTCTACCTTACAGCAGAGCACAAAAAATGTGCAAGTGAGTGAGGGAGTAAAGGAATAAGATGAAGAGAAACAGGCAGAGAAAGGCAGAATTTTGTGTGTAAGTTTAACAGAATGAGAGGAAAGCAGCATTAGAAAAAGCTGTATCTTCAATAGCAAGCTAAATTAATATTATTTTAAACATGATTACATGTTGACTGTATTGTTGTAAGCATTTTAAAGGCATCTTCACACCAAGGATGAGTCTATACTGCAGCTATTTAACATTTAATGACACAGAGGTACACTATCATTGGAATCTCATTCAGAACAATTTCAGAATCCACCAGATTTTAAAGAGCTTGAGCGTTTAAATGGCAGACAACATAACCGCAACGCATGCTTATAATAAACAGAACGTTTTTGTCTGTTGGTGTAGATGCTAAAATACTTCTCATTATAGTTATTGCTCTTGGTGTGAACAGCTTTAAGTGATCTGATTTGGCCAAACTAATTGCAGATCCGATTTGTCACGTGACAAGTTAAACTAGCATTTCCAGACTCTTGCTTCTTAGACAGATCAAGACGGAAAGAAAGGCAGACTGTGAGGTGTGGACAGATATCATGTACTGTTGGAGCGGGAAGACGCTGCGCCAATTTGTAAAGGTTAAGAAAGACTACAATGGACTTAAAATAAACTTTATGATATAAACACTCTGACAACTTACAATGGGCACAATCTGCATGAGAGTTGAGGCAATGGCCAAAGACAGCAGTAGGAGGAAAAGTCGTAGAATTTTGTACGAGTACGCTTGTACAATATCATATGAATTTGCTGACTTGGTCAATTGTATGAATTATTACTTCTTCAACATGAGACTTTTCTGGGGGAGATTTCCTGATGGGGCCATGGGATATGTAAAGCAAAGTTGAAGAAATATCACATGCTGTGCAAAATGTAACTGCAGTACAGTTCAGTCATGGTGCTGAGACCAACACAGACATACCATTGGAAGTGTTTGCCTTTGCAGCTTTTGGTCTTCTCCGTAAACGCACAAGATTGTCAAATTCAAATCCCATGACAGGCCTTCCTTTGGTCTTCCCTTTCAGCTGAAACGAAGAGAAATATACACATGTTGAGACAGTGTGTTAAAATGATCTGTGACCAAAATATTTGAGAGGAAGAACTGTAAGGAAAGTTATTATTAACACATAAAATAAGGATGCGTTCTTTAAAGTGAAGAAGAGTTTTATTAGTCAAAGCATGAATTAATCAAGTATAATCAGGGTGAATCTTGCCTTTAATATATCTATTTAATCTTCCATTATACATGTAGGCCACTGGGTAAAAAGTGCCTACGTGGCTGAAACATGCAGACAGGAAACATCTGGAAGAATATAAGGGGGCTTTCTTTCTATACCATAACACGTCTTAGGGCCCCTTCTCTCTAGGGAGGAATCAGATTGTGTGTATAAGGAAAACTCTATGAAATGTATGGAACACGCCTTAAAGGAAAAACTGTATAAAAGAGACAGCACAAAAGCATTCTGGAGATTTTTTCTGCAGAAAACTTCTCGGCTTTGCTCTTGTAATAAAGTCTATCTTCTGGCATCAAAACCCCAAGACTTTGAGAGTGATTCTTCATAACAGCAGCAGAAGCCACCACAAAAGCAAATTGGTTATAACTAAATGTGTTCAACATTACCTGTGAAGGAACCTTTGAAGGACTTGTTCAGCCTCCTTGGCAGCTTCTGGGAGCTTCGAGTTCAAGTTCCCTGTTAATTCTAGCAGCTTTCTGACAGAGTTGGTCAGAATTTGATTCTGAGTTTTAAAAATAGGCCATGATGAACCACAGAAAGAGAGAGAGCAAAACTATGTGTAAATGAATCGTGGATTACAGTTTGGAAAAACAGGAAAGGAAAGGAAAAGCTGAGAGAGAGAGAGAGAGAGAGAGAACTACAAGAGATGGCTTCTTAAAAGAGCTGTTGTTGTGGAGTATGTGATCTGATGTAACTGCAAGACAAAAAAAATTGAATTACAATCACTTCACAAAAAAGCATTGTGCTTTACAAATAGTATACAGTAAAAACACAGTTACTGAGGTAAACACCACAGTAAAACTACGGTTACTGAGGTAAACTCATAGTAAGGGTTGTGGTTATGTGCTTTAACTACAAATACCACATTAAAAATACAGTCACTGTGGTAATACTATAATAAATACTGAGGTATACTTTAGTTTTTACTACAGTAAACTGTAGTGTGTTGTAGTATAATATACCCTATAGTTGTAGAAAACTTAGTACAATATTGGATAATTTGTTTATATTACAATAATAGTAATATTACCACAGATACTATAGAATTACCACAACAAATTAATTCAAGTATGGTTCAAAAACACTATAGTATTTACTATAAATTACTATAGGATTTTTTTTTTTCATGTGGGCATGGCTACAAATTAAACCAAAAAACCATGGTTGCTATAGTTAAACCATGGTAACCACAAATTAACCATGGTTTTGCTACACTAACCATAGTTTAACCATGGTATATGTAGTAAAACTGTGGTTATACAAATGGTAATAAATATGTCAAAAAAAAAAAAAAAACCTTTACTACACTTTTACTACAATAAAACCATGGTTAATTTTCGTAAGGGATTGACTACACATGACATGGTCGAGCGACTATTAACGTTACTATGGTAAAAAATATGGTAAATGTGTGAACATTTTAAATGATCCCTTTCCCACGACAGGCAAATATCAGATTAATAGTTTCATTCATAAATACGATCAACTATTTACGAGACGGCAGGAAACCCTACCTGTATGCGTCTTGAAGTCATCTAAATCCATCTTTTAACGCACTATATCGCTTGTCTTTGGTCCGTGTGGAGTTGTTGTTATTGGGGAAATTATCGCCCCTGCTGGTCCTCCAGTGGTAACTCCAGCTTCATACATGCGTGTCATTTTCACGCCTAGAGGAGACAAAGCGTGACACTCACACGCATTTTCGAGTGGACCAGCGTGTCTATTAGCCCAGATGCCTGCAGAGCGTCTAACAATCTCTGTTGCAGCTCTCTGTTTTATAGAGTTCATAACCACTGATCTCAGATTGGCTCATCCCCTAAATTTCTCACTCATCCAAAAGCCCCCTTCATGCATCTTTCAGCAAAGCATGCTCATTATATGCTCATTGTAATTGACTGATATGAATCAATACATACATCTTAATCATAGATTTCAGGGAATCTCATAGATTTTTATTTACAAACATAGGTTTTTTTAATTTATTATTCATAATTAGTTTATGCTCTGATTCATTAAAGTATTAAATACAGGTGGCAGAAAGGGAATAGTATCTTATGTCCTCGAAAGGATGCAAGTCCTATTTTTGCAAAGGAAAACTGTGCCTGGTTTTCAGTGCTAGTGAATCAGGCTTATGAATGATCCTTTGTACAACAATGTGGTTATACAGTTAAGTATATTAATACGATGGGGCCTCTTGTTCCAATCAATATAATCAGACCGGAGAAGAGTCCATAAATAATAGAAGAGTTTGAAATGTTTTTAATGTAAGATTTATTGATCCCACCTTGGGGACATATGGAAAAAACGGGTATAAAAAGAGTGCCAAAACTGACCCGGCAGTCACCAACTCTGCTTTGTTAAAAGTATGATTAAGTATAATTTTGGCATCAGCCACTGATCTGAATGAGCTTGCTGATATTGTGACATCTTGCGTCTCATTCTGTGAGAATCTATGTGCACCCACATAAGGACTTATTTAGCATACAACAACTGTAAAGCATGAGTTACAGCAAAACTCAGACCGCTTCAGGCCAAAGATGATGACTGCAGAAGTGGGGGAAATAATCAAGTATAATCAATGTGAATATAGCCATGTGTGTAATCTACTATTATGATAATTTGTTTCCTGTATGTAAGGAGGCCTGCTGGAGAGTGTAATGTGTGTAATCAAGTTTACACACAACTACTACAACCCGAATTCCAGAAATGTTGGAACGTTTTTAAAATGGTTAATTATAGACATAGTAAGACAGAAACTCACCTGTTCTCCGCTCATGTTGGTCTGCTGTACTCCCTGAAAAGGTAAAGAGGTGTTTCGGGTCTCGAGAGACTAGCGTAAAATGACCAACAGCGCCATCTGCTGTTTTTGGATTGCATTTGTGAGAAAATCTGTTTGCACACATGTGAGAAAATCTGCCTGCATGAATTTGTGAGAAAATCAAGTCACATTTGTCATAAAAAGGCAAATGAGTCTCACAGTTGTAACACACAATACATATTTGTCCATACCTCTGCATTTTCTCTCAAATAGAGTTTTATATTTGCAAATCAGTTTACGTTTGATTGAAAGTCGAGTTATTCTTTGCAAAGCAGATTGTGTTTATTTGCAAAATGCTGGATTTGTTTGATGAATATCGGCACAAAATTCGCTCCATAAACCGTCTTTTTGAATTTTGCCATCAATTGATCAGTGTTCATAAAATGCTCAGAAATCAGTGAACTTCACAACATGTGGCTAGGGTTGGGTATTGTTTGAATTTTATCCATTCCGATTCTGATTCTGCTTATTGATTTCAATTCTTATTGATTCCCAGTTTAGATTCTAAAGTTTTCATTTAGCCTACTTTTTGATCATTTGTTTGCAAAAAAATATATGTATTTATGTGCAGTGTTTTGACAATACAATAATGTTCAGATTTATATACTTCCCTGACCAGTTTTTAGCAGCAGTTTACCAGTAGGCCTAATATATATATATATTATATGGTAAAGTGCGGGCAGCCATTTTTGACAGATATATCAGCCCACCATTTGTATTGCCATAGTTTAACTACAAAAATTAAACTATAGTTATAATGAAACTATGGTAAATTTGTGGTTACTGAAGTTTTACTACAAATAGCATAATTATGGTTACTACAGTGAGATAATAGTAAATTTGTGGATACTAGCTAAATTTCCATTCAAAGCTAGGCGGAAAACTGCAGGCTTAGAAATACTGTAAGGCTTGGTAACACAGGAAGGTCCTGGCAGATCGAAGGCCGGATTTTCGCAGAAAAAAGGGTTCAGTGAATCTGAAAATGCACACACTGTAAAAACTGCTATATATAACGACTTTCTACTTGGGGACCTTTATATAAATGTAGTTGAGTAAAAAAAGTACGATATTTGTCTTTCAAATGTAGTGAAGTTAAAGTCGCAAGTTTCCAGAAAAAATAATACTCAAGTAAAATACAGATACTCAAAAAGTGTACTTAAGTACAATACTCAAGTAAATTTACTTTGTTACTGTCCACCTCTGATCAGGGGTGCACATAAGTGATTCACAGGTGCGCATGCGGAAATTAAAAAATGCGATGTGTAAATTTCAAGTTCAGCCCACTCATTTGCATACCAACATGGTTGACAGCTGTATAAGATTTCTATTCAGCAAGCTTTTCAAACTGAAAAATCTGATGTTCTTCAATCGGCAGCGCTAAATCCGAAAGCGCATATACTTGCTGGCAACCAGCTAAAATAAAAGCTTGCTGATTTTAAGTTTGAAAATGACGAAAATTCATATTTAAAAAAAAAAAAGTAAATATGTGACCCTGAACCACAAAACCATAAGGGTCAATTTTTTAAACTGAGATTTATAAATAAATAAGCTTTCTATTGATGTGTGGTTTGTTAGTATAGGACAATATTTGGCCGAGATACAACTATTTGAAAATCTGTAGTCTGAGGATGCAAAGAAATCGAAATATTGAGAAAATCGCCTTTAAAGCTGTCCAAATTAAGTTCTTAGCAATGCATATTACTAATCAAAAATTAAGTTTTGATATATTTAAGGTAGGAATAATTAATATTATTAATATCCCAATAATATTTTGGCATAAAAGAAAAATCGATAATTTTGACCCATACAATGGCTATTGCTACAAATATACCTGTGCGACTTATGACTGGTTTTGTCTAGGGTCACATATTAGCATTTTATTTTTAAGTTTACTATAAAACAATTGTATTTGTGTTTAATACTCCCTTGTTATTTTAAAACATAATAGTTTTATCAGTTTATAACGTCGGAGGTTATATAAAACATACACGATACATAATATATATAAAACACAAAGATAGAGATGAGTACAGCTTATTGGCATTACTTTAAAGGCGGATGCATATTCAAGTCTTAAGAATGAGTTCAACTAGGTCTTTCTTGAGACAATAGAAGATACCTTGGAAGGCTCAAAAGGGGGGCAGGGAAGATGTCTTGGGGGCAAGAAAGTGTCACAAGGTTTTTCCTCATGTTAATTCTGGTCTTGGGACCACTTTCACGTGTCTCCTCTTTCCTATTATGGCCATACATTTTGTGTGTGGTTGTCACAAAGTGTTGTTTGGCCATTTGTTTCCACAGAAGGATTATGTTTTGGGAACAGTGGAGGATCTTCTTCTTTGATCAGTTTTCATTGTTGCAGCCCACAGTTGAGAATGAGCAGATAAAAGGGAAGACAGTTGTCTCAGATGATCAGGTCCCGCTGATTAGTTTTTATGACCTATCACTGACTTAGTGAAGAATCTCCTTGATCTTTGGGAGTGTTCATTCTTGGGACACTGGAACATTTGGTGGACTCTGGTTCATAGTAAATCCTACAGATCATTTTAATCAATGATGAATGAATGGAGACTGTGAGTTCTGGGTAGTTTTCAGTAGATGTTGATGGTGAACTTGAGTGACCTAAGTTTTGGGTGGTTTCCGATGGACAGTGACAGTGAACTTGGGAGACCCACAGAATGTAACAGGTGTTAAACAGTGAAGCGAAAGCTTATTGAACTGCTGCCAGAATGGGTAAGATAAGGACACCTGCATCCTTTGACCGGGCTGAAGTAAAGGTAATTTTTAAAAAAAAAAAACAGACCAACTGGCAATATTCCACAATTATAAGGATTAAAGGAGGGGAGATAATTAATGGTGCCGGGAGACCTGCCAGGTCAGCCAGGCCCGTCAGGTGATAGTATTTTTGTCAATGGACTGATAAGAAAAAACCACCTTTGGCTCTGCACCCCTTTACCTAAATTCAGTACTTCAGACCTATGTGCCCTCTAGAAGCTTGCGTTCTGCAAGTGAACGCCGCATTATTGTGCCTTCCCAAAGAGGCACAAAATCACCTTCTCTGACTTTTTCATTAACTGTTCCCATCTGGTGGAATGACCTGCCCAACTCAATCCGAGCAGCTGAATCCTTAGCCATCTTCAAGAAACGGCTAAAAACCCATCTCTTCCATCTTTATTTGACCCTCTAGCTCTAGCATTCTCTTTTCTAATTTTATTTTTATCTATCTCCTTTCTTTTTATTAAAACAAAACACATACACACACACTTGACCCTCTATCAATTGGATATTTATTTTCTAACTGCTAGCTTTTCTTAAAAAACTAAAACACTAGCTTTCTTTTCTATATTCTATCTACTTGTTTAAAAAAAAACAAACAAAAAAAAAAACAAAACCTTGCTACGTGTACTGCGTTAGGCTAACCGAGACTTGTCATATCGCTTGCATGTTGTTGCTCTTTTGTTGGTTTTGATTGCTTCTATTGTCCTCATTTGTAAGTCGCTTTGGATAAAAGCGTCTGCTAAATGACTAAATGTAAATGTAAATGTAAGAACAATGCATAAAGGATGATGCTCGATCAGACCAGAGTCAGATGCAGCGACTGTCATCTCTGCTTTATCGCTATGCTCAATATAGCCTTATTTTGATATCTGGATCTCTTCTTCTTGAGCTTCATTTATAAGACTTGGAGGACTTTTCTCCACGACACAATCAGGCTAAAACACAGGAGGGTTTTGTGTTTTCAAGTGTTTTATTGACATGAAAAATAATTGTACATTTGCATGGCCAGCCCAGTTTCAACTTCACAGCATATAAAAAGAGTAGCACCAAACAATGATGAAAAATAAACACTACACAGACAGTACAACATTGAAAGACAAAAGACAAAAATGTTTGACATTTTCACAATTAACAATGCATGTGCATATTTATGTAGTCTTTGTTATGAAAATCCATTTCTTATAGCAATGTGCATATTAATGTAGTCTTTGTTATGAAAATACATTTCTTATAGCAAACATATCCTATGCAGTATGTTATGAAAAAAAACACTTATAATATCAAAACTAATACAGCAAAAATACGCAAATGCAAACTAAAATAAATGCATTTAATACACTATATTGCCAAAAGTATTGGGTCACCCCCTTCTAATGAACAGGTTTGACTACTTTAGTAATTTCCATGAGTACAAATCTTAATGTTTAAGCATATAATGATATTCTAGGGAATTGTGTGCTTCTCATTTTAAAGCAACAGTTTGGACAGGACCCTTTTCTATTCTAACATGATAATGCCTCCGTGTATAAGGTAAGGTTCAAAAAGAAATGATTGATTTAGTCAGTGTGGAAGAACTTGACTGGTCTGCAGAAAGCCAAGTCCTAATCCAAGCTGAACACCTCTGGTGTGACTTTAAATGCAGACCTTGAGCCAAAAACTCTTTACCAAACACCAATGACTTGTACATATTGGTACAGTCATTTTAGACACTTCCAAAACTGTTGCAACAGAGATGGAAATACAATTTTTAAATACATGCATTATGTTTCCATCTTTGTTGCCACAGTCTATCTACTACACTATCTAACACTTGACGGCTGCTTTGTCAATTCTTCTTCATCAGTTAGGAACCTAGGTGTGCTGTTTGATAGCAATCTTTCATTTGAAAGCCATGTTTCTAGAATCTGTAAAACTGCGTTTTTCCATCTCAAAAACATATCTAAATTGCGACCTATGCTCTCAACGTCAAATGCAGAAATGCTAATTCATGCGTTTATGACCTCAAGGTTAGACTATTGTAATGCTTTACTGGGTGGTTGTTCTGCATGCTTAAATAAGTGGGTCACATTCACCAATAATTGCATGGATTATTCATATACTAGTCTCGCGTAGCCGGACCTTCAAACTGACGCCTGAAGGTCTGGGAACTTTGTCTGCTTTGAATGGCCAAGACCCGCCCAAGAGGCCATTTGACTGACAGGTAAAGCAACCAATCACGTTTCGTTTTGTGGCATGTCATGTTTAGGGGCGTGGAAATGTCACCACAATAACAGACCGGTGTGTAAAACTCTTGGACATATTATAAAGATTCTATGCCACGAAATTTAAATATTTCACATACTTTTGAAAATCCAGAGTTTAGTTTATACTGGTAAGCGCTCATTGTCACAGTTGTAAACACGACAGCTTTCTTCTTCTTCGGTGAGGGAGTTTGGCATCAGGCCATCTTTGTTTCCAGGCGAAACGTTAAAGAACGCAACACACACATCTCCCGGAAATCCTGTATAATTCAACCAATCCGATGACGACTTCCAAACTCCTGAAGTGTTTCCAGATAAGTGTGCCATATGCATCAGACTTTTAGCCAACGTTCCGTGGGCATGACGTCTGAGGCTGAGACGATTCATAAACATACACACACCTGTGTTTTTATGAAGAGGAATCTCGCAGCTTGTGTTATATTGCACCTTTCCTTACCCTAGAAGATATTTATTCATCAAAATATGAATTAATTAGGTATAATCATTGTGTAATATATAGCCATTTATGTATCAAGTTATTCTACTAATATAATCATGTATTTGCCTGTGTATTGAGGCCTGCAAGAGAGTGGAATGTGCAGCCATTACAAAAATACAATATATTGGTGAAGCTGCACATCCTATTTTGACATTAGACAAAAGATATGATGAGGCCTCCTCGTTTCACTTAACATAAATCGAGGCCTCGTGTCTACTCTCTAAAAACATATTGGAGTCACTGCCAAAAAAGGTAAAAAAAAAAAAATTAAATAAATAAAATATTAAAATTTATAAACAGTAACGACAATGTATGAAATGTAATGAACATGCCTTGAGGAAAAATTGCATAAAAGAGTGTGCAGTGCAGACACAGACTCTAGTGATTCTCTGCAGAATCTCTTGGCTTCATTATCTCTGATAATAAAATCTTTTGGCATCAAAACCTCAAGACTTAGAGAGTGATTTGTTGCTGAAGACACCGCAACTCTTACCGTTTAGACTACTGTATAGTGTACAGCGGGAATACTTTATAAAAAATGTGCTTTTCACTACTCCCACAGTGATTTACAGAATATATATATAGGCCTATAGTCTCACCATCATGTGCCAAAAGGCACAAAATAGGCTATTTACATGAAAACTTTAGCTAAAGTAATATTCTGTTCCTTTTGATAAATATTTTATTTTTGCTTAATAAACAGGCATATGTTCATTTTAAAAACACAGAAACAAAATAATTTCAAAAAGTAAAGTTTCTGAAAGCATTTAAGGAGATTCCATAATTTAATATACTGTAGCTTTACAGTAACATATGATATTTTATTATTTGACATGATTTATATCTTATTTTTATATATATTGGCTTCATTATAAATATGGTGATTATCTCTTAGGTGGACGCTCAACTTAATATATGATATTAAACATCAGAATCTAACCATGTCATGTCAACAAACTGAAAAGTCATTCAGCTATTTATTATCTTGTAAATTATTGTGCCTTTGGGCCCAACAACAGGGGTGCTTTTTATCCCAAATACCATCATTTTACATATTCTTCCGTTATTGAAAATCTGTTGCTTGAATTACCTTGAACAAAACATTTGACTCAAAATATAATAATCTCATTTGCTACATAAATCTACAACATTTTAAAAAATGTTAAATATTACATCAAATTAGTATGGAGGTCTGCACATGACTTGCAGGAAAAATGTCCACGGTCGCGTCAAGGATCCGACAAATTTCCACAAGCAAATCAAACTTGGTTGGTAAGCAAAGTGCTGAGATGAATTTTTGTGCCATTTAGTGGTTGAAAGGAATAGTCAAATGCGTGTTTAACTCTGCGACCAGCGCCGTTGTACCCTATATTTAATGAAATATATTTATGATTAAATATCTATGTATAAATGTGAAAGCGGTCGTACGACAATTTCACACACAATTTGTGGTTAGTGAATGAGACCCAGTGTTTCCCAGCTGCAGATATACATTGCACCAAGACCACAGTTATGCATATCAGGGTATTTTGCACCAGCCGTTAAGTTCCTACTTAAATTGGGAAATGTAATGTAAACGTCGCCCCAGAGTTGATCCTCCCTATATGCAAAGTATGCATGTTGCGTAGGGCCCCCGAAACACTAGGGGCCCCCTTTCCTTCAAAGATTATTTAATTTTAGTCCAGTGGTTAAGAAAAGATGAATGTTCCTTTCCTTTCATGCGGTGCGCTGTTGCCCTTTCTACGCAACATCCAAATCAGTCAAATCAACATGACTGTCATATACAGTCTCCTGCCGTTCTTGTTCGATACTAAAAAAACGAGTTAAAAGTGCACCGAGCTGCGGAAGAGACACTGTTTCTCAAGCAATTTCCGTGTGGATGATTCGAGATGGAGTGAAACACGGACAAATATAAGCTACTTTGCACAAAATGTCCGTCTTGATGGGTTTTCACTAAACACTCTGTTATGTCTTAAGTGAACATAAACTGTTTGAAAAGTAATAGAATGCTGGTCAGTATATTAGATCTGCGCATTCTGTGACAGTATCCTACTGTATAAACCTGCTGCTGTCTGTCATCATATGTTGATCAAACAACAAAAGAAAAGGGAGAAAATTATGGCAGCGGCTATTTGAATTAAGTGCAAATAGCAGTATAGCAATTAGATTCTATTTACACTAAGTGCAAATAGCATATTTTCTTAGCGATAGATGCTATTTACACTAAATGAAAATAGCAGTATTTTTTTAATGATATGTTATTTACACTAAGTTCAAAAATAACTATAGATTCTATTTACACTATGTTAAAATAGCAAGATTTTCTGTTATTTATACTACTTATTGCAAATAGTGGCAATTATCTGCACCTCAGTATTGTAGTACATTATAAAACTACACAATAATAACGTATTGAGAGTAAATTATAATTTTAATTCAAATTATTAAATCGATGCCACCTTATTGGGTCAAAGCCCTCCCTACACCTACCCTAACTCTACCCAATACTTTATTTTTTAACTTTTTATTTCCTTCATTTTTATTGAAAATAAATGCCTTTCCGATTCGATATGAGATTTGAAAAGGGAGAAAAAAAAAAGTTTGGCAAAAGGTGGGATTGAACTAGGGTTGATCACATCAAGAAACATGTGCCTTACCAGCTACACCACTGAAACTTATGTTTAACAAGCATCTTTTTTCAGTGTGACTGTTGACTGAGTTAGTGTAAATAGCCTCTGCCAACAATTAGATGCTATTTACACTAAATGCAAATAGCATATTTTCTTAGCGATAGATGCTATTTACACTAAGTGAAAATAGCAGTATTTTTAGTGATATGCTATTTACACTAAGTGCAAATAGCTACAGATTATATGTTAAAATCTTAGACACAGGAAGAAAAACTTTTCCACCTTTATTTTTTGTTCCTTTCATTTTGCAGTTTAGGGGTTCTGTAGAAAGTGTGAATTGTGAAAAATGTGTTTTTTTTATTTTTTTTATTCTGTGGGCAGAAATAAGCTTCCGTAAGTATCATATCCGCCTTTCTGCATTTACTTTACAAATGGCTGAGCAGCTCTTATGCTAAAAATAAGGTGGATAGTGTCCCTTTAAATTTTAAATCAGGACATACAGCAATGCCTGCTGGGAACCTACAGTTCAAATCAATGGACTTCACAATGGTGATGTTAATATAAACTCACAGGACTGAGTGAAGGCCTCTTTAAAGACATGCTCATTCATTTAACATTTAACTCAATCACACCACCATCAGCTCACCTGATCAGTGAAAACACAACCATTTTCATCAGTTTAATGTCTGCTGATTCATCTCAAACATAATATTATCAGTTATTCATCTGTCAAGAACATGTGCATATCATATTTCACCGCAAAATACTGTTTTATATCTTAACTAAACATAAGAAACTGAAGCTTATTTCAGGAGCATCAAGATTTATTTAAAATAATTGTGAAGTATTTCTATATTGTGATTGTATTTGTTGTACAACTAAGTTATGCTGATTTAATCATATTTATTTGTTGTAATGGAGTAAAAAAATAGGATATTACAGTAATAATAATTTAGGTGGGAAATGTGTAATTTTTATTAAAATAATGCCACAATGCAAAAACCTTATATAATGTATTATTTATGTATTATTAATTATATAATTATGATCGAATTGAATTTATACAATATATAATTTAATTTACAATTTAATTATGAATTATTACAATATAATGTATTAAAGTATATATATATATATATATATATATATATATATATATATATATATATATATATATAGGGGTGAAATATGAGCTGAAATACTGTTTAAATTTGATTCTGAACATCTTGTCCATATGTTAAATGCATACTGGATGTAAATCCATGACTGTCTTACTCTGTTAACAAATCATCTAATAACAGATCACATAAATACTGTGTACATGTGCATATCCACAAAGGCTCGGTTATAATCGTGAAAAATAATATATAATTTATACAGCGTATAAAAGGTCTGTTCTATGTGTCCATGTTCTCATATATACACACTGGTTTCTGTACAGTCTGTAGTGTGATGCATCATTATTCTCCTGTTTTTGATTTTTGCTGTTTGTTTTCAGTCCCTGTGTTTGTCTGATCGGCGTTCATCTTCCTTTCTTCAGTGTGTTTTCCATAAGGGGTTTCTGTAGACCCATCCATCACCCTGCACACAGACAAACACCTTCATCAGCTTCACACCAGAGAAACTCCAGGAAAACGGTTATAAAGGTTTCATCTTAGCTGCATAAGAGAGATAAGCTTCACAATCTAAATGGTCAATATTTCCCAAAGTTTTCTAATGTATTTTACTTCAGATTTATAGTTTGTCAGGTTTCAAAACCAGTTTGTACAGTCAGGTCCATAAATATTGGGACATCGACACAATTCTAACATTTTTGGCTCTATACACCACCACAATGGATTTCAAATGAAACGAACAAGATGTGCTTTAACTGCAGACTGTCAGCTTTAATTTGAGGGTATTTACATCCAAATCAGGTGAACAGTGTAGGTGTCAGTGAGAAAACGTGTCGGATGCAATGGACGCAGCCAAAGACTAGGCTATAGATATGCAGGCAGTGTCTGTATTGACGGTAAATTTGTTGAAATTAATAAAATGATTAATTTTTTGTAACGTAAATATTATATTATTGTATAATTACCATAGAACATATAATGATTCCGTTTACATTACCTTCATAAATTGAATAAAAACAGAAAAAAGCAAAAACACAATGATGCACATTCTTTATTCATCATTTTGCAGATGTAGAGTTTAAAAAAATCGTTGAATTTTATGTAGAAAAGTTAAATCGCCATCTTGTTCCAACCAAAGTGACTTGAATGCACCTGACTTCGTTATTACGAATTATCAACTCGTAAGTACGAGTATCCCAGGAGGACTTGAACGCAGCATCATCATGAACGCACCTCTTTGTTGAAGTATTTGGGTTTCCAGGGCATGTTGTTGGCAGCTCTCTGTCTCTCGTCTGATCGCTGGTCTTCCTCTAACACATGCTTGTGTTCAGTGGCCAGATCAACGTTTCCTTCCTTCAGCGCCGCGGTCACATGCTGCCAGAGACACCTGAGATCAAAAACATAGACTATCACAACTATATCAATGACCACAAAATTAAACCAAAAATTGCTCACTAAGGCTGCATCTAGTTGTTAAAAATACTGTAAAATAAGCAATATTAAGAGATATTACAATTTAATTAGCCGTTTTCTATGTGAATATACTATAAAATGTGATCAAAGCTGAATTTTCAGCATCATTACTAGTCTTCAGAGTCACATGATCCTTCAGAAATCATTCTAATATGCTGATTTGCTGGAAACCATGATACACTACAATTCCAAAGGATGGGCTTTTTAAATACCTTTTTAATAATAAGAAATTGACACTTCTATTCAGCAAAGGGGCATTAAATTGATCAAAAGTGAAATTAAGGCTACAAAAGATTTCTGTTTCAAATAAATGCTGATCTTTTGAACTTCTTTCATCAAAGAATTCTGAAAAATAAAAGTGTATCATCATGGTTTCCAGAACTGTTCTCAACACTGATAATAATCAGAAATGTTTCTTGAGCAGCAACATATATATACAGTGCCTAAATTTATTAGACACAACCCAATATGAGGTTTGGGTTATAATGGTTAATCCACCAGTATGTGTAAGCTCTTTAGTCACAGTAGTGTTTCTAATGCTAAAATATAATTGTTGTTGTTATCCATGAATTTTCAAATATATAAATATGTGTTTTTTATTAGTCAAAATATGAATTAATCAAGTATAATTAATGTGAATTTAGCCATTTATGTATCAAGTTAGTCTTTCATTATAATCATATATATATATATATATATATATATATATATGCCTGTGTGAGTCAGAGGCCTGCATAGATGGAATGTGCAGACCCTCGAAATAAGAAACATCTATAAAAATATAAATGGGGGCTCTTTCTTTACTATAACACGTCTTGGGGCCCCTTCTCTCTAGGGAGGAATCGGATTATATGTATAAGGAAAACTCTATGAAATGTATAGAACACGCCTTTAAGGAAAAACTGAATATAAGAGACAGCTGAAAAACATTCTGGAGATTTTTTCTGCAGAAAACTTCTCGGCTTTGTTCTTTCTGTAATAAAGTCTATCTTCTGGCATCAAAACCCCAAGACTTTGAGAGTGACTCCTCAGAACAGCGGCAGAAGCCACCACATATACTGTTTTACAAGAAAGGCAAAAAAAAAAAGTAAAACATTTGTTTAATTTTTTTTATTCAAATGCCCAATTACAGTCAGTAAACACAGTCTAATACATTTGTTAAGAACTGTACTAAAGAGAAAACACAAATACTGTAGAAATCTGTCAAAAAACTAAACATTTACAGACATTTATTAGGCAAATAACAAACTGAAATCAATCAATCTTTATTCACACATAACCAAATTGTTTTTATCTACTTTTCCAGTTATTGACTCTATTTAGGCATCTGAGTAAAAAAAAATTATAAAGTGCTTTACTATTTTTTCTGCCTTTCATGTAAAACAGTAAATTCTAAATTTAATTGATAATATATATTTCAGCATTAGAAACACTACTGTGATTATAGAGTATACATATACCGATGGATCAACCAATACAGAAACATAAAAAATTGATTTTGTTAACTGTGGCACAAATCTTACATCGGGTGGTGGTGGTCTAATAAATTTGTAAAGCACTGTGTATATATATGTGTATATATATAAATACAAGTAATCAAAGAGTTTTACCTGGACTCGGTCTGGCCCTGTTTCTCGACAGGGCGAATCATCTTCCTGATGACGGGCAGTTTGTTTGTGTCGATGACTTTGGTCTCTCCGCTGCTGTAGATGAACTCCAGCGTCCCGTTCCACTCGCCCTGAGCTTTACACACCACCGTCCCGCTGGAGTTTTGCTTCACCTCTGCGCTGACCCTGAACACACACACCTTCATCATCACCAACATCATCACTCAGAGACCTCTCAAGTACATCTTTAAGAATCAACGACATTGCCCCTCGACCTGTGAACTTTGCCCCCGTAGAGGGGTTTGGTGTGGAATGTGACGTTGGCCGAGTATCCGGTCTTGGCGCAGCTGATGGTGACCTTTCCTCCGAGCTCCACCCACGGTACGGTGAGGATGGATCGAGCGTACGCACTCGGGAATGTAAACACGTACTCCTCCCCGTGATCACGCAGGTATAACACGCCTGAACACATCAGCACAGATGATCCATCAGGTTCACATCACACCAAGAGTCCAACGGGAAAACAAACTCCACCCTTGTGAACGCATTCACATTCACACAACTCCTTTCACCCCTGAACTGAATTGTGACGTAGTGAAAAGTATCGGCTATAGAAAAAAAATCATGGAATAAATCTCATGAAATCCTGTTTCCAAGAATCATACATACTACATAAATTAGAATTACACACACACACACACACACACACATATATATATATATATATATATATATATATATACACACACACACATACATACATATATAACTCTAAAGAGCAACTGGTAAACATATTGTAACATACTGTAACATATGTAAGCATCATGAGTCCATCTCCTGTTGTCCTCTCACATCAAAATCCATCAACATATTTGTTTAGAGCTGTTTTTGACTGTTTTCGCTTATAAACTGGGCTTGATCCGTGCATATTTTTCTCCTGATTCAGACAAGATGACTTTTCACTGGAGAAAGCAATATTATGGATAATGGACGGTTTGAAGTTAAAACATCTCAATGATGGACTCATTTCTAACAAACACAGTTTTTCACTTCACAAGACATTAACTGATGGACTGGAGTGGTGTGGATTACTTGTGGATTATTGTGATGTTTTTATCAGCTGTTTGGACTCTCATTCTGACGGCACCCATTCACTGCAGAGGATCCATTGGTGAGCAAGTGATGCAATGCTGCATTTCTCCAGATCTGTTCTAATGAAGAAACTAACTCATCTACATCTTGGATGGCCTGAGGATGAGTACATTTTCAGCTCATTTTTATTTTTGCATGAACAATCCCTTTAATTGTGAAATTCACTGGCAACCTCTGAGTGAAAACTGAAGAGAGCGCCACCCACCTTCTCCTAACATTGAGACGCCCACTGACATGCCCATGAACTTGCTCTTTGTCCAGATGTGTGTGTTGACGCACATGCCTCTCTCTGCACACTCACAGTAAAACCCAGACACAGGAGGATGATGGGAAACCTGCTCCGCCACGAAACGCACCCTGTAACAGTCTGACCCTGCCCCCGTCGCCTCCTGATTGGTCCTGGGGTTGGTCTCAGTCCTCAGAGGGCAGACTCGATCTTGTGGAACCTCCCACGAACAGTGGAAGGTCTCGCCTAGCACCGGGTTGTAGGGCTTCTTGGCGACGGCGCCCTTACGTCCTTCATGGAAGGCGGTCATGTAATATTCAACGAAACGCACCATACGCTCCTCCGGGGTGCTTCCGGCAGAGATGGACAGGAACAGGTCCGGGTGCGCCATGAAGTTGGCATACATCTCCAGCAGTGAACGCTTCTCCAGGATGAATGTGGGAAGAACAACCTGCACACAGATAGACACTTTAATGTCAAATGTAACTCTAATATTACACAATACTGGTGTGTTGTTGTTATTCGCACCCGTGTGAGATCCATGCCCAGTTTGAGCTGAGACAGCAGATGCAGAATGACACTCCTCTGGTCATCCAACACACCCAGATCTTCTTCAGTGTTATCATCTGAATCCATCACCTCCTCCTCAGGAGAAATCACCTCCATTCCATCCTGTAGCAAACACACATCACATACATGATCTAAATACATGAACTAAATTTATGCAGCAATATTCTATAAAATGAATAAAAGATTGAATACATAATATAAAAATAGAAAAAATATTTGATTATATTATTTGTATCTCATTTATTATATATATATATATATATATATAAATAAAAGGACATAAATAAGGTAATAAACTTTTATTCTGCAAGGATGAATTAAATGTATTAAAAGTGATGAAAATAACATTTAGAATGTTACAAAAAATCAATTTCAAATAAATGCTGTTTGTTTCAACTTTCTATTCATCAAAGAATCATAAAAAAATCAGTTTCCACAAAAATATCAAGCATCACTACTGTTTTTAATATTGATAATAATCAGAAATGTTTCTTAAGCAGAAAATCAGCATGTTAGAATGATTTCTGAAGGACCATGAAAATTCAGCTTTGATCACAGGAATAAATTACATTTTACAATATATTAAATTAGAAAACTGTTATTTTAAACTGAAATAATATTTTACAATATTACATTTCTACTGTATTTTTGGAAAAACAAATGCAGCTTCAGTGAGCATAAAAATTGAAAGATTTAAAAATCTTACTGACCTAAAACTTTTGAACAGTAAAATATATATAATGCACAGTATTGCCTCACCTCAGTGTTCTGCAGCAGGTTTATTTTCCTGAGGGAGGGCGAGGGCTCAGTGGAGCTCCGGGTAACAGCACCGCCGTTCCTCAGACGTTCTCCTGAGGGCGACTTTGGGATGGTCCACACGGGAACATTATCTGCAGGGACACAGAACACATGACCAGCAGTCAGCAGTTACACATCACGCTGAAACTCAAAACCAAATCAATAAGTGACCTTCAGTCTGTGTTCAGTCTGTCACGCTGATGACCCTGATTAAAAAAAAAAACAAAAAAAAAACAGCTTAAGGTGGCTTACAGAGTTTAGCCGGTTGGAAAATGCCCATCAAACTAAAACTGGAAGCCAACTAAGCCCAGCCAACCACCTAGGTGATTTTTTTCAGCAGGAATGATTCACACCTTTCAACAAAAACATCATATGCTGCTTTGAACGGCAGTTTTAACACTGTATTATTATTTTTTATATATATAACCAATCAATTGTAGATTAATTCTGCAGCAGTTCATTGTGTTGTAAAAAGATGTGAAGTGTCTTTAAGCTCTTGTACTGATGCAGAAACATCTCAAATTCTCATGACATCATGATCAAAGCATCATCAGGGCAGCATGAACTTGGCATCTGCTCTCACAATATTTCTGATCAGCTGATGTCAAGTTTCTTACATTCAGACAGATTCAGCCACATATAATTTATGACAGAACTGAGACGTAAATAGTTTGTCTTTGTGACATTGTGGCCCTTTTTAGCTGTAATTACTTGCATTTTAATAAAAGAGATAGATAGATAGATAGATAGATAGATAGATAGATAGATAGAAAACTAAACGAACTTTAGTAAAGATGCATCGAAAAGAAAACAGAATATCATAAACTGAACCTGTTAATTTCCTTCAAGATATTAATTTATGAAAATATTATTAATTTATAAATGCATGAGGCTCTCTTTAGAAATCATCTACTCTTAGAAAACTGAAATAAACAACCACTGCTGGTACAGAAGTCTTATTTACATAATCACTTTTGATGACTATATACAGACTGTTTACTTGAACTCTAGCCCATATGACTAATATCAGAAACACTCTAGAGAGATTTACTAATGCTTTCCCTCGACTCTCCTCACTGATTTACCCAAGAAAAGAATAAAAATCACCACTGAGATCTTAACTGTTTCCTCTAGTATCCCCAGTGAGAGTACATGGAGATTATATGGAGTCTCTCACAGCTGAATGTTTGATACTTAGCGGGATAGTTCACCTAAAAATGAAAATTCTGTTATTATTCACCCTCATGTCGCTCCAAACCCGTAGGATCTTCGTTCATCTTCAGATCACAAATTAAGATATTTTTTTGATGAAATTTGAGCTCTCAGACCCTGCATAGACAGCAAGGGTACAACCATGGTCAATGCCCAGAAACGTAGTAAGGACATCGATAAAATTGTCCATGTGACATCAGTGGTTCAACCATAATTTTACAAAGCTACAAGAATATTTTTGTGCCGCAAAGAAAACAAAATAAACAAAATCACAGTTGAACCACTGATGTCACATGGACCATTTTAACAATGTCTTTACTATGTTTCTGTGCCTTGAACGTGGTAGGACCGTTGCAGTCTGTGAAGGGTAAGAAAACTCTCAGATTTCATTAAAAAAATAAACTTATGTGTTCTGAAGACGAGCAAAGGTCTTGCAGGTGTGGAATGACATGAGGGTGAGTAATTAATGACAGAATTTAAATTTTTGGGTGAACTATCCCTTTAAATCCTCTTGAGCTCTGAATAAGCAACCTCTGAACAATAAAATGTCAAAAAAGAAAACTGAAGGCCCATTTACACCAAGAACGATAACCATATTAGTACACATTAACAGACTTTCGTATAACTCTGTTTATTATGAGTGCTCTGCAGTTTTATCGTCTGTAGCTTTATAAACACACTAGCTCTTTAAAGCAGGATGGATTCTGATTGGCTGTCGATGTTTTTAACGTTCATCAGCTGAAAAAAAAAATCATTCTGAAAGTTATTGTTCCTCTGTATCATTATCATTATGGTTGGACTCTGCGATTCTTTTTTTAGAACAATTTTTAATACTATATATTTATCGTAATTGTTATAGCCCTTGGTGTGAATGGACCTTCAGATTCTTAAAACTGTAAATCACAGGGAAAATGTTAACATTTAATAAATTTTTTAAATATATTAAAATACAAAACGTATTTTAAATTGTAATGCTATTTCACAATATTACTATTTTTACTGTATTTATAATAAAATAAATGCAACCTGAAACACTGAAGCGTTCCCAAACTTTTAAACAGTAAAGCCACAGCTGAAAATAATTAAATAAAATGTCAAAAAATAAAAGTGATCCTTAAGAATATGATTCTCCTCGAAAACACTATATCAGACAGCATCAAGCATCATTTCAGATTAATTCATTCTTTTCTGAATAAACTGGAAAACAAATCCTCACACAGACCATGCATCCATGCACAGACCAGAACATGTGAAATGTTCCTGCTGATCATTGTGATGTAAAGCAAACGGATCATGCAAACAAAACACACAATATGTATTTACCTGATTGGTGTTTCCCTCATTTGGATCTGCAGGCCCCGCCCCTGACAGAGCCCCGCCCCCTCAATGTATGTCACTAGCCCACAGTAACAGACCTCAGTCAGAGATCAAAGATGTCATCTGAACTCATTCCTTTAATTCATTTCCGTAACATCAGAAACATTCTAAGCGATCAGTTTTGGATTCAGTTCATTCAGTACACCAATACAGTCTCATTTCCATCTCAATTTGAACTCATCTGAAGCATTCAGGGTGAGAGAGGAACAAGCATTTTTGCTCTCGTATTTTCAAAAATATATTTTACAAAACTGAAGGAAAACAGCATTAAATGAAGGCTGAAACAAAACGCAGTTTGTTCTCTCCAAACACAAGGAACAGAACCTGAGATCTGAAGATTAACATTCAAAACTGAAAATACAAAAAGGAAAATACAATATTCAGATCAGGCACAGAGTCATTCAGCTCTCAAGTGTTTCTCCTTGGAGAAAGAAAGACATCAAAGGTGTCCATTCATATCAAGGTGTTCTCGTTTTGTGAATCAACACAAAAAATGAATAAAAATGCAAAACATAAAATCTAATAAAAAATCATGGCAATTGATTTTGACGCCCAGCATGAAGCACCTGAGTCCATGTCAGGGTCGATATGAAATGTTTTATTGGACCCACTGGGTCGTTTTGAGTTTTCAGGCACCTGTGTGTGTTTCTTTGGCATGTGGTTCGTCCAGCATTGAAAAGCAACTGGAATCAGATTCCAAACACTCACACGAATCATGCATTAACATGTTACACATTCAGCACGAATACAAATCATACAATCAGGCACAGAACCGAATGAACAAACGATTCAAATGAAGAGCCAAAATACAGATGAACTCACACAAACAGTGAACATGCAGCATGAACGACGAACAGCCCTTCAACAACATTTATTGCAAACGTTTAGCTGCATGGGCCCCGTTAGATACGGACAGGGGCCGCAGTCAACCTCGCCCTGATCTTTGGCCGGCTCCGGGTCTGGAGGACGCATGGGCGTCTGTAGGGTGTCCGTATTGGACTCACCGGAGGGCGGCCCGCGGTTGTGTCCGGCGCTCTGCTGTAATATATTCAGGCACTCGCCAAGGCAGCTCAGGGTGGCGGCAGAGGTGGCTTTCAGCAGCAGCAGGTCCTGATCCAGACAGGACAGGGATCCTCGCGTCGGCAGAGACTCGATGGACTGGACCAGACTCTTCTGCTGACCCTCTGCCTGGTTCATAATCTGAAGAAATGAGGAAAGGGCTTTACTGCAGTTGACTGGCAGGTGGCGCCATTCAGTTACACTCTTAAAAATAAAGGCTCTTTATTGGCATCAATGGTTCTATGAAGAACCTTGAACATCTATGGAACCTTTCAAATGCAGAAAAGGTTCTTTAGATTTTTAAAATGTTCTTCAAAATGGTTCTTTTATTTTTAAGAGTGTACATTACTAACTAGAACACAACCGTTGGGATTAAACTGGTACAAATATCATCAGAAAACTTGCAAGTCTGTATCTACAATAAAACACTGATTCTGATGTAAGATTTTTTTTTTTTTGAAAGAAATTAATACTTTTATTAATTAAGGATTTATAAAAGTCATCAAAGGTATCAAAATATTTCTATTTCACATAAATGCTGTTCTTTTTGAGTTTTCTATTCATCAAAAAAATCCTGAAAATTAATATGTATTAATTTCCACAAAACATGAAGCAGCACAACTGTTTTAAACATTGATAATAATCAGAAATGTTTCTTGAGCAGTAAATCAGCATATTAGAATGATTTCTGAAGGATCATGTGACAGTGAAGACTGGAGTAATGATGCTAAAAATTCAGCTTTGCATCACAGAAATAAATTATATTTTAAATATATTCAAATAGAAAAACAGTTACTTTAAATTATGTAATAATATTTAAAATTTTTACTGTTTTTACTGTATTTACAATCAAATAGCCCTAAATGTGGTCTAGGGTGAGCAGATGAGACTTCTTGGCACATTATTGTAAAGAATCGTCATAATTTTTAATCAGATCTTTCTTCACCTCTGAAATGACTGATTTAATCGAGGGCCTGAAATCAAAGCAGTAAAGTTTCAGCTGTGGTTAATGCGGACGATCACACGAGCCGTGTGTCGACAGATGTGACGGACGAGGTAATAATGTTTCAGCTAACGCAGGACTTATTTAATTCTCTAAATGATGCCCTGGCACAGAAATAAAATTTCACAGTTTATATGAGGAGAAACATCTCTGTGACGTTTCTTTATGCTCAGAGCTACAAAACCAACTCAGTTTGTTCCTTATTTCTATTAAAGGAAAGAGATGTTTCCGGAGAAAGTCTGTGTGAAAATGCAGTATTCACATTCATGCATCTGGCAGATGCTTTTATTCAAAGCGACTTAAATTTTATTTTATTTATTTTTATTTTATTTATTTATTACATTTTATTCAAGATAATAATCTTAACAATAAAAAAAATTGTCAACAAACAATTTTGTTGTCAAATAGTCATTTGATCTCATTACCTAAAAAGGACCTGCAATAACGCAATTTGACCAGTGTGGTGCTGTAGCACAACACTCTAATTCAGCTCTCCAGGCTGTAATCCAATAGAAGACATTTATGAGAAGTACAAAGGAAGCAGAACCAGTAGAGTGTGGGTAAGCGTTACAAAACTACAAAAAAGGGCTGTCACGTTTAAAGGGGGATATGGCCTACTCACAGTGAAGTTTTCGACATAAGTTCTGTATACACAGGCAGCGCTTTACTGTTAGCAAACATCTGCATGCTGCTGAGGAGCATTTAGAAGAATATACAAATATGTGCTGTGCAATTTCCCCTCAATAACAAAATAAAACAACTAAAATGCTAGTAGTGAGAAAACAGCAGTTAAGAAAGCATCTGATCATAGCAATGTGGATATGTTTGCAACAGCTCTGCAATTCATCACGTCACGTTTATTTATATAGCACTTTATACAATAGATCGCTGTAAAGCAAGTAGCTTTACAGTTATAAACGCTCGCATACACACACACACACATTGTCAGTGTTGCCTTCCATTAGAATTACAACATGATTTTCTCCTATAAAGCAGCTCTCCAGTAATAGTTTGATTTGCACAGATTAAAGCTTGATCCAGATCACATAATTTTGACTAAATATTTGATTTTGTCTCACTATTGGAACTAATTAAATTCTTATGCTGTGTTGAATTCCTTTGAATTTCAATTCAGTTATTCCCTCTTTCAAAGTCCAATTCAACATCTTGTGATATGTGACAAATTCACTTCACATTCATAGACATTAATTGAAAGGAGCACACACACGCACAAAAGTATTTGAATTGCATTTAAAATTTCATCCATTAGATTACACAATTTTAACATAACGCTTTTATTTTAACAAACAAATAAACTTAAGGTGATGCATACTTGTCAGTCATACATAAATGAAATGGGTCAGATTTCTGCTCTCAGAAAAAAAAAAAAAATCATGCCATAGTTTAATATTTTAACTAGGCTATTTGCAGTTATTTGATTTAACTTCAATAATCTTATTTTCAAAATGCATTTATTTAAATTGTTTAGAATCAGCATAAAACTGTTTATTGTGAAAAAATTACATGTTGTCAGTTTAAAGTATGAACATGGTTCAAATATGGGTAACTGTGGAACAAGCAATATTCAGTCAGTTAAAATGTATGAGATTGAAACAAATTAGAAATACCGGTTTTATTTATGTATGACTGACAAATATGCATAATATTAAGTTTATTATTTTGTGTCATCTTAATGGATGGAAATTGTTTATATTTTGAGTGTTCTTTAATTCTGCATTAGAACAGACAGGAGATTCATGATGGTCTGTAATTATCCTCCATCAGCCCAGTGTTTGAGGCGTGTGTGTCTGACCTCTTTGACCTCCAGGAGGCGCTCTGGATACTGGTTTTTGGCACGGCGGGCGGCTGCAGGCGACTTATGGTGTGTGATGGTAACGATGTTGCTCTGAGGCCCGTGGTGAGGGAGATGTCTCTGAGATGCTGGAGAGGAAGACGGAGGGAGGTGAGGAAGCAGAGAGAAACTCCGAGTCCGGCCCGACGAACCCTGAGACACAGAGAGAGAGAGACGGTAAAAAAAAAAAACTTCCCATTCACAGATACACATAATACAGTCTAACGAGCAGTGAATGCAGAATTACAGCTGCATTCACACCGCAATCACACTCCAGAAAACACAGGCCACAGACGTCACAACCAGAAAACATTTCACAATCAACTCACCTTCATGTGACTGCTACATACACTAAAGCAGTGGTTCTCAACCACATTCCTGGAGGACCCCCATCACTGCACATTTTGCATGTCTCCTTAATCAAACACACCTGATTCAGGTCACCTGCTCATTAGTAGAGACTCACAGACTTGAAATGGGTGTGTCAGACAAAGGAGACATGCAAAATGTGCAGTGTTGGGGGTCCTCCAGGAATGTGGTTGAGAACCACTGCACTAAAGCATCAGAACTATACAGATAAAATAATGTCTTAAATGATAAAAGAGCCTGATATATTATCAAAAAAATACTGAAACCTTCAAACATCCTAGTTAATGCATTAACATATGCAACTAATTAAATGATGATTAAATCAGGGATATTATCATTAAATAAAACAAACAAACAAAAATTCAAATAAATAAAATAAATGTTAACTGAAGTAAAATATATTAAGCTTGTTGCCAAGGCAACATTTTTCATTTTCATTTAGTTTCAGATCAAGTGCTTTAGTTATCTTGATTTTATAAAATAACTAAAAGTAAAATTAAATAAATAAAAATAAAATAAACTGAAATAATAATAAAAAAACTATACAGACATATTTAAAAATAATAATAATAATAAAAACGAAAATAACACACAACACGGTTACTAAAACTTTAAATAAAATTAAAATGAAAACTAAATATAAAAACAACTAATTCAAACTATTAATAAAACCATAACAGTATATAATATATCATTTCAATGATACTAAAATAACACCATTAAACAACGTTTTAATGCTGTTAATGCATGTAATCAGTTATAACTTTGTGGTTTCTAAAGTTTGTTCTGAACATTTAGAGCTGATTAAACAGGATTGTATCACACATGCACAGACATCAGCGAAGCATTTGTTTATCACTAAATTGGTAACTTATAAATCAAACTTAGATGTGATGTGTAACAAAAGTAAATTAGCGTGTTTGTGTGGTGAAGAGTAATGATCAATGAAAATCAATATGTGAAATATCACCCATGAGTGATTCACAGAAATGTGAGGAGAACTGCGTCTTTACAGTAAGATTAAATCCATAAAGTGAGGAAAGCTGTTTTCAGTATGGAATATATTTGTATTGCTGTGTGTTTTGATGCAGTTTCTTCACAATCACACAAGCACCTGTTACTGACTTTACTCAGAACTCAGTGTGTTAATTACAACAAGATGATGCAATTAATCACAACAATTCACAGCCTTGAATATAACATTATATGAGCCTTTAATGAAGTGAATCACAGAGTAGAAGTAGGTCAGATGTTCACACAGACAGGTGTCTGTCTCTCTCTCTCTCTCTCTCTCTGTGTAAAACACTATAGCACTCTGTCTCTCAGGTGAACTGAGATGTATGTGTGCGTGGGCCGAACACATTCTGACAGCAAACGTGGGCACAAAGCAACCGAAGCCAAATGCCATCCCACAGGCCTGAAATAATTTTTTAAATAAAACGTTCATTTTATTTAGTGCAGTGTGTGGTGCAATGATATTTCTAGCCAAGGACATTATTAGACATTTTATCAGTGATCTTCATTCTTATTAGTTAATGTATTAAAGCATTAACACTGCACTGAATCATATTGCAAGAAAACTGATGTATCAGGAATTTTGTCATTGCATCATGACTCAATGAATCAAAAATTTCCCATCAATACTGTTTAGTTAGATGAATCATTTTATAATGTTACCTTTAAAAAAAAATGAATGAATGAATAAATATTATGAATAATTTTTAATTAATTAAATGAATAACACAACAAATAAATCTCTCATCTTCGGAAAAAGGTCTTTAGATCTTTTTAGTGCTTTAGGCTTTGAATTAGTAATGCAACTATGCAAAAGTATTCTTAATACTTAATGAGTATTTTTGTCCTTTTTCTCCTGTTAACATCTCAAAATCAGTAAGCTATGGAGTAAGACAAAACACTCATATTTAAGATACAAGCTATAACAACGTCATAATTTCTCATGCAGTGTTCTTTCTCAAGTACGTTTATCTTGTTTCAAATGATATTTCAGTGATATTTTAACTAGAAAACTAATTTAAACAAGTAATCAAAAACAATTTTTTTGCAGTATGCAGGTAACGCATTTAGGATTGTGGTTAAGAGTTTACTGAAAAATGCTTATTTATATATAAATGTGTTAATGTGAATCTTGGTGGAATTTGTATTTTTTTCATATTTTTGTATTTTGAGACTGAGGTGGGAGATTATAGATTTTTTAAAGATTCAGAAACAACTTTGTGAACTGAAAAACAAAAGTAGTATGTGTGTGCTAATGCCCTCAGCAGTGACTCTAGATCCGTCTGGATCAATATGTGTGATATCAGTTACAGAGGAATCTGAGAGAGAGGGAGAAAGAAAGAAAGAGTCAGTGTTTCACAGGCAGAATGAAGCATCTGTTCTTCACTGAATGAAGCTCTGTGATCATGCGCTGATGAGCAGTTACTACAGCACAGCATTAACAGAGACAGACCTGCACTATGTGCACAACTATCAAACACTTCAGGACATGAGACATGTAATATAACAAACACACATTAAACAAAAGAAAGTGTGTGTGTGTTACCTGTGCGTCCAATGTGTTCTGAGTTCGGTCGACACACAGATGATCGTCACAATCCTTCAGTTTCCTCATCTGTGAACAACATCAGATCAGATTACACCTTAGCAAAGAGCTCTCAAGGTGACTTAAAATGAGTTAAAATATGACAAATACTAAAACAACTATATCAAGATCTTTCTTATTTTAATTCACTTCAAAAATTGTTCTTTTTTATTTTTATTTTTAACTGTTTCTTTGAAGAACAACGATTCTCACGGTCTTGAAATACCTGGATTTCAATTTTATAAGTGTAATTTCTAGACCTAGAAAAGTCATGGGAATTATTACAACCTTAAAACTATATGGGCATTTTTATAATGAATACACATTTTACCAGTTATGCAAATGTTTTTAATCAGAAACTGAGTTATTTTAGGGTTATTTAAGGTTTATTTTATTTCAAATAATGAAAATGTTTTATGTAAGTCATGGTTATAAATATTAATAATAGCCCTGAGGAACATTTTTGGAATCCTTAAATGTAATTATTTTATTTATAATTTTTTGAATGACTTTTTTTTTTTTTTAATTTACAGAAACTATTGTAGGACTGCCCATAGATTAAAATAAGTTTCAGCACTTTGAATATCGTTGTGCACAGTGAGAGGCCTCGGAGCCAAAACAGCTGAGATCCACTGCCTTATAAACTATATTAGTGAGCTCATCTCATAGATCTTAATTGTTTTTCTATCAGATTAGTGATCTTTTCTATCTCCTGATCTTAAAGAACCCTCACAGAAAACCGTGCACATAGTTAGATTTACATAAAAAGCATCAAATAGAGCATTCATGAGTCTTTTCAAATAGTGACGACACATTGAATGTCTTCACGAGTCACTCATTGTCATCATATTTTATGATATTTCACTGTATTAGTGAGGACATTTGACCCTCACAAGTATACAGTATACAAAACTTTACAAACACGCTACCCAAAATCTTTAAAATGCAAAAAACGGATTCTCCTATAACACTTTCCCTGCTCTCCTCAAACATACTCCACAATGTGTGTGTGTGTGTGTGTGTGTGTGTGTGTTCGCACAGACCTTGGCACTGCTGTCGGAGTGGCGTCTGGTACACGCCTGTAGTTGCGTCATCCACAGCTGCTGTTCTCTAGCGTCCGCCGCTGGGACAAAGGAATTATGGGAGAAAACATGAGAGAGAGAGGGAGAGTAAATATGCAAATATCATGTTAGATTGGGACTGAAGTAAAACACCAAAATTGTTACTAAGCAGAGAACTAACTAAACTAACTAAGAAGTAACTAAAATGTAAATATAAAAGTAATACTAATTCAAACTCTAAATATAAACTACAGTATAATAGTATCTCACTGATACTAAAATAACACACTGATCTTTCACAATGACTGCTGAGGGTCAGACCTCAGACGAGTGACCCTGAACACCGCATCACTTCCACATTCAACAGGAAGTCAGACTATTCCTAGAGACAAAACAAGCGCCAGTGAAGCACTTGAGCTGAAATCATCAAACGGCATCAACATTAATAAACCAGAAACAGACGATCAATGAGAAACAGAGCAGCAGCCGCCCAAACATAAACACAACACAACATAACATAACATATACACACACAGACACACACACAGCATTTCTGCATTTTTAAAATTATTATATTTCATTTGGTTTATTTAACAAGCACACTCTTACAAAACATTATAGATAAGACGTGGTGTGCTAATCTGGTCATATTAAATGTTAGTATTTCACACACAAGAGTAAAAATCAAGGGAACAGACTAACATTTACATTGCATTGTATTGTACTGCAGGAAAACTGATGCATCAAGAAATTTTTTTGTAACTGACTGAAAATCAAAATGATTAATCAGATGTTTCCTATCCATACTTAACAGTTTTATGTTTTTTATGTCTTTTTTTATGTTGGCTTGCAACACCTTCTGATTTTGTTACAGGTGCCAAAAATAAATGAGTAAAAATGAATACATTAAATGTGTAATAAATGACTAATATTAATATGTAATAAATAAATGCATATAAAATGCATCAATATAAAATAAAAACAAACTAATAATAAACAAATCAATATAAAATAAATTAAGTAAATACATTTAAATAAATAAAATTATACTAAATAAATAAATCTAAAATAAAAATGTTAAATATAATAAATGAATAAATAAATATTTTTTAAGCTGGCAAGCTTTGATTTCATGTTGAATTTAAGATGACATGACCTGATTTTCATCATCAAGACCCTTGGTTTCATACCTTAGCCAAATCCTCACAACTGAGAACCACGTTGGACCAGCTAGTAGAATCCAGCTACTAAACCTCACAGTAAATACCCAGAACCCCTTGAGATGGCAGCAGCAAGCAGATCCTCTTGTGGCAGATGTTCTTCCTCTCACCGTTTCTCAGTTATTGTTGCTCATAGAAATAGATGTTGTCTCTCATCAGAACATGCAGCACTTATGATGCAGCACTACAACCTTCATCAGAATCCATTTAATGCTCAGTCTTATGAACGAATGCATTCCGGGTTAAACAGCTGTCAAGAATGCTTCATCACGAATAAGCTTCACTCAGATCTGCTCGGCATTAGCAATTTAAACAAGCTCCCACTTTAATTAGGTGATGAAGATGCTTCTGTAATGAGCAGGAGATGGACTGACTGCAATTAACAGATATGCTAATAAACAGAGTCATTCTCAACAATAAACCTGATGACACCGACAGAACATTGGAAATACATGGAATTTATTTGGCTGGATTTTCAGCATCATTAATCCAGTCTTCAGTGTCACATGATCCTTCAAAAATCATTCTAATATACTGATTTGCTACTCAAGAAACATTTCTCATTATTATCAATGTTGAAAACAGTTGTGCTGCTGAATATTTTTGCAGAAACCATGATAAACTGTGATTTTTTTGGATTCTTTGATGAATAGAAAGTAAAAAAAAACAGTATTAATTTGAAATAGAAATCTTTTCTAATAATATAAATATCTTCACTGTCACTTTTTATCAATTTATTGCATCCTTGATGAATAAAATATTAATTTCTTGGGGAAAAAAATCAAACTTTTGAATGGTAGTGTACAGAACTGACATCCAAATGGAAGTGAATCATCTGTTTAGTTCACAGTTTTTCTCCATATGGCTGGACAGGCTGAGAAACAGACTGAATGTCAGCGAGACTCTCAATACAAAAGCCTCCAGCACTACAGAGAGAAAAATACTGAATAATTGCACAAACTCCTGCATGAAACATGAATTTTGTAAAGAGAGGCCGCTGGTTGCTGTGGTAACAGCCCAATAATACTGCGTGAAACAAGTAACCTTTAGCTCATCGTCGCCCGAACACACTGACCTGAGAGTCACGAGCGTGAGTGTAAAATACCTCTGAGTTTGAAGAGCTCCCCATTGGCCGAGCTGACGATGAACATGTGAGGCGCCTCGTCGCTCGCCGTCACAGATGCACCAATCAGAGGCAGGGATCCGCGGGGCTTCTGACTCCGCCCCTGCTCGCTCACGAAATACTGCAGCTGACCCACATCAGGGTCCAAAACGAAATACCTGCACAAACACAGATTAACATCCATCACCATCCATTCATACAGTCATGCATCACCACTGGAGTGAAGTGAGAATGACTCAGTGTGTTGCATTGCACTGCACTGTTTGTCAAACATTAAATGATTTTATTTCTAAATACTTGGACAGAAATACTTTGACAGAACATGCAAAGCTGACAGTCCTGTGGTGTGGCAAGCTTCCTTAAATAAAAAAAAAAAAAAAAAAGATCAACCTTGTGAATGCCAGACTTACTTACAATAAACTGAAAACAATAAGATACAAAAGAAACAAATATAAACAAATAAATATACAAACAAAAGACTAAATCTAAGCATTAATAAATATATGTAAACATAATTAAATCTAAACATAAATAAACCTTAACAAATAATTCTAAACATAAATCTAAGCATAAAAACAAATATAAACAGATAAGTAAATCTAAGCATAAATAAATCAAAACCTATATACATAAATCTAAACAAATGCAAACATAAATCTATACATAATACAGTGCATACACAAAAAATAAATAGAATAAAAATTTTAAATACATTTATTTTATTTTAGATTTTTATTTTAAATGGTTGTTTTATTATTGGATTTAGTTATTATTATTTATTTTCTTTCAATTTTTTGCAGGCAATTTGTTTTTGATTGTAGGGGGGCCTGGACTTGGGGGAATTCAGAGGGTCAGTTTGTTCTGTATATTTTGAAGTAATTGTATACAATTGTGTATGACCCTTTCTATCCAAAAACAATAAAAAAAAATTAATCCCAAAAAATGAAAATACATAATAAATGAAATAAAATGAAAATATATTTTTGAAAATATAATCTATTTTCATGTTTATTTCTTTATTTTGCTTCTTTGCTTCTTCCACTAATTTGAGTAATCTGCAATATATACATATGATCTGATGTGAAAAGAGGTAAACACGCAGGTGTGATTCGCTGCTGAAAGAAGAAAAGAGCCTGCAGGAGAGCTCAGTTATTTGAACAAGCTAATCGAGAGCTAAGGTCAGACACGGATGAATGCAGCGCATTGACGAAGAAAAAGAGTCATCTGTTTTTTCAAACTGTAAATCATGCTAGAGTCGTGTGGAATACCCAATCAAAACCAAAAGGAATTTTAGGTGGACATTTAAACATTAGGAGTTTGATGCAAAAGTTAGATCAGGTTAATATACTTTTAACTGAATTAAATTTAGATTATACTGAATTAAGTGAAACATGGCTTCATGACAACATCCCTACAAATATGATAAATATTCCTGGTTATGAATGTTTTAGGAAAGACAGATTATTTAGTAAGGGTGGTGGAGTATTGTTCTATATTAGAGAAACTTTTAAGTGCACTGAAACTGAGTTAAATAGTAAACTTGAATGTCTAGCCATAAACGTGATACTTTCTCCTCGTATGCAATTTAATATTGTGGTTTTATATTCCACCACCACACACACAATCCTTTTATGATGACATGAAAGATTTATTGGAAATGTTTGACAGTTCAGTCGAAACAATATTTTATGGGGATTTTAATATAAATTGGGCTGATAAAAATGGAAGACAAAAATTAAAGGATATCATGACTAAATTCAATTATCAACAATTAATTAAAAAGCAACTAGAATTACCAGGAATAGTAGGACTGTAATAGATCTTATTTTTACAAATAGGGAAGAGCGTATTATAAAAACGTGTAATCTACTGACAGGTCTATCAGATCATATTTGGTTTTAACAGCAAGGAAATTCACTAAACAATGATTACAGCAGTTTAAAAATCAGAGACCTATTAGACTTAAGTTTGGGATATCAAAATCAAGAGTAAGTCAGTTTGAATTGGAAATGAACAATGTTGATTGGGGTAATATTTTACATTTAAATTAAGTAAATTAATGTTGTACCTCTCTAACGGAAAATTTGACTAATTTGTTAAATAAGTATTATACCTCTCAGAAAACTTCAAGAAAAAGAATATCATTACCTTGTCTGAACAGTGACATTCGTAATCTTTTGAAAAGAAGAGATAAGGCGCTAAAAACCGCTTTATCTTCTAAACTAAATACAGATAATTTAATTTACAAATGTTTAAGAAATAAAGTAGTACAAGAATTACAGAAGTCAAAATTATCATATTATACACAACTAATAGAGAGTGCTGGAGGACAAAGTACAGTTTTATGGAAACAAATACATAATTTAACAAATAAGACTCAAAATTAACATGTAGTTAAAGAGTTATATTTAAATGGTAAAGTAATAAATGATAAAGTTACCTTGGCACATGAGTTTAATACATATTTTATTCAATCAGTAGATGAATTAGCTCAAAGTTTTAAATTAACAGCATTAGAAAATAGGGTGGAGGTGGAGGCATTAAATTCATTAACATCATTTTGTATTAAGGAGATTGATGAAATTATAAAAATTATACCAAATTCAACAGCAAAGGATATTTTTAATTTAGATATTAATTTTATTAAAAACTATAGCTCCTTGATGATAACCCATGTTAACCCATTTGGTAAATTTATCAATTAGGGAATGTATTTTTCCAGAAATTTGATCTTAACATGATTTCAAATTATCGTCCAATATCAATTTTACCGGTTATGTCTAAGTTTTTAGAGAAAGCAACTTAAATTTGACAAACATATAAAAGGGCTTTCAAAAATAGTTAAAATGAATTTAAACTCTTTTAAACTCATTAGGCATTATATTACGACTGAGGCAGCTCATCTGTTACTGCATACAATGATTTTTTCTCGTATCTCATATTGTATTACAGTTTGGTCTCAAACTAGTGATTCTTTAATTAGAAAAATTGAGATGCTGTATAATTGGGCTTTAAAAATAATGGACAAAAAAACAAATCAATGGCATCATTGTCATATTTTAAAGAAATGGCATATGCTTAATTTTATGAATTTTAAAAATTTATCATGTGAAATTGATTTTTAAATGTTTGTGTAATAAGGCACCTTCTGTTTTATGTAATTTGGTAAAGAGACACGATGACAGGCAGAACCACTAGGAGTACAGAGGTTGGAAACTGTAGGATTGGGTTTTGCAGAACATCACAAGGGCAGAGAGCTTTCTCTGTAAACGGATCCCAACTTTGGAATATGTTGCCAAATGAATTTAAAGTGATACATGATATAAAGTCCTTTACATTGAAGGTTAAGTGTTGGCTCAAATTAAACCAAACTTGTACGCATATTTAAATTTTTATTTGATTCTGTACTAGTTAATTATAAAGATGGGAAGAGTCTATAAAACTAGGTGCATGTGTTTATGTATTCTGTTTGTAATGTGAGGTTTTTATATGAAGAGTTTGTTACATTAGTTTTTTATTTTTTATTTTTATTTTAGAAAAGCCTTTCTAGGGACATGAGATGCAAATTAGCACCTCCTATAATCTCTATGTGCAGTGCATTTTTTCCAGTCTTTGACTGGAATAATGTTTATTGTACTGTCCCTATCTACACTCTTAAAAATAAAGGTGCTTCAAAAGGTTCTTCAAGCGATGCCATAGAAGAACCATTTTTGGTTCCACAAAGAACCATTCAGTCAGACGTTCTTTAAAGAACCATCTCTTCCTTACTTTTTTATAATCTGAAGAACCTTCTTTCACCACAAAGAACCTTTTGTCAAACAGAAAGGTTCTTCAGATGTTAAAGGTTCTTATGGAACCATTTAGACAAAAAGGTTCTTCTATGGCATCGTGAAAAAAAAAACATATATATATATAATGTATATTTCTATACATTATATATGTATATATAATGTATATAAATTACATATTGAGAGAATTGATTTCTGTTTCTGCTTTTACAAAAAGAACAAGCATTTCATGTGACTCCTGTAAATGTTTTGAATAGTTGTTTAGAAGTTAATTTATGTTTAGCAAATTATGTATGTATATATATTTATAATTATTCTATTCTTTGTATGATTTGTTATTTTTTGTGTATTTTATGTAAAATAGTATATATTATATATAATCTCCAAAGACCCAAAAGTATGAATGTAAGTGTAGAGCAGAACAGAATCAGAGTCTGAACACACTGATTAATAATTTCATCAACAGTCCGAGATTAACAGAAGAACAATGAAAGAGAATCAGACAGAGAGTTTGACTTGAAGATCTGCATATGACTTGAAGATCTGCATATGACTGCTGAGCTCAGATGATGGTTTAGATGTGATGACTCTCATTCAATCCCACAATCCCTCTGGCCAGAGGCCACGGCTCCAATCACCCGCTCAGACAATTAGAGGGTGTAAATGAGAGTGAAAGTCCCAGCTCAGCTCTCTGTGTGATTAAACCATATGTGACCCTGGACCACAAAACCAGTCTTAAGTGTCAATTTTTCGAAATTGAGATTTATACATCATCTGAAAGCTGAATAAATCAGCTTTCCATTGATGTATGGATAGGACGATATTTGTTATGATAGGACAATATTTGGCCGAGATACAACTATTTGAAAATCTGGAATCTGAGGGTGCAAAAAGATCTAAATATTGAGAAAATCGCCTTTAAATTTGTCCAAATGAATTCTTAGCAATGCATATTATTAATCAAAAATGACGTTTTGATATATTTACAGTAGTAAATTCACAAAATATCTTCATGGAATATGATCTTTACTTGATATACTAATGATTTTTGGCATAAAAGAAAAATATAATTTTGACCCATACCGTGTATTTTTGGCTATTGCTACAAATATACCCCAGCGACTTAAGACTGGTTTTGTGGTCCAGGGTCACATATGAGAAAGTACACATAACACCAGCTGAACCACAGAAAAGCACAGAAGCGCACCTGAAGAACCGTTCTTATATGACTGACAAAACCAAACAAACCTGGAAAACAGTTCATTCAACGATTCATTTCTCATCATGTAAAGTAACTGCAGATGTTGTTTAGATTTTGTATTTGTATTTGTGTTAGCCTTGCTTTCTGGTGATTTTATGATGGTGTTTTTCATCATCTATAACATAGAAACTTCCACTAAAAATACAATAAACCACACTATTATGACTGTGTAATGAATGTATGTAAAAATTAATGTGAATGTAATATTTGGGTATTATTCTCAACCCAAAGTATCTTTACATTTAATAAACAATTCTAAACATTAGTAACTGTTTTGTAGAAATCTTCAATTCCAAATATGCTGTTAAAATGAAAATAAAATTAAAGTGCAATATTTCCAAAAAGCAGATCTTTGTTTTTAGAATGCACACAAAATTAAAATTATTATTATTATTATTATTATTATTATTTACTTATTGAATAAGTGTCCAAATTGCATATTAATATACAGTTTTTTGACACAAGTTTTATTTTTGGAAAATAAAGAAAGCAAGAAAAGGAAATAAAGAAAAGAAATAAAATGAATGAAGAAAAAGTAGAAAGAAAATTAGAAATGGTAGAAATTGTCAGTCCCTCACAATGCTGTTCATAAATAAATGAAATAAACTTAAAAATGTTAAAAATGTAAAAGATTTTTATTTAAGAATGCATGCACAATTAGTACATATTTAATGTAATTGTGTACATATTGTATATACAATTTTTTAGAAAACTATTTTTGTAATTTTCTTTTTTCTTAAAACAGAAAGCAAGCAAGCGTGTGCGAGAGAGTGTCTGCAGTGAGGATGTTGTTGTGTGCATGTCTGTGTGTTTCTCTCTGAAGCGGATCAATGACTCTGATCACAGCAACAGCAGCATTGACCAGCAAAAATCTTCAATAACCACACAAACACACGCACACGTTTGACATTTGTTTTGACATGTTTAGTAAATGTGAAACACATGGATCTTAATGACAGGCTTATTTTTCCACATGCATTATGAATGTGTTTCTAGTGTATACACCAAACCCTAGTGTGCTGCTCGCTGTCTACATACAGTAGGCCAGTGCTTTCTAAAGCAGCATCCTCTCATCCTCATCTGGAGAACTTACTGCTTTAAAACAATCAATAAAGCTTTGGAAATAATGGTAAAAACAAAACAAACTGCACTTTGCAACATGCAAAATAATCACAGCTCAAAAAACCTGCATTGTAATGCATCATATACTGTACATGCACTTGCTGTACACCCAGCTCAGAAATGTACAGTATTTTTGTTGCAAGTTGCAACATTTTTAGATGATTTTATAGCTTGTGTTGAATTAAAATCATGCCACACTTCCTTATTTTGGCACACAAGTAAGCAGATATGATCTGATCAGACACAAGTAAAAACCCCATTCATTTTCTCCACACAGAAAATAACATGTAAACATATTATTTGCTTTTTAGTAATTTCCATTATTCCATATTAAAATATATTATTTGAACAAGTAAAACACCTTTTTTTTTATACTTAAAACTCAAAAAAAATGTCAATTGTTACATTGATTCAGTTGTCATTTGAAATGCTTCATGAATAAATTATTACAAGTAAATGTTTTTTTCCCTCCGGTTAATATTTGTAACGTGATTGATCTCAAGGCTGTTTGGTTTGGTTCATGTTTAAGTATTCTTTATTGAGAAAATGAGTGGAGAAAACACTTCCAGAAGTGCTCTTCTGGTCCACGTGGCACCTTTTAGTTTTTGAAGTATAAATTACATTTGTACATGCAGCTGTATAGTAGTCTTTTTAAAATGGAGGCAAAGAAAAGTTACACTTCATAATATAGATGATGAAATTAGAGTGAACATTTGAGTCCATTCTCTCTGAGGTTTCTATCCTCGACGCTGCTCTTTATCTCATAGACTCCAGCCACCAAACATTTCAAAATGTGCTCTGACCCCAAATCAGACCCTTTCAAGACCATGTAATCATGTTCACAGAGACATAAAATAGCAGCTCTGATGCTGAAATAGAGGGGGAGGTGGATTTACCATCACTGAAGCAAACAAACACGGTAAAAACATGCTTCATTCATCATATGAGCATTGAGTCTATTCAGATGTGTGGCCTAGTTACACAGACACTCGCAGCACTGGAATCACTTCTTATCTGTAAATCATTCTATCTATCTATCTATCTATCTATCTATCTATCTATCTATCTATATACAGTGCCTTGCGAAAGTATTCATACCCCATCATTTTTTTCACGTTTTGTTAGTTGCTGCCTTATTTTAAACTGCTTTAAATTACTTTTTTTCGCACATCAATCTACACTCCATACACCATATTGACAAAGCAAAAACAGAATTGTCACAACTTCATAAATTTATAAAAAAAAATTAAAAAAAAAAACTGAAATACATTGCATAAGTATTCATAACCTTAACTAAATATATAGCTGAAGCACCTTTACAGCCTCAAGCCTTTTTTGTTTGATGCGACAAGCTTTGCTCATTAGCATTTGGCAATTATCTGCCATTCTTCACCTCACCTCTTCACCTCTCAAGCTCTGTCAGGTTGGACGGGGGCAGATGCACATTTTCAGGTTTCTCCAGAAATATTTGATTGGGTTCAAGCTCAGGCTGTGGCTGGGCCACTCAAGGACATTCACAGAGTTGTCTATAAACCACTGTTGCTGTGTACTTAGGGTCATCGTCCTTTTGGAAGGTGAACCTTCTGCCCAGTCTGAGGTTCTGAATGCTCTGGACTAGGTTTTCATTAAGGCTCTCTCAATATTTTGGTGCATTGAGCTTCTCTTCTACTCTGACGAGTCCCTCAGTTCCTGCCGCTTAAAAACAGCTCCACAGCATGAGGCTGCTACCAGCACACTTTACTTTTGGGATGGTACTCTGCAGGTGATGAGCAGTGCCTGGTTTCCTTCAAACACGATGTTTGGAATTGAGGATCATCAGACCAGATAATCTTGTTTCTCACAGTTTGAGGGTCCTTTAGGTGCTTTTTTGCAAATTCCAAGTGTCTTTTCATGTGTCTTCACTGAGGAGAGGATTGAGTCTTGCCACACCGCTAAAAAGCCCAGATCGGTGGAGTGTTGCAGTAATGTTTGTCCTTCTGTAGATTTCTCCTGTCTCCACATATGATCATGGAGCTCAACTAGAGTGACCATCAGGTTCTTGGTCACCACACCAACCAAAGCCCTTCTCCATCAATTGCTCAGTTTGGCCAGGAGTCCAGCTCTAGGAAGAGTCCTGGTCGTTTCAGACTTCTTCCATTAAGGGTAACGGAGACTACATGCTTCTGTGAACCTTCAATGCTGCAGAAATTTTTTCTGAACTCTTCCCCAGATGTGTGGCTTGACGCAGACATGTTTCTGAGCTCTACGGGCAGTTGTTTTGACCTCAGGGCTTAGTTTTTGCTCTGATATGCATTATCAGCCGTTAAACCTTTTATTAAGACGTGTGCCTCCAAATCATACCCATTCAATTGAATTTGCAACAGGTTAACTTCACTCGAAGTGTAGTAACATCTACAAGCAATATAAATGCTTCTAAGCTAAATTTCAACGGTCCCAGATAAGGGTATGAATACTTATGCAATGGAATCATTTAAGTTTTTTTTTTTTTTTATAAATTTGCAAAGATGTTAAAAACCTATTTTTTTCTTTACCATTATGGTGTATGGAGTGTAGACTGATGTGGAAATATAAAGCAGTTTAACATAAGGCAGCAACATAACAAAACATGAAAAAAATGAAGGGGTATGAATACTTTCGCAAGGCACTGTACAGTGGGGAAAAAATTATTTGATCCCCTGCTGATTTTGTACATTTGCCCACTGACAAAGAAATGATCAGTCTATAATTTTAATGGTAGGTTTATTTGAACAGTGAGAGACAGAATAACAACAAAAAATGGCAATCACAGAGGTCAGACGTTTCTTGTAGTTGTCCACCAGGTTTGCACACATCTCAGGAGGGATTTTGTCCCACTCCTCTTTGCAGATCCTCTCCAAGTCATTAAGGTTTAGAGGCTGACATTTGGCAACTCGAACCTTCAGCTCCCTCCACAGATTTTCTATGGAATTACGGTCTGGAGACTGGCTAGACCACTCCAGGACCTTAACGTGCTTCTTCTTGAGCCACTCCTTTGTTGCCTTGGCCGTGTGTTTTGGGTCACTGTCATGCTGAAATACCCATCCACGACCCATTTTCAATGCCCTGGCTAGCTTCAATGCCCTGGCCCTGAAGGTACATGGCCCCGTCCATCGTCCCTTTGATGCGGTGCAGTTGTCCTGTCCCCTTAGCAGAAAATCACCCCCAAAGCATAATGTTTCCACCTCCATGTTTGACGGTGGGGATGGTGTTCTTGGGGTCATAGGCAGCATTCCTCCTCCTCCAAACACGGCGAGTTGAGTTGATGCCAAAGAGCTGGATTTTGGTCTCATCTGACCACAACACTTTCACCCAGTTCTCCTCTGAATCACTGGCAAACTTCAGACGGGCTGTACATGTGCTTTCTTGAGCAGGGGGACCTTGCGGGCGCTGCAGGATTTCAGTCCTTCACGGCGTAGTGTGTTACCAATTGTTTTCTTGGTGACTATGGTCCCAGCTGCCTTGAGATCATTGACAAGATCCTCCCGTGTAGTTCTGGGCCGATTCCTCACCGTTCTCATGATCACTTAAATTTCACGAGGTGAGATCTTGAATGGAGCCCCAGACCTTGGGAGATTGACAGTTATTTTGTGTTTCTTCCATTTGCGAATAATTGCACCAACCGTTGTCACCTTCTCACCAAGCTGCTTGGCGATGGTCTTGTAGCCCATTCCAGCCTTGTGTAGGTCTACAATCTTGTCCCTGACATCCTTGGACAGCTCTTTGATCTTGGCCATGGTGGAGAGTTTGGAATCTGATTGACTGATTGCTTCTGTGGACAGGTTGTGTTTTATACAGGTAACAAACTGAGATTAGGAGCAGTCCCTTTAAGAGAGTGCTCCTAATCTCAGCTTCTTACTTGTATAAAAGACACCTGGGAGCCAGAAATCTTGCTGATTGATAGGGGATCAAATACTTATTTCACTCCTTAAAATGCAAATCAATTTATAACTTTTTTGAAATGCATTTTTCTGGATTTTTTGTTGTTATTCTGTCTCTCGCTGTTCAAATAAACCTACCATTAAAATTATAGACTGATCCATTTCTTCATCAGTGGGCAAACGTACAAAATCAGCAGGGGATCAAATAATATTTTCCCCCACTGTAATTAATATATATATATATATATATATATATATATATATATATATATATTTGATATATCGAGGAAACCGCAGAGACATGTGCCGATGATGGAGGAGGTCAGAGGTCAGGATGCTAACCCAACCTCCCCATCTGACTCTGTTTGTGTCTGTTAAAAACGCTATGATCTGACTCTGTGTCACTGACTTCCTGTATGACATCACAACTCTGTGTCATTTTTGCATAACCTTCATCTCCAGATTTCTCGCATCGAAATGTATCGTTATGAGCAGGAAATCACCAGTGCGTTCTATGCCACATGTTGGCAGGCATCCTTGACCATCACACCAGACTGTCAAATACAGGAAAGAGAGAATGAAGAGACACTCACATTAACAAATATTAACAAAATTAGTCTAAAAGGTGAAAGATTTATTAAAGCCATCAATCTACTGTTAAGATTTTGTATTGTTTTATTTTTTTAAATAGTTTTGTTTGCTCACCAAGGCTGTATTTATTTGATCAAAATACATGAAAAACAGCAAGATAAGTCAAATAATGCCACAATGCGTCTTAATGATCCTATAAAATGTGCTTTGCTTTATGTAAATTATAATTTCTTTATTTTGATTTTGGGGTGAATTGTGAACTGTAAGCAGGATTATTATAATTAACTAAAACTAAATCATAAAAAAAAAACATTTTCGTTACTTGAAATAAAATAAAAACTAATATTGTGAAATATTGTTACATTTTAAAATATCTGTTGTCTGTGTCTATATATTGTAAAATGTAATTTATTCCAGTGATCAAATCTAAATTTTCAGCATCATTACTCCAGTCTTCAGTGTCACATTATCCTTCAGAAATCATTTTAATATGCTGATTTGCTGCTCAAGAAACATTTATTATTATTATCAATGTTGAAAACAGTTGTGCTGCTTCATACTTTTGCGGAAAGAAGTGATACATTTGTTCATGATTCTTCAATGAATAAAAAGTTAAAAAGAACAGCATTTATTTGAAATAGAAATCTATAGAAATTTATAATATAATGTTCATGTAAATTATATTTATATTAAATATAATGTAAATTATACATTATATTTATAACATTATAAATATCACTTTTAATCAATTTAATGCATTCTTGCTGAATAAAAATATTAATTTCTTTCAAATTAATAATAATAATAATAAAAGTTACATTTTGCCATAAACGTTTGAATAGTTTGTAAGTTTTGCCATCAAAACCTGCAATGTTTCCTGACACATTATTTAGTGCTGGTGTATAAAAAAGCAATGACAACACAAATTTGTGTTATGTGCGTGCAAAACAGTGCAATTCACAAACAAATGAATCTTGTTAAGAGAGAGATTCACAAACTAATGATTTATGGGTTTAAATCAGTCTAATGAAATTGTGGAAAGCATTAGAGCAGTAACTGGATTAACATTTACTGACTCATCTACTGAATGTTTAGTAGTTAAAGAGACACTCTCACTAAAGAGCTCTGTTGTGATATGTGATATTTCAACTGTTTCAATTTAAAAATAGAATGTTAAAAAAAAAAAAAAAACTTCTGTTGTTTGAATTCTGCAGGATACACTTTGGTGGAAACCAGTGAAGTGAGTCAGTACTGCAAAAGAAAGCGTTGCAACACAAAAACATCAAGAGTTGTCGCCCACGGCACAGATACACCTGTGAGTTTCACCATTCCTCACTCAGCTCAAACAACACAGAAATAAAATCACAGGTGCACTTCAGTTTCTGCTTTTCTCTGGCCCTTTAACTTCACATTTATATAGTCACATTTTCCATGCTTCAAACATTTGTTCACTGAGATCTGTCTGTAGAGAAGAATTCAGGCACACAAAGATGTGCCATAGTAATATGAGAAAGGTCATAATCCCAGAGTAGAGCTACATTTCTATTCTTCAGCCTGTTTTTTTTCCAGTCCACCTATTAAACCTGGTGAAAGAGTTACAAAAGAAAAAAAATATACTGTATACTGTAGTGCTGCTGCAGTTGATTGCATGACTGACACCAAAGAAAACAAAAGTAAAACATACTGAACAGCTTCTACAGCCTCATTTTCATTCACCTCAAATTAAATATTTAATCTAATTTCCATAGAGCAGAAATGGCTTTTGTAAGTGTGTGAGCTAGAAAAGTTTATGGCGTATCATAACTGATAAATAAGGTGTTATATTATTGATATTTTAGACAGTGATCGCTCTCATCAGTAATTAGTCTGTTCTTTCGATTAATCAACTCTAGTTCATTCCCTAAAAAATGTATGTTTGCATCTCAGCAAACCAACAACAGCAGCCTTGAAAACGCCTCGAGAACATGTGTAGGTCATATTTCAACAACTGAAAGAAAGAAAGATAGAATTATTTTTTGAATGTAACAAAATGTTTTTAGGACTATTGTGATTGCTGGACTTATATTATCACATTATTTGCAAGACAGCTAAGCAGATTTAAATGCCAAATTATCATTACTGTGATGCAAAAGTAATAAACTACTTCAATATTTTTAAAAAATAGTTATGTATACATAATAGTAATAGCTAGTACATAACACATGTACATAATTTAATTATGGTTATTTATTAAATAATATATAAATTATATATAATTATTATAAATTAGCTTTTCTTTATTTAATTAATTTTTTTATGAATTATATATATTTTTATTTTGGGGTGAAATGTGACCTGTAAACAGGGTTATTATAGGTAACATAAAAAAAAAAAAAATCATTATCTTGAATAAAATAAACATTAACAACTTTTTTTAACATTTAAAAAAAAAATAGTTTTCAACATTTAAATTTTAATTTGATTTAACTTGATGTTCTAAAAAAGTAAAACTAAAACTGAAATAAAAATTAATACAAATTATATAGACATGTTTTTAAAAAGTACTAAAAATGACAAAAAACAACAACATTTTAGCTAAAAATGGGAAGTCTAAAAATAAAAACTAATTTAAAAAATAAAAAGTATGATATTATCTCGATACTAAAATAATATTGCCTGTAAGAGGTGTTTAAATAACTCTAGATAGGGTATTTATGATCTGAAAGATGCAACTGAATTAAATGTTTTAAACAGCCACTGAGATCAAGGACAGAAAAACACATTGGATGAATAACACGTCTGATATATTCATACTATATTTACTTGTTTCACTCTCCTGACAACAACAACAAGAAAAGCTGCTTGAGTCACGTCCACCAGCTCAGAGACTGACAGTCCTGCTGAACACGGAGAAACGAGCGCTGAGCGTGTGTGTGTGTGTGTGTGTGTGTGTGTGTGTGTGACTGAACTCAGAAACATTACATTGTCACCATCCAAATGTCAACATATGTTCTCATCTCCTCCTGAGCCATGGAATGAATAACACTGTATACAGGACAGAAAAATCACAAATGAGATCTCTTTAATATCTCAATTAGTTCTCCTAGACAGAAGGAGATTAAATGAAGAGCGGAATGTCACTGAATTTGGCATAATGAATCAAATCTTTTGGCATAATAAATCAAAAGGATGGCTGTAGTATACATCAATTTCAAATCATGATATGAATTAGAGTCACTTCCTATTAAACTGCAAACTGACTGCTATTTAAATATGTAATCAGCTTGTTCTGTGTGTCTATATTACAATGGCAGTCCGCATTGTTCTGTGTGTCTATATTGCGATGGGAGACCACATAAACTTCATCTCCAGAGCTACTCCGAGAGCATTTTATGAGCAATTCACTATTTCTTTTGGGAAAAAAATGCTTAAAAACGGTATGTCAAAAACTTACAGAAACTCAAAAGTCTAAATGACAGTCAGCCAAAATAGAAGTCAAAGTTCAATTAACCTAAGTTATGATAGAATTACATTACTATTGTACATTTAAATGTACTTCTCAAAGTAATCAATAATAATAACAACAACAACAACATTATTTTAGATTATTATTATTATTAATAATATTTGTATAATAATAAATATAACAGGTTGCATAGTACATTTACTTACATGTACTTACAATGTACTAGCCTACATGGGGTTAGGGTTTGGTTTAGGGGTATAGTTTCAGGGTTAGTACCTAGTTATTACTCAGTTTTTGTAATAATTATAACAAGTAGACAATATGTACATGTGGAACAGGACTGTAAAATAAAGTGCTACCAAATAACAATTCTTATGAGGAATTTTATTATTATTGTTAATTATTTATATAATTGTTAATTACAATTTATAAAGGAATATAATAATGCAGATATTTTAACATCCAAGTTGTAATTTATACAGTAAAGTTCTGTTGTGCCGCACTTTATTTGTAAAAAATAAAGAAATAGATACATAAATAAAATGTTTTATTGTAAATTAAATCTCTATATTTTCATTTCATTACATTTTAAAAGATTTTTTAAAAATATATCATTAAACCATTAAAACAGAATCTAGAAAAATTTAAATGGAAAACATGGAATTTGGGAAGAAAATAAAATGGATTTTTTTAGGGCCCTAAATATGATGTTTACATTTTTCATAACAGAAGTCCTGATCTTTAAAAGAGTAACATCTGAGGAATATGATTTTCCTCTAGGTTCTTATGATCATAATCACAGCTCATAATCTCACAGTCTCATAACAGACGCTCCAGTCTCTGCAGATGGACCCTAGTGAGTCTGGATGTCAATGGAAACTCACGTCACCATCAGCAGAGAATCTGATCTGAATATCAAAGCTCGTTCTATGCGTTCAGTGCACAGACACACACAGGTCAGAACGTCCTAAAACACACACATTTGCACAATCCTCTTCATGAAACGCAGCCTGAAATAGACCTTGTGTGTGAAGAAACTCATTTCCGCCTGCGCTGTTTTACAACTTACAGATGGACTGTGTTTAAAGTACAAAGATCAGATTCTCAGCTAGATAACGTGTATTTATTTATTAAACTGGTTCCTGATCTCTTGTGTAATTATTCCTGAATATCAGTTCATCTCAGAATCTCCTGTGAAATGAGCAACAAGTCTGAATCAACCTCAAGCGTTTGTTCAATGACTAACATATCAGGATGACTTCAGCTTTTTCAACAAATACAAAAACACATTTTTAACCTTCGAATGCTTCACTTTAACTCTAAAAACACAAAAGCAAACATTTGGCATCAATATGGGGGACTATGAGGAAGTTTATGATGATGCAACACTTTAGTAATGAAGGAAATTAGGAAACTTAGTCACATTATGCCAGAATACACAGCAGATATGAGAATCACAACCACAAAATATGAGCAATACATGAGTTCAAAAGCCAGATTTATAGGTGTGTGTGAATACTTGCATACCTTATCTTATTTCTGACTAATTAATCTAAAGATTTTCCAAACTGTTTTTTTCCGAGCTATCTAATTCTAATTATTAGAATGAATAATTGGCATACGCTCCCTCTGCTTCCTGTACTGACACTTCCTGTTTGGTGGCCTTATTAGCCGAATACTGAGCACATGGCAGGTTGCGAAGTATTGCCAGTTTACCTGCCTTACCAAGCGTTTTCCATAGCCATATTCTGCCTGACTTTAAGTGTATTATTCTTAGGGCTGGGCGATATGGCCAAAAAAATGATCACGATAATTTTTTTCATATCAGTCGATATCGATAATTATCACGATAAATGTCAAATCTTTATTTCTTTCAAGTTTAAAGCCAGAATTTTGCTCCAAAGTAAAAGCTGTAGAAACCAGACCATTAATATTCCTTAAAATAACTAAATAGAAAAATGTATTTCTTAGTTTCTGCATGTTCTAATGAGTGATATTGTTTCAAATCAAGAAACAGGTTTGGGTTGCCTGATAATATTAATAATAATAATATCACTTTTTTGTCTCTTAGAAATGCACATTTAATAGTAGCTTGAGTTAGGATGCAGAGGTAAATTTTTGTTCATTTTTAAAATCAGAAACATCTGTAAAAATTGTACCAACCTCAGTTTTATATGGTTAAATTCATTCTGACCAAATTTTTATTTTTATTTTTTTTAAATTAAGCATTGGTCTCCCATAGTAGCATACATTTAAATCATGATAAACACAGTTAAAACCACAAATATAGCACCTCAATAGCATGGTAAAAATATAAATATGTTTTTTTAGGTAAGTTTGCCTATTTGTATGAAAAACAGTAGTCTAAAAACATTCAGTATAAATGCACACATGCTATAGCTTAATCACAAATACATACACTATAAATATATACCATTACTGAAATTCAATGTGAATATCCAATGTGAATATCCAACATTTCTGCCACAAAACCATGGTGCAGTGAGTGTTACTACAGTAAATCCATGGTAAATGATGGCGATGTGTAGATTGAAAAGCCTTCTGACTGTCTCGTTGCACACAGTGTTTCTCCTGTTTGTCTTTAAACTAGTTTAAATCACAGAGACATTTGTGTTCACTGCTGAATGCAAGCACTTCACACTGGATCTCACAGCGCGGTTTAGTGCTCGCGCGTGACCGATTAAACGCATCTGCTCTAGTGAGCTCGCGCCGCGCGGCAGTTTGAACTTTGATCCGCGATTCAAATGTGTCGCGGTGTTTCGTTCCGCTTTTGGCGCATAAACATTATATCGAACATTTATCGAACTCTTCATATTGTTTTATCGAGGAAAATTATATCGCGATAATTATCGTTATCGAATTATCGCCCAGGCCTAATTACTCTGCCTGATTATTTCGACTACCGATTACCTGGATTTGCCCCTTTGCTCTGTTTGCCTGATTGGACTGATGTTTGTGTATGAGCCCTCTGCCTGCCTGCTGACTCTCGTCTTTTGGATTGCCCCCGTGTATGTCAACGGATTGAACTGTTACTCAGTTTTAGACCCTTTGCCTGTCTTCATGTTTCTGTCTACTGCTAATCCTTTTAATAAACTTCGGCGAATGGATTCTAGTTCTGCCTCAGCGCCATCCTTACAGAATTCTTCGCCTACGATGAATCCAGCGGAAGTTTCAAATCTGCAAACGGCGTTCGCTTACCAAAGTGAACTGTTAAAGGGCTACCAGGAACAACTCGCTAATCTTCAGTCAGTCAATGAACACCTTACGCACTACATCCGATCACTTCCCCCACCAACGCCGAAGACGGTAAGCTTTGGTCTTCCCGATAAGTTTAATGGATCTGCTGAGCATTGCAGAGGCTTTCTTTGTCAAGTGGGAATTTATCTAAATCACCAAGGGGAGAAGTTTGCGTCTGAAATGGATAAATGTGCTTTTCTAATGATTCTGCTCACTGGTAAAGCGATCGATTGGGCAGCTGCAGTTTGCGACACTGACCCACGTTTGAGAACCTCCGTCGATTACTTCATCCAACAACTTAGGGAGGTTTTTGAATATCCAGCTGGAGGCAAGAGCGTAACCACACAGATTCTGCATACAACGCAAGGTACCCGCACTGCTGCTGATTATGCAGTTGAATTCCATACTCTTACTGCTCAAAGTGGATTTAACAATGTATCTCTCAAAGCTATTTTCCAACAAGGCCTCACCTATGAACTCCAGACCGAACTAGCTTCCAAAGGGGAGGATCTTTCGTTCTCAGACTTTGTAACACTCACCATAAAGATTGATAACCTGATGAGACAAGCCCCGAAACGAAGGATCAACAGAGGAGCTCAATATGAACCATTGATTTCAACCCCAAGTATTCAGCTCGTTGAATCCACTCCCAGTAACGAACCCATGCAACTTGGTAAAACTAAATTACCTGAAGAAGAAGGAATCCGACGTCGACAACTTCAGTTATGCTTCTACTGCAGTGAGACAGGTCACCGCTGCTCCGGATGTCCCCACAAGTGCCAAACTACACAAACGGTGAATATTGACCATTACTTTCTTCTAACTAATAAGTCTCTTCTGCTTCTTGTTTCCCTCAAGACTGATACTGCTTCTTTTGAACTTACAGCAATGATCGACTCTGGTGCAGCCCTCAACCTAATCAGTAGCAGCCTCCTCAAGAAACATCATCTTCCCACTCAACCATGCATTCCTCCTATACAAATCAAAGCCATTGACAACACCCTCATTGGAGAAGGCATCACTCAAAGAACCAGAACTCTCACTATGACCGTCGGCCTCTTCCATCAAGAATCCATAACCCTGTACGTGGTCAACTCATCACATCATGAAGTGATTCTCGGACATCCCTGGGTCTCTACGCATGACCCTGATATCTCCTGGCATTATGGTGAGCTTCGTCGTGGTCATCTTTCTGCTTCCATCACTGTTTGACTGCTCAACCCCTACCATGTCTCACTACCAGTATTGAAAGCCCCGAGACCCATAAGACAGTAGACATCCCCTCTTGTTATAACGATCTGTCAGAGGTGTTCAGCAAGTCCAGAGCCACACAACTGCCGCCCCACTGTCCGTGGGACTGTGCCATCGATCTACTTCCTAATGCCATGCCACCCAAGAGCAAAGTCTACCCACTGTCAAGAACAGAGAGTTAGGCCATGGAAGAATACACTGAGGAAGCCTTGAGTTCAGGTTTCATCCGCTCATCCACATCACCAGCTGCAGCAGTCTTCTTCTTTGTGGAGAAGAAAGACGGTGGACTAAGGCCTTGCATCGACTACAGAGGACTGAACAATGTAACACTAAAGTTCCGCTACGCACTTCCCTTAGTTCCCTCTGCCCTGGAACAACTACGTGAGGCCACTATTTACACCAAGCTCGACTTAAGAAGTGAATATAATCTGATCAGTATCAAAGAAGGAGATGAGTGGAAGACTGCCTTCCTCACCACTAGGGGACAATATGAATATCAAGTCATGCCCTATGGACTTGCTAACTCACCAGCCGTGTTTCAGTCCTTTATCAATAAGATCTTCCGAGACCTGCTGAGCCAGTATGTAGTAGCTTACATCGAAGACACCTTGATATACTCCAAGACTGAGAAGGAACACATCACCCATGTGAGAACTGTCCTCAAACGACTCCTTGAAAACCAGCTATACGTCAAGGCAGAAAAATGCGAGTTTCACGTCAAACAAACAATTTTCTTGGGATACCACATCAGCCATGAAGGAGTCAAGATGGACGAGACCAAAGTCAAGGCAGTCACCGAATGGCCACAACCCAACACTATCAGGGAACTCCAACGATTCCTTGGTTTTGCAAACTTCTATCGACGCTTCATTCGAAATTATAGCCTGGTCTCAGCTCCTCTAACCACCCTTCTCAAAAATAACCCCAAGAGGTTACAATGGACAGAAGGTTCCACAAGATCCTTCACGTCACTGAAGGAGAGATTCACGCCTGCGCCCATCTTGAAACACCCTGATCCCAACTTGCCCTTCGTGGTAGAAGTCGATGCCTCGGACTGTGGAATTGGAGCGGTCTTATCACAACGCCATGGTCAACCAGGCAAGTTATTCCCCTGTGCATTCTTCTCAAGGAAGCTAACGGCAGCAGAGCGGAATTATGATGTGGGCAATAAGGAACTTCTTTCCATGAAGGCCGCCATGGAAGAGTGGAGACATTGGCTTGAGGGCGCTATTCATCCATTTCAAGTTATCACTGACCATAAAAATCTTGAGTACATTATGAACGCCAAACGGCTCAACCCACGTCAAGCTCGATGGGCCCTGTTCTTCACTCGATTTCAGTTCACAGTCACTTATCGGCCAGGCAGCAAGAACAGTAAGGCAGATGCACTTTCCAGGCGGTACGACCCATATACCTAGAACTCATCCCCAGAACCTATCCTTCCATCCTGCGTGGTCATAGCTCCTGTAACCTGGGATATTATGGAAGAGCTACAAAGAGCACAACAGAACGAACCCATTCCAAATAACTGTCCCGCAAACAAACAGTACGTCCCTCACGACATGCGGCCACGTATCATGCAATGGGTCCATACTTCTATCAGCACAGGTCATCCTGGGATCTCTCGTACCCTCCGCCTCATCCAAAACTCCTTCTGGTGGCCATCCATGATCAATAATATCACCACTTACGTCAAAGCTTGTCAAGTCTGTGCACAATCCAAGACACCTAAGGAATTACCATCTGGTCTTCTCCACCCACTTCCCATACCACAACGTCCCTGGTCTCACCTCTCCATTGACTTTGTAACAGACCTATCCCCCTCCGATGGCTTCACTACTATACTGGTTATCATCGACCGATTTTAAAAGTCCTGTTGGCTAATCCCCCTAAAGGGTCTGCCCACAGCTATGGAAACAGCTCTAGCTTTGTTTAACCATGTCTTCCGAGTTTATGGCCTACAAGAGGATATAGTCAGCGACCGAGGCACCCAATTCACATCCCAAGTTTGGAGAGCATTCTGCAAACACCTTGATATCAATGTGAGATTGGCAGGTACCTACGCACCTACTGCAGCCGCGAACAACACCGATGGTCAGAATTCCTGCCTTGGGCGGAATATGCCCAAAACTCCCTAACTCACTCATCTACAGGTCTAAGCCCTTTCAGTGCGCCCTGGGGTTTCAACCCCCCTTGTTTCCGTGTTCTGGTGAACCTTCTTCGGTCCCTGCTGTGGACGAGTGGATACAGTGTAGTGAGAGGGTGTGGGACAGTGCCCATGTCCGCCTCCAGCGAGCCGTATGAACACAGGAGTTCCAGGCTAATAGGCAACAACGTCCACACCCTCCCTACCAACCAGGACAACGGGTCTGGCTCTCCACAAGGGACATCAAGTTGTGGCTGCCCAGCAGGAAGCTCAGCCCTAGGTATGTTGGCCCTTTTAAGATTCTCAAACGTATTAATGAGGTCACTTACCAGCTTGAGCTTCCTGCTAACTATCGAATCTCTCCTTCCTTTCATGTTTCCATCCTCAAACCGGTCCACCCGGATGCTGACCCCGGAGCTGAAATCCTAGAGCAACCACCACCCTTGGACATTGACGGGAACCCCGCTTACAGGGTGAACATGTTGCTGGATTCAAGGAGGAGAAGGGGTCAGCTCCAATATCTGGTGGACTGGGAGGGCTACGGGCCTGAGGAGAGGTCCTGGGTAGCCACCCGTGACATTCTGGATCCCTCTCTCATCAAGGAGTTTCACAGAGCCAGACCCGATCGACCAGCACCAAGACCACGGGGACGGCCACATAGAGTCCCAGGAGGTGCTCCTAGAGGGGGGGATTCTGTAATGCCAAACCAGCAGAGGGAGCCCTCACCCGAGTACTGACTGCTTGCCGCTCCCTCTGCTTCCTGTACTGACCCTTCCTGTTTGGTGGCCTTATTAGCCGAATACTGAGCACATGGCAGGTTGCAAAGTATTGCCAGTTTACCCGCCTTACCAAGCGTTTTCCATAGCTATATTCTGCCTGACTTTAAGTGTATTACTCTGCCTGATTATTTCGACTACTGATTACCTGGATTTGCCCCTTTGCTCTGTTTGCCTGATTGGACTGATGTTTGTGTATGAGCCCTCTGCCTGCCTGCTGACTCTCGTCTTTTGGATTGCCCCTGTGTATGTCAACGGATTGAACTGTTACTCAGGTTTAGACCCTTTGCCTGTCTTCACATTTCTGTCTACTGCTAATCCTTTTAATAAACTTCGGCGAATGGATTCTAGTTCTGCCTCAGCGCCATCCTTACAAGATCTTGTTCCATGGATAGCATATATTTTGTAAATTTCCTACTGCAAATATATCAAAACTTAATTTTTGATTAGTAATATGCATTGCTAAAAACTAAATTTGGACAACTTTAAAGGTGATTTTCTCAATATTTTGATTTTTTTGCACCCTGAGATTCTAGATTTTCAAATAGTTGTATCTCGGCCAAATATTATCCTATCCTAACAAACCATAATGGAAAGCTTATTTATTCAGCTTTCAGATGATGTATAAATCTCAATTTTAAAAAATAACCCTTATGACTGGTTTTGTGGTCCTGGGTCACATATATAAGTAGCCTACAGAAGTATCTTATATATAGCATCATAACTGAATAACTAACCTAAATTTAATTTAAAAAGGCAAATGACAAACAAACAAACAAAAAACCTAAATAAACCCTAAATAAATCAAATTTAGGTCTAAAATGCAGTTAATGTCACACGTAACTTATTGTGGTAATATGACATAACAGATAGCCTGCGGCCAAGAGTTGAGCTCGGTCAATGTAAACTTCATCACGCGCTTGATCGTATTCGGTTGTGTTTGGTTGTGTTACCTGTTCTGCCAGCCCTGGATGAGGTTGGTGTATTTGCTCAGGACTCCCTCTATCCTGCGCGTGCGTCCGCGCTGCAGCGGCGCGATGTTCCCCGACGCGCCGAACCCGAGCGAGGCCGCGGGCTGCGACGAACACAGCGGCTTTTCCATCGCGGTCCGGATCCCGATCTAAATCATGACCGGAGAGCTGGAACCCGTTTCCACCGCGCTGCGCTTCCGCTTCCCTCTGCCCGATGCCATATTCCCGCGGAGCGCGTCTCTCTCGCTGCTCTTTCCAGCGTGTTTCTGTTGGGAATCTGACACTCCCTCCTTCCAACCCGGATATTACAAACGCATCCGAACTCTGCCGTGAGCGCGACGCGTGCGTGACGCGTAGCCTTTTCACTGAATCTTAAATCTCTCTCTCTCTCTCTCTCTCTCTCTCTCTCTCTCTCTCTCTCTCTCTCTCTCTCTCTCTCTCTCTGTGTGTGTGTGTGTGTGTGTGTGTGTGTCGTGATGCATCATCTGCTTGGACTATAATCTTCTGAAGATAGCGCTGAGCATCTCTACATTTTGGGTTATTTTGCCTGTATGGACAGCAGAACCCTTTTTATTTTCTATGAAGTACAACACTTTGTTATAAAAATGAAGGATCTTTATATCATTGGTTCTCAGCTGGTTCTGTTACTCAAATTTTACATTGGACTTGAAGTGGCGGCCAAAGAAACTGTTTCTGAAACAGAATGTCCTTACAACCAGACATTGAAATGTATTTAATTTTGCCATGAACTGCATAATAAAATTCAATTTTCTAAATGGATAAACATTGGCTAAGGTGAGTTAAACTTTAAAAAAGGGTTCGTGCTCTTGGCCGACTATAATTTACAGCAACTTCTTTGTTGCAAGTGAACTTGTATTTATTTAATATATTCTGGGTCATATTTTCTTTTAGGATGTGTACTTTTATGTCATGCAAATTGTCCATTTGTATGGGACAACATGTATGGGAAGTTTTCTGGCCTCCATTTAAGTTTAAATTTATATACATATTAACACACACACACACACACACACATATAAAGTATGCTTAATTTTACAGTTCATTTTATTTTATTAGTTGCATTTAATATTTATTTTTTTCTCTACTGTCCGTGACCCATCAGAACAATCTATTTTTAGGACTAAATATTTTTTTCCAGGCCAAAAAAGCTGTATAAATAATGTTTCTTGCTAACGTTTATTATTATTAAAGACCAGATAACTCGAATGCATGTTCTGGATTTTTGTGCATGTTTTTATCAGCTGTTTGGACTCTCATTCTGACGGCACCCATTCACTGAAGTGGATCCATTGATGAGCAAGTGATGTAATGCTAAATTTCTCTAAATCTGCTCTCAATAAATTCATCTACATCTTGCACTTACAGTACATGTATAATGAGTAGTGTGTATTTCATTCTGAACTCACACATGGCAACTGCAGCACTTGCTTGCGGCTAATTGAACATGACTAAAGCGTGATGCTTTAAAGCTGCTTGTTTGCTCAAGGCCTGTACACATAGTAAACCCTTTACCTGAGAGTGACCTGCAGAAAGAAACAGTTTAAAAGCTGAAATAAACAGCACTTCCTCCTCTCGCTCTTTCTCTCTGTCCATTAGTACGATAAAGAAACGCGTCCATGGCTGAAGCATCTTAACAGTCACTAAATCAATCTGAGTCGTGCTGAGAAATGGAGCTCCTGATGGATCTGTGCTGCATATTTACCAAAGCCTCCGCATCAGGTTTCACTACAAGAGGCCAGAGATAAATTTCCTTCTGCCAGTACGACACAGCAAACACAGTGCAGATCAATATGAGCAGAGAGAGCAGCGATTTTGACTGAAGTCAAGCTCAGGTCAGCTGCATTATTGCAAATCATACCGAAGTATGGCTACATGATTCATTGAAGTAAAATCAAAATCATGATATGGCTTAGTGCGAATATCAGATCATAAAGGATGCGATTAAAGGTGACATATCATGAAAATCTGACTTTTCCAGGTTTTAAGTGCTATAATCAGGTCCCCGGTGCATCTACCAACCAAGGAAAGGTGAAAAAGATTAACCCAGTAACTTTGTTTTGGTAAGCCTTTTTCTGCAAGCGTCTGAAAAAACGAGCGGGTCTGATCTCGCTCCCCTAGTGACGTTGCAAAGGGATCTCATTATAATATTACCGCCCCTTAATCTGTAAGTTTCCACCCACAGCACCATCATTTTGATTTTGCAAGGGACAACGGTGTACCAGCTCTAATGCCATGGAGAAAGTTTGAGCAAAACATGCTAACTGTTCTGTCTTTAGCTGCACAAACTAGCACAGAACACTATTTACAGTCGCAGCCTCAGAGGAGACAACAGAGCAGTGCATTTATTGATTTATTTTCTGTATATTGCTGCTCCACACAGATCTAAAATAAACATGCGATTTATTTCCCAGCTGTTTACCTTCACAATCATAACCGACTGTTTTTGTAACTTACGCGTGTTTTTAACGTAAACTTGTTTGTGAATGAGAACAATATTCACATGCTGTGACAGCCACTTTCTGTGCGTGTGCTTCGGATGTGTGCACTCAGAAAACCATATATCACAAGTTTAAACTAATATGGTTTAAAACCATGATTTCAGTGCGATAAACATGTTAATCAGAACCAAAACAGATGTTTTCAGCAGGTACGAGCTGTAATGACGCAGCTCTCTTCTGGAAAAGGGGGCGGGGAGCAGCAGCTCATTTGCATTTAAAGACACATGCTCTAAAATAGAGTGTTTCTGCTTCCACTCAAAATAGGCATTTTCAAAATGATATAATAAATGATCTGTGGGGTATTTTGAGCTGAAACTTCACAGTTACATTCTGGGGACCCCTGAGAATTATATTACATATTGTAAAAAGGGGCATAATATGTCACCTTTAAATTAAAATAAAATATACGTGTTTCTGCATGTTTCTGAGTGAAGCGTGGCACTGTGTTCATTTACACGTGAGCAGCTCATGATACTATTTTATATGAAAAATTATTTTCACTAAGGAAAAAATTATTTCAGACTTTTTACCTCACAATTCTTTTTCCTCTCAAGTATATATTTAAAAATTTTCAGAAAAAAAATTGTGAGATAGAAACTCAAAACTGCAAGAAAAGTCTTTATTGTGAGATACAAATTTTGATCTATTTATTTCTTGGTGGAAATAAGCTTCCATAGGAATCACAGTATCATGTGTAAATAAACACAGCGCTGCGCTTCGCTCTGAATCATGGAGAGTATATATTAATTAAAATAAATTGCAGCCTTTATCAATCTATTTTCAACATGCATTTGAAAATGCAACATGCGCCAAAATTCCCAGACTTGTAATGAGAAGTGCTTATCAACAAAAGAGAAGCTTCAAGTTCTTTCTGAGGTTTTCTGTCAAGTTCAGTGGATTAATGTTTGAAAATTAAGAAATTAATATTGTAATTTTGCAGTTGTAATGTAAAATAAAATAATAATTATTATATATTTATTTTTTAAATATTCTTTTTTTTATTTTACAGTGAAGAGGGTTTTAAAGCTGTACTGTATTTTTCATTATAAGGCAACCAGCTTCAGGAGATTTTTGAGTTTTCTCAACTTCTTGTATTCAGTTTATACAACAAAAAGTTGAGAAATCTCAAAAATCTCCTACAAAAACAAGTTGAGAAAACTCAAAAATCTCCTGAAGCTGGTTGCCATAAACTTTTAAGTTTTCTCAACTTTAGATTTTTTTACAGTGTGGCTTTGGTTTTTTTAAGGCTTTGTTTTAAGTGAACCTGCATTTATTTAATATATTTTAGGTCATATTTTGTATTTTTACAATCATGCAAACGGTCCATTTATGCCTTATTTAGATAAATGTGTTCCAAAATATCACCTGATTGGACATACTGCCTTTGTATGAGAAGATTTTGGCCTCCCTTTAATTTTATATTTACTTAGTATGCACAATTATATAGAGTAGTTTGTTGAATTTTAATAGCTGCATTTAGTATTCATTTTTTTTCGCTGTTATTACTATTATATTTTTCCTAAATATTCTTAGTTTACAGTGAAATATATAGAATTTTTAAATAATAATAATAATAATAATAATAATAATAATTATTATTATTATTATTATAATTATTATTATTATTATTATTATTACTGGTATTATTATTTTATAGCTATATATATATATATATATATATATATATATATATATATATATATATATATATATATATATATATATATATATACATATATATATATATATATTTGTTTTTTTGCCAGTTTGCAATATTTCACCATTTTCATCAGAAAAATTGCATTTCTACGTTTTCCCTAAAAAGAGCAGCTCTACGCCAAAGAAGTTCGTTCCTACAATTTCCTGCTTCAATTTTAGGTAATCTGTGCATGAGAGTCTCATCCTGCATCACAGAGTCCTGGAGAACATGATGAGCTGTGATTTACTGCACAGCTGCAGCAGATGTTGATGCAAATGTATGTGAATGTGAGTGGTGAATGTTCAGTCTGTGTTGTGTGCAGTGCAGCGGGGAAATCAAAAAATCAAAAAATAAAACACCTTTAGTAATTTCTGTGTTCAGTGTTTGACTTACTGACATTACCAGTGTCTGTCTGTTTTTTTCTGTTCTGTTGTCCAGCACATACATATTGAGATCAACGCGTTCATTCTGATGATGATGAGCTCAGGAACTGGACATGAGGAAATCTTTCCCATTTTCTTGCTGTTTTGCTGGTCATCACATGCTAATATCTGAACACACAATTAGATCACAAACATCTGCCCTCAAACACACAATCTTAATGATCTCTTGTATTCTCCTGCAAATATTTGCCTCATGGTATCCAGGGAAACTAAAACTACTTTCTTCTCATACTTTGTTATAAGGAACAGAAATAACAAGCATTTTTATGCTTTATCACAAGAGTATAACATTTTGTTAGTTTTTATAATTAACATTTACAGTATGTTTCATTTATGCAAATGCACTTAAGGCAGGGATCTGGACTATAAAGCAGCTCTCTGATCTCTTATTTAATGCATCTGATTAATTCATAAGAACGGAAGAAATGCGCATCAGATCAGATTCTGCCTTCAGAAGATATTCAAAGGCTTCTGAATGATCAGCCGCAGAGACACAATGAGCTCATGTGATTGTGTGTGCTGATGTTTTGGCATGCGTCTGCTGATGCGTGCTGTCATTCGCTCGCTCTGTCGTCGTCTAAAGCAGCACGCTCCTGTGATGGAGGCTATATTTGGCCTCAACATGCTCACAGTGAAAGTCGTTCCAGCTGAGAAGGTCCTGTCAAATTAGGCCCCCCGTCAAGCACTGCGTCTCTAAGAGCTTCTGAACAGAGAGACGTGACAGTAGAGCCTCAACTGTAGCCTGTTACACTCCAAACTAACTCTATCTATCTATCTATCTATCTATCTATGCCTCTCTGTCTGTCTATCTATCTATTTATCTGTCCGTCCGTCCGTCCGTCTATCTATCTGTCTGTCTATATATCTATCTGTCTGTCTGACTGTCTGTCTGTCTGTCTGTCTATCTCTGCCTCTCTGTATGTCTATCATCTGTCTGTATCTATTTATCTGTCTGTCTGTCTGTCTGTCTGTCTATCTCTGCCTCTCTGTATGTCTATCCGTCCGTCCGTTCGTCCGTCTATCTATCCATCTGTCTATCTTTCTCTATCTATCTGTCTGTCTGTCTCTGACTCTCTGTATGTCTATCATCTGTCTGTATCTATCTATTTGTCTCTGTCTGTCTGTCTGTCTATCTCTGCCTCTCTGTATGTCTATCCATCCGTCCGTTCGTCCGTCTATCTATCCATCTGTCTATCTTTCTCTATCTATCTGTCTGTCTGTCTCTGACTCTCTGTATGTCTATCATCTGTCTGTATCTATCTGTCTCTGTCTGTCTGTGTATCTCTGCCTCTCTGTATGTCTATCCGTCCGTCCGTTTGTCCGTCTATCTATCTATCTGTCTGTCTATCTTTCTCTGTCTGTCTGTCTGTTTGTCTGTCTATCTATCTATCTGTTACAGAGCCGACGAGACGAGAGACGTGCAGATCCTTGTGCGAGCTTTTTATTTACAAAAGCGTGGTCAGGAAACAAGCAAGGGTCAAACAATGGCAAACAGGTATATCACAGGCAAGACAAAGAGTAATCCTAGGGCAAGCGTAGGTCTGCGATCGGCGAACAATATCCAACAGGGCAAGGCAGAGAGATAATCCAAATCAAAACACGAGAAATCAGGCAAGGCAAGACTATGACAACTAAGTGGGCTCCGAAGAGTAGCTATCACTAGGAGAGAGATATGTGTGTACAATACTCGGCCATCATAACGAGGAAGTCCATGGCTTATAAAGCGTGTCTCATTGGTTACAGATCACTACCATTTTTTGAGAATGGAGGACTTCCACAACCCTGAACTGCAGCAACATGCTCGTGGAGGAGCAACTGGAAGACGTGTAAGAATACGTGGTGGTGGTGGTGTTAGAGGAAGACATAATAGAGGAAGAGGTGTAAATGGAAGAGTCAGAGTCTCTGATGAAATCAGAGCCACACTTGTGGATCATGTCATAAATCGTGGTTTTACAATGGAAGAGGCTGGTCGAAGAGTACAGCCTAATGTAAACAGGTCCACAGTGTCATCAATTGTGCAAACCTTTCGTAGGGAAAACAGGTAAATATGTATTTATTTATTTTTTATTTTACAATATGTAAAGCATTTTTATAAACAACAATATTGTAAAGGTAAATGCAAGTCTATTTGTACATTCTATAGAACCGCACAACAACCTCGCGCTGGTGGCAGAGCAGCAGTATGTAACCATCAGCAAGAACAAGTAATTTGCAACATGGTCAAAACCAACAATTCCATCAGGCTAAGAGAGATCCAAAGTGCAATCATAAATGACAATAATGTCTTCGCAAATATAAATTCTGTCAGCATTTCCACCATAGAGAGAGTTTTGAAAAGACATCAAATGACTATGAAACAACTCTACAAGGTGCCATATGAGAGGAATAGTGAAAGAGTGAAGGAGCTGCGGTACCAGTATGTCCAGGTAAACTATTGGTGTGCACTTAGTGAGTTTTACTGTACTTCTAAGATGCCTGTATTACTTGAAGTTTTAGAAACCCATAAGAAGAGAAAACATTTACTGAACTCTAGAATAAAAATTAACTTTATTTTGTTTCTGTGTTTCTTCGTAGAGAATCATGGAGTTAGAAGGACATGAAACAACCAACATTCTTGTTTTGTGGACGAGGCCGGGTTCAATCTGTCCAAAGGCCGGAGACGTGGTTGCAATCTCATTGGACACCGAGCCACAACTGACACACCAGGCCAACGTGGGGCCAATATTACAATGTGTGCTGCCATTTCAGAGAATGGTGTGAGCACACATATTCCACACATTGGGCCCTAAAATACCCAACTTCTCCTGGCCTTCCTAAACACATTTTACAGAGACCTGATTCCAGAACAAGAAAGAGGTTTAGTTCCTTCCACCAGACTCTCCATTCCTAAATCCAATAGAAGAGTTTTTTTCAGCATGGAGGTGGAAAGTATATGATCATAGACCACAAGATCAGATGTCTCTGTTGGATGCCATGAATGCTGCATGTGAGGACATCACAGCTGATCATTGCAGCGGATGAGTGCGGAATTCAAGGAGATTTTTTCCCCGGTGCATGGCAATGGAAAACATCAGATGTGATGTTGATGAAAATCTTTGGCCTGACCAACAAGAGCGACAGGATGTCCACCAAGAATGTTTTCATGGATGTTATTTTGTAGTTCTTTTGTATTTTTGTGTATTTGTTGTAACATAAGAAATATGAAATGTACAGTAATTGGACAAGCAAGATTTCAGTTTACATGTAATACATTCGTACAAAAATAAATGTACTGTATAAATACAAATGTTCATATACTTTTTTTTTTCTATGTACTATTGATTCTTCTCAACAAATATCAGATTTTTTTTTATAAAACCTTAATTTCCATGGTTGACTGTCATGGTGAAAAAACAACTAAACATTTTGACCAGAGTGGCTCACACGATGACAAAAATACTTTATATTTTGGTGGCCTTGGCCAAATTACTGACATGACATCTAGGTTTTGAATCATGAATGAAATGTTTTGGGTGAGTAACTACATTTTGCAGACATGCAATAAAGTTCTGAAGTTCCAGCAAACAATTGTGACATTTGCGCTCACAGTTTAGAGAATGTTAAGACTGTTTCGAAAAATGTGCCAAAGCAATTGAGAAAAACTGTAATTGCCTAGGCCTTCCAAGTTCGCGTCATATTGGGGCACTGACTGCATATTGTTTTGTAAACGAGGTACGGTGCAATGGAGAGTTCACACAAAGAAACATTCGTTAAAAGATGAAGCAGCCAACTGTACTGAATCTGACAGCAGCCTTGAATAAACAATTTCATAATGCTCTGTCTTGTTTTGTATATATAATGTTTTTTAAACACTTATTCATGGGGCATTAGTTAGATCTATAAGAGAGCTCATTACATTTATATAGTGGATTATACTTTTTCCTATCGAATGACGTTAGACAATCATAACAGTGTCGTTTTACTGGAGCCACCCCTTAAAAATGGATAATATCGGACAGAGGGTCAGAGTTGAAAATAATAATGAGGGTTTGTTATGTTAACATCAAAGACCTCAAGGAATGTAAGTTATTGCAATAATTTAAAAAAATAAATAAATAAAAATCTGAGTCATGATCATGACGGTTTAAAAGATGCGATTCTCGTCAACCAATCAACATCGCAAGAGAGAGGGAGACCATTTTTTGACAATCATCTGTATGATGTAACGCGTCAGGCCCGATCACAGCAAGAACTGTAACAACCTTAATTTAATTAATTAGTTATGGAAATAACGAGATTAAAATAGACTATATAACGCACTGCCCTGCAGCGGTACGTCGACCTGTACGTCGTCTTATATTTCATACAGTTGACTGTTGACTAACTTACGTGATGCAGCAGGACAACAACTACGTAGTCCATAAATGCAGTTATGTGCCCCCAAAATTCAAGATATTACGCCAAAAATGCCGCTGTATTAATTTTTCTCATATTATATGATAAGCGATATCACACGAGTGCTGTTTTTGTCCCCATGCATGCAAGAGTGATTTCATGCAGCAGTTAAATTAAATAATAAGTTAATATTGTGATATATTTTGAACAAAATATTATCTGATTTTGCTCAGTTTGCCGATGCAAATATTAACTATTAAAACCACATTACAAGCGTTGTGCATTTCCAAGCACACAAAAACACACAATTTCTGAATGAATCCGCGCTTTGAACGAATGGGGTGAACCAATGATTCAATTACCCATTCATAAAGATTTACTTAATTTCTGCATGAATCAGCTGTTTGAACAAATCCAATGAATGAATAAATGGCTCGATTTATTCATTAAGACATTTTACTGCCACCTACTGGCAGTTTTAGTTTCTTTTTTAGAGCGTAAAAATTTTTTAAAAAAATCATAGGCTATTTATGTAATAAAAAATCTATATTAATAAACAAAAACTAATTAAAGGGATAGGTCACCTCAAATTTAAAAATTAAAAAAGAAAAAAAAATCTAATTTTTGAAATATCGATTTCATGCTTTTCTCATATCTTATGTTAAGCTAACTGAGACTTGTTATAGCACTTGCATATAATTGCTCTTTCGTTGATTTTGATTGCTTCCAATGCCCTCATTTGTAAGTCGCTTTGGATAAAAGCGTCTGCTAAATGACTAAATGTAAATGTATCTATCTATCTATCTATCTATCTATCTATCTGTCTGTCTGTCTGTCTGTCTGTCTATCTATCTATCTATCTATCTATCTATCTATCTATCTATCTATCAGTCTGTCCATCTGTCCGTCCACCATTATCTCTGCTAATTAACTCCTCGTGTTCTTCAGACTTTCAGGAAGGAAAATCTTGCACATAAGAGGCCAATTATCCTTGCGTTCAGCAGAGACAGTGACCTGTGATGACCTTTAATTGCTTCTGTCTGTTGTTCATGGGAGGATCATCCACAGAAACACGAGCTGGTGGATTTTCTGCCCCTCAAGCGTTCACTCTGTTCTCTCATGCTGTTCATTGTTCAGAGTGTTATTGTGCTAATGAGAGCGTCTAAAAGTTCGATGATCTCTGGAGGGATCTGCATGGACTCTGTCTCAGAGAAACTTCAGTCTTTGCTGAAAGATGAAAACATGCAGCTGATGACCTCAAGCAGCCTGGATCTTCCAGTTTGCTTCATCTCAGAAAAGTTACTAAGATACTAAAGAAGTTTTGGAAAGAAAAGTTTTGCAAACTTTTCCAATCTCACGACTTGCTCTTTTTATTTTTGAGATGTTTTTTTTTTCTTGAACTGAGAACGACCAGATCACAGAACTTCTGTCTGGTAGTTAAACATGGCAGGGGAAGATGAAGAAAGAGGGAAAAGAAGAAGTAGAAGCTTTGAACTTCCTAATGGCAGAGAAGACAGAGAAACCTGATCGACTGAAACATCAATATTTCCACAAACCTCCTCAACAAGACACGTGATTTGAGGGCTCGTTCATGTCAGGAGCACAAACAGCGAACAGCGAATCTAGTGTCCTCTACTGGCCTCACAGCTATATAACATCACTAATATACCTTCCAAAATAACAGAGTGTTGCCAAAGCAACATTTAGTTTAAATCAAAATAACATCAATTCAAAATTGCTGTATAGAAAAAAATAAAAAATAAAAAAAGCTGTTTAGACCTTTTATTATAAAATGACAAAAACACATCAAAATTAACTTAAAAACCCTAAACTTAAAATGTAAAATATAAAAATAAAACATTTAAAATAAAAATAACTATAATAATACCTCAGTGATACTAAATTAATTTTAAGTAAGATAAGAACTGTCCACTGACATGCCTGTAATGCTCTTTAGATCAGAATCTGATCTCCATCAAATCACTATCCATTGCTTATTAAAGTCACAGTTCTTGGATGGAAACATATGTTCTTTAAATGTCGTTGGATGATTTCTTTAATGGGGTGATGAGTCATCCGAGACCATCTCTCTCTGATGTGTCTGATAAGGTCATGATTCCTGTATCTATCTGAAAATGGAGAATCATCTCATTAGCATTATTCTCTCCTTCCACAGACAAAGAATACTCAGAATTTCACTGGAACATCTTTGAATTCAATTTATCTAATTCATAAATGATCGAATGCATGTATGTTTGTTTTTGAAAGAAGTCTCTCATGTTATACATTTAGATTTTCAGGATTCTTTGATGAATAGATAGTTCAAAATAACAGCATTTATTTGAAAAAGAAACCTTCTGTAACAAATCTCTTTACTGTCACTTTTAAATGATTCAGTGCATTCATACTGAATAAAATTAATTACATTTTGAATAGTACTGTACAATTTCATTAACAAGGCCTCAACCATGTATTCATAAAATGTTAAATTTAAAACTGTGATCTAAACAAACAGTGAAATAAACCATTTCAATAGTCATGACAATTGTTTATATGAATTTATTTATATAAAGTACTATGCCAGTTTCCATCAGTTGATTTTCATCACGATCAGCACTTTTGCCCCATAAAAATTTCTTATACGTATTTTTCTTTTCAAAAGTTGTGATGAGTATCATGAGATGTTACATAACAAAGAATATATAAAATATATATAAAAAAAACTTTATTGTTTTTAACTTTATATTTTTTTAAAATAATTTTAATGATCTATAAGCATTTATAAAATAATTATATAAACCTGTATTGACAGCACAGTACATATCAACTGATTCTATTTATTTGTCATTCTAATTGATAGAACCAAACAGAAAAAGTATTAGGATTAAAATATTTCTTATCCTATGACTTCATCTAGTGGACAACCGTAGTATTCCAGTTTTCATCTGTCAGTTGAAATGTCTGATGGTTTTTATTTTCTGTTAGGCCCCAGAGCATCAGAAATGTATTAAACTAAGCATGTTTCTTCAGAATGACTTGCTCTTCATATGTCAAAAGTTTTGAGGAGCTTGAACAATGCACTTTAAAGACAGGCTATAAGACAACTCCTGTTTACTTTTTTGCCATTGTTTTAATAAATCATGATGGCAACACTGTTTGAGATATATAATTTAGGCTCCTTAGTGTTTTGGCAACATGTAGACAAAGTTTGGTGTATATCGTATGACAGCCATTGGAGGAGTATATACATAAGAAGAACTTTAAAGTTTGAAGCATTGCCATGGCAACAGTATTTAAGATATTAAAAATCCCTTCACATCTGCTGTGTTTTGACATTATTCTGATGAAGTTTGTAGCATTTTGCAGACATTATGGGAGCATTATATTTGAATGTTCTCTGAATGTTCTGAAACGTAGTAACACTCAAAAAACGTACGATAAACGTCCAACTATAACATTTAAGAAATAAAACATTCCATGAACAAAGTTCCTTAATAATGCTCTCAAAACCTTAGCACAAAAACTGTATTTATTTATTGCAAATTTATTATTTATTTATTTATTTTTTTGGTTAACCTGGCAACACATTTGTATCCGTGTATACTTTCTTTCTGTTTAATATTAATAAAAAAAAAAAAGAAAAGAAAAAGTCTCAATCTAAATCAAATGATTCATGATACACGCTCCGAAGATCTGAATATTGATTCACGAACCTGCTCCGAAGCTCCAATGTGTGGCTCGTACTTCTGACCAACATGTGAACTGGCCAACTACTGTTAAAAAGTTACAGCAGCTGCTTCAGGAATCTGTTACTTACAATAGAACTATAATACCAATTTTGCCATTTGTCAAATTAGGCTATTTGTTACTGAGCACTGTCACTGCAAAGCAACATATATAGATATTTAATCAATAAATTAGGCCTATATGCAGTCTTCATAGGACAAACACAAGCATTTAGAGCGATTATATGAATGGTTTGGTTAGCATGGTCTGTGGCAGACTTTTCTTCGTGTCAGGACAACAATTCTGTAAACGAGAAATAAATTTCAATTGTACTCTCACAAACTGTATACTCTCGTGAATGGCTGAACTGGAAGAGAAAAATAATTGAATAAAGTTGTTATTTGTTTTCCTTTGCGCACAAAATGTATTCACATGGACTATTTTAATGAAGTCCTTACTATGTTTCTGAGCCATAAAACGTGTCAGTTGGATTGCTGCCAATGCAGGGTCAGAAAGCTCTCGGATTTCATCAAAAATATCTTAATTTGTGCTCCGAAGATGAATGAAGGTCTTACAGGTTTGGAACGACATGAGGGTGAGTAATTAATGACAGAATGTCCTTTATTCACGTACACTATGAGTAAAATGTAAAATGCTGCACGGACTACATTTCCCAGAATGCACCTGCCCGCGCGCTTCCTCGCAGCAGCGGTGATGCTGATGGAGTGTTTTCGCTCGCGGTGCTGGAGATGTGATGGGTCTTCTGGAGTCCGTCTCTGATCGTCATGTTTCCCGGGGTCCTTTACGCGCTGCTGGCGGGTTTTCTCGGCGCGGTCGCGTCCTCCTCCGCCAAACTGTCCCTCGGCACCGACTACCTGAAGGGCGTCTGTGAGACCGGCCTGCGGACGTGGGGCGAGCAGAGGAGATTCACGCAGCACAGCGACACGAGCGCGTGCGACTGGGTGAGTCAGTCACAGTCACCGTCACATCAGGGTTCAAACAGCACTCGAGTTTAGCTGTTTTCTGGGATGAGGATGAGGATGAGGATGATGCTGTAACGTGACAGACACGTATGACCTTCAGCAGCGCGCGCACGTGACAGTGCTCTTTTTGATGCACTAATTGAGCATTAGTATTTACACAGCCAGTATTCATTTAAATGGACACCATTAGACATTTATGGCTTGTGAATATTGCAGTATATCCCAGGTAAAAAAAAAAAAAAAAAAAAATACACTTAAGTAATGCACTTAAAGTGCTCTATTTTTGCGCACTAATTTTGTACTTAATATAGGCTACTAAAAATGATTATTTAGTACTACTTAAGATAAACTACAAGAATTGTACTCAACTGTGCTATTTTGGGACACCATGAATATGAACTAAAATGCGCTTTTAACATACTATCTCTGTATTTAAAAAATGTATTTAATTACCACTTGTACACTTGAACCCATCTTTCATACACTAGTACATTCAAATGTACTACAAGTGGTAAAAGCGCATTTTAGTTCATATTCATGGTGTCCCAAAATAGCACAGTTGAGTACACTTAGTTGATCTTAAGTTTATCTTAAGCAGTACTAAAGAATCATTTTTAGTATATTAATTATAAAATTAGTGTGCGAAAATAGAGCACTTATGGAGTACATTATGGAAGTGTACTAAGTGGGATACTAAGTGAATAGTAATAGGCCCGCTTTTTTGTGTGCTAGTTGCACATCCCTCTCAGACTGCTGTGTGGAGGTCTGCTGTTCACTTGTAACGCTGTGATGTGGACGTTCCTGGCCAAAGCTCTCCGCAGCTCGTGCTCCTCCACCCGCACCACTGTGACCACCACCGCCTCCAACTTCATCTCCTCTGTGAGTATCAGCGTCACACAGCATCTTATCTGGGGGCTGACTGATGACAGGGGGTTTGACAGGAGGGTCTGACTCTCCTCGTGAACTGTGAAACTTTGAAAAGTCATGGAGTAGTCAATAAAAATACTTCTAGGTATGCTTAGGTCTAAAACAATTCATCAGCTAGAAATCATTAAATAATTTGACATTTTTAGTTTGTGTATTTATTTTTTGTGATTTTTTTAAAATTATAAACTAAAATATTTTGTGTGTGTGTGTGTGCATCTAATACAAATTGTACTCACAAAAAAAACAAAAAATAAATAATGATTAAAAATAATAGAGTAATTTTTAGCTGATTAATTATTTTAAATAATTATTTTTTAAATATATTATCTTAAAAATTATAATAAAAAAATTACTTAGCTAGTAATCTTGAACAACTGGAACACTCAGAAAAGTGATTATCTTTTTCTATTATAGAATTTTATATAAAATTTCACACATGAAAAATAATCTTTCAAAATAATAGAGCAATTTCTTGCTGCTGAATTATTTTTAAAAATTATTAAAAAAATATTAATTGATCGTAATATAAAAATCAATTTATTATCGATAAAAACAATGCAAATGAAAATAATAGAGTGATTTCTAGCTGATGAATTATTTTAAATAATTATTTTAAAAATTGTTATCCTAAAAAATTATTCATTATTTTAAAAATACTTAAAACAGAAAAGTGATTACTTATCACTATATTATAGAAAAAAAAAAATGCAAATAAAAATAAAAAATAAAAATAAACAAAAATGTAAAATAATAAAACAATTTCTAGCTGTTGAATCACTTTTTAGAATTAAATAACTATTTTAAAAAATATATTATTTAAAAAAATAGTTCATAGTAATCTTGGAACTGGAAAAATCTCTTTATTATAGACAAAAATGCACTCTTACACACACACACACACAAATAAATATGTATTTATATATATTTTATAAATTAATATATTTAAATATATATGTATTATTTAAATGATTCATTTTTTTTTTTTAAATCCTTAGCTAGTAATCTTATTAAAACTAAAAAAGTCAGAAAAGTGATTATCACTACATTAAAGATCATCATTGCAAAAACCCTAGTGTTTGACAGTTTTACTAAGTATGCTGGAGATTGAAAACGTCCATAGTTACATGTTTATGTAAAATAAACAAATAAATTGACATGAAATATTAATTGAAGTGATCTTGTCATTTTACTTTAGATTAATTTAAGAATAAACAGTTCATGACAGCATAGAAAATAATCTGCCCAGCAGCAATATTAATTTGTGTATTATTATTATTATTGTTGTTTAAATCTGATAGAGGTCTTGATTTTTAACTCTTCTGCTTGTTACAGTGTATATAGATGTCTTATGTCATGAAGATGATGATGATCTGTTGGTTTTTGCCTTTGCTGAACAGGCGTTACTGGGGCAGCTAATATTCGGGGAGACACACGTGGCTCTGTGGTGGGTGGGCATCTCTCTCACTCTCTCCGGTCTTCTGGTGCTTCATCACACATCGCCCAACCTCACCCAATCACACGACAGCAAGAGAGAATGACGCTGCGCTAACGTGCACGCGCTACGACACTGCTGCATTATTAGATGAGTTCAGTGTGTTTTATAAACATATCAGAAAACACTAATATCACCACTATTCAAACTGTGTGTGAGTCCAACTTCTCTAAGACACACAAACCTCCTACAGTCTTTCCAAGATTTTATTTTTGTTTGCTTCACTGCACAAGTGTTGCTTGAAATATTTGAGGTTAAACGTGAAAACGGAGAGATTGAAATGTTCTCGCAGCCGTAAATCTACTGTCATGCCAAAGATCCATTTAAATATTTAAAAAAATTTATTTTATTTACAGGTGCATCTCAATGAATTAGAATGTCGTGGAAAAGTTCATTTATTTCACTAACTCAACTCAAATTGTGAAACTTGTGTATTAAATAAATTCAATGCACACAGACTGAAGTAGTTTAAGTCTTTGGTTCTTTTAATTGTGATGATTTTGGCTCACATTTAACAAAACCCACCAATTCACTATCTCAACAAATTAGAATATGGTGACATGCCAATCAGCTAATCAACTCAAAACACCTGCAAAGGTTTCCTGAACCTTCTAAATGGTTACACAATAGCCTATACAATCATGGGGAAGACTGCTGATCTGACAGTTGTCCAGAAGACAATCATTGACACCCTCCACAAAGAGGGTAAGTCACAGAAGGTCATTACTGAATGGTTGGCTGTTCACAGAGTGCTGTATCAAAGCATATTAAGTGAAAAGTTGACTGGAAGGAAGAAATGGGGTAGGAAAAGGCGCACGAGCAACAGGGATGACCACAAGCTTGAGAATACTGTCAAACAAAGCTGATTCAAACACTTGGGAGAGCTTCACAAGGAGTGGACTGAAGCTGGAGTCAGTGATCAAGAGTCACCACGCTCAGACGTCTTCAGGAAAAGGGCTACCAAGCCACTTCTGAAACAGAAACAATGTCAGAAGCATCTTACCTGGGCTAAAGAGAAAAAAACTGGACTGTTGCTCAGTGGTCCAAAGTCCTCTTTTCAGATCAAAGTAAATTTTGCATTTCATTTGGAAACCAAGGCCCCAGAGTCTGAAGGAAGACTGGAGAGGCACAGAATCCAAGCTGCTTGAAGCCCAGTGTGAAGTCAGTGATGAATTGGGCTTCCATTTCATCTGCTGGTGTTGGTCCATTGTGTTTTCTGAAGTCCACAGTCAACGCAGCCATCTACCAGGACATTTTAGAGCACTTCATGCTTCCTTCTGCTGACAAGCTTTATGGAGATGCTGATTTCATTTTCCAGCAGGACTTGGCACCTGCCCACACTGCCAAAAACACCAAAAGTTGGTTAAATGACCATGGTGTTGGTGTGCTTGACTGGCCAGAAAACTCACCAGACCTGAACCCCATAGAGAATCTACGGGGTATTGTCAAGAGGAAGATGAGAGACACCAGACCCAACAATGCAGATGAGCTGAAGGCCACTGTCAAAGAAACCTGGGCTTCCATACCACCTCAGCAGTGCCACAGACTGATCACCTCCATGCCACACCGAATTGAGACAGTAATTAAAGCAAAAGGAGCCCCTATCAAGTATTGAGTACATATACAGTAAATGAACATACTTTCCAGAAGGCCAACAATTCACTAAAAATGTTTTTTTTTTTTATTGGTCTTATGAAGTATTCTAATTTGTTGAGATAGTAAATTGGTGGGTTCTTGTTAAATGTGAGCCAAAATCATCACAATTAAAAGAACCAAAGACTTAAACTACTTCAGTCTGTGTGCATTGAATTTATTTAATACACGAGTTTCACAATTTGAGTTGAATTACTGAAATAAATGAACTTTTCCACGACATTCTAATTCATTGAGATGCACCTGTATATTTTTTATTAAAATAGCAAATGTTAAAGATCCATAAAAATATTAAAAACAACATTAATCTACATCACTGTTAATGTGGTGGGTGAACCTCAAAATTAGTTGAAAAATGTTTTGAATAAAGAAGATGAAGCTTGTTTTAGGACAACTAAAAAAGGAATAGATTAAAAAAAGGAAAATTATGCAGGAAAAGTCACGTCACGTGTTTTTAATTTATTTTGAGTTATTTTGGTACTTCAAATTAAACTAAATGAAAATGAAAAAAAAAATTTCCTTGGCAACTAGTTGAAGAAAAATAAATTATGATTTAATGATTATATTGTTTTAAGTAGCAGAAATGTTTTAATGGTTTTAGTTAGCTAACCATGTTCGACAAACAAACAAATAAATAAACCAATAAATCAATAATAAATACATAAATCAACAAACAAATACTTAAATCAAAGTATATTTAATTAAAAAAAAAAGTAGTTTTCCACTTTCTGACCCACATATCCAATTGCAGCTTTCTTATCTTTCAATCTGGCTATTTTGATGTCTCATGCCCTCAATGACATCACTTCCTGCAGTCTCCCAGAGGGTCAGGTACTGATTAAAGCTGTGGTTCCCCGCATGCATTTCCTCCATAATCATCCTCCAGCACTGTGAGCACTGCGTGTGGCAGGAGACGTGCAATAATAACGCTGAACCTCTCCAAATGTTGGCATTCTACATTCTATACCAGAAGACGCTTTTCCCAAATAATATGCCACATGACTTATGCATGCAAACATCCAGTGATGTGATAGCAAAGACACTTTCTGTAGCTGTACGAATGAACGCAAACCAAAACCTGTTCTTCAGCCCCTTCTGCAGACACACCGAAACTTACTAGGATGATGCAATGCTGGAAACCAACTGGTCATACTCGCTATTTAACTTGTCTAATCTGATGCATTTCCTAGTGAAGAAAGATCATTTAGCTTGTTTGTAAAAATGTGCACTATAAGATCAGTAGCATGTTTGAAGAAAGTCAGCTTTAATTTCATGTTGACTCTCTGGAACATTGTAGCTCCATACCAGACTACCTAGACCAGGTGGAAACCACGTTAAACTACCGGCTTTATCTGGATCTTCCAGGACACTGAAGCAGATTTAGCAGGTCATTACTGGAGGGGCTAAAGGACGAGGTCAAGGTCTTGTACTTCCTGTGAATTATTCTAGTTCTTCCTGTGTTATGAGTCTCAATTGGGCGCATAAACCCAGAGACTCATAGAGCAGCTAAATATGGTAGATATTACTAAAATAAACATGGACCGAATTAATTACACACGTCCATTCGTCGTGCAAAAATACCGAACGCTTCCAGAATCCAACATAATGTGATGTTCTGAAGTCCCTGGCAATGTGACAGTGTGTGTGTTTAATGTTGACAACATCCATCCTTGTCATGAGCCCATTATTAGCAAATAATGTTTCATGTTGTTATAATTAGGCAGGATGAACATTCAGGTAACTGTTTTACAGAATTTTCAGTGACTTTCTGTACATCTGAACAATGACACTAAATTTACTTACTTAATTACAGCTGTTACTAGTAACAATTGAATGTAGTATTATGATTGAAATATGAATTATTTGTGTTGTATGTAGGTATTCCTTTTGTGCCATTATGATTAAAGGATTAGTTTAGCCAAAAGTTAAATTTGCTGAAAATGTAGCCTACTCAATCTCAGGCCATCCAAGATGTAGATGAGTTTGTTTCTTCATCAGATTTAGAGAAATGTAGCATTGCATCACTTGCTCAACAATGGATCCTCTGCTGTGAATGGGTGCCGTCAGAATGAGAGTCCAAACAGCTGATAAAAACATCACAATAATCCACAAGTAATCCACACCACTCCGGTCCATCAGTTAATCTTAATCTTGTAAAGTGAAAAGCTGCTTTCGTAAGAAACAAAATCATTAAAGCATTTTAACTTCAGACTATAATTTCTGATCAATAGTTCATAATCCATAATTATGCTTCCTCCAGTGAAAAAGTCAATCTACTGTTGTTGTCCTCTCACATCAAAATCCACTGCATATTTGTTTATTCTATTTCCATTGGCTGCATGGACCTGTTTATTAGATGAAAGTGAAAGTCGTGACGTATTGTCAAGTACGGTGACCCATACTCGAAATTGGTGCTCTGCATTTAACCCATCCAAGTGCACACACACAGCAGTGAATAGTGAACAAACGCGCACACACACACACCGTGAACACACACCCGGAGCAGTGGGCAGCCATTGCTCCAGCGCCCGGGGAGCAATTGGGGGTTCGGTGCCTTGCTCAAGGGCACCTCAGTCATGGTATCGAAGGCAGAGAGAGTGCTGTTCATTCACAATCCCCACCTTCAATTCCTGCCGGCAACCTTCAGGTTACAAGCCCAACTCCCTAACCATTAGGCCACGACAGATGGGATTCATTCACATACTAAGGGTTATAAGTAACCTGCTTATCTGGAGAAAATTGGTGTAACCTGCTTATCTGGGAGGGAACAATTTCTCTCCTGATTCAGATCAGATTACTTTTTTACTGGAAGCAAAATTATGGATAGAGGACTCATATTTTAGCCCAAAGTAATGGTTTAAAGTTAAAACACCGTAATGATGGATTTTTCTTTTAATTACAAATATGCAAACATTTTGCTTCTCAAGATGTTAATTGCTGGACTGGACTGGAGTGGTGTGGATTACTTGTGGATTATTGTGATGTTTTTATCAGCTGTTTGGACTCTCATTCTGACGGCACCCATTCACTGCAGAGGATCCATTGCTGAGCAAGTGATGTATTTCTCCACATCTGATGAAGAAACAAATTCATCTACATCTTGGATGGACTGAGGGCGAGTACTGTGTCAGCAAATTTTCATCTTTGTCTAAACTACTACTAGAACTAAAATATTCACATTTGGCATTATATACTACAGTATTAGGGACCAAATGAGAAAATATAGTGCATTGGGGGCCTGTTTGTAAATCTTTGACTTTGATTTCAAATTGCTATGACCTGTTAAAGTAGGTGAAGGGATAAATGAAAGTAACTCAACCATCATGTTATAATATCCGTCTCATTCATGTTAAGTACTGTACGGCATCTGTTTATGTAACCGTCACTGTATAAATCACAGGCCACATTTATAAATGTGTGCATAGTTTTATTATTTAATGGACTAACTAGAGCTAAATGAAATGATACTACACGAGTGATTCATTAAACTGCTATGAAGTGTTTTGTGCGATTCTTTCATTGTTGTCAATAATTGAAGACAAATTAGCATGAACCGGCACAGAAAAACAGAGCTGAAATGATATTAGATGATACTCAAACTGGTATATCATCATTTTAGATTTGTTTGAATATGTGGACTATGGAAGCCCGTTTTCACCACAGAATAAAAAATAAAAAACTGTAACTGACTTTTTAAACATTTGGAGTTTACATCTCAAAATTCTATTTTCCTCAGAATTCTGAGTTTATATTGCAGTCGAAACTTTATACCTCACAATTCTGTTTGTATCTTGCAATTCTGACATTTCCTCAGAAATGAAAGATAAAAAGTCTGAACTGTGATAAAAATCTTGCAATATCCTTTTTATTTTTGCATCCCATGGTGAAAATAAGCTTCTATAGTAGACTTGTGGAGATTTTATTTTTCATAAGCCATCAAAAGACAGCACAGAGATGAAAAACAACAGAAAGAGAAATTTATTGAATTGACTTTCAAAGTGAAAGCAACCTGAAACACCAAAAACTGCATTAAGATAATGATATATTTAAAGTACATGCACAACAAAGCATAGATTAAAAAAAGACAGAATAAATTGAAACAGGCAAAAGAATGTGCAAAGAAAATGGAAAAAGAAACGGCGGTCCTTTACATCAGGCCTGTGAACAGCAGTGATTATGAGCGACCCGTAGAGACCTGTTACTCAGAGAGCAGACGGGAAATACTGATCCAACAGCAGAGCCGTCGAACACTTCAATGCATTCAAATCCAACCAACAAACTTTCAGTCATAAGCAGCAAAGTGAGGCTTCCAAACCACATGACCCGACATCATTGTGCTGAAGGATAAAACAAGCCAGAGAAAGCCCTGAAAACGTCTACAGCTATCAGTCTCCACAGTTTCAAAACTTTCGAGGCTGCAGATGCTGAACATCTGATGAGCTGGATTTAGAAGAGAAGCAGAATTGATAAGAACATCATGTGAACCTGAGGAGTCACAGGACAAAGACAGCAGCCGTCTGGATTCAGGAAGACCGAGCTCGTGCTCAAATACTGTAGTGACACTGTTACTGAAATCCATGTGCACCACCGCTGACAGACAGTGAAAACCGCCCGAAGAACGGCTCAAAGTATTGCAAATGTTTTATTACAGTCATAACCGTATATCTAGGCCTGTAATGAGCTACTGCATTCAGAAATGAATTAGATTAATCTCATAAAACATGTCTAAAACACCATATTTCATCCCAAAATCAACAGGAAAATTACCAGGCAAAAATTTTTTTTCAAAACAACTAATGAAAATATTATTTTAATGATATGTTTTTTTTTCTTAGTTATTTAATGAATTATATATGTAATTTTTGCTAACAATGTAATTAAGTAAAAACTTTATTACAATAATGAGAATTACCAATGAGAATAAGATTTAAAACAAATAGAAAATACAAAAAAGGAAAAACTGTATTTAGTATAAAGAAACATTACCCAGTATTCAAAATTATTATTTTCAAGACAATAATACAAATCTGATTATTTTAATGAAAAAAGTGTGTATAATTCAGTAAAAAATTACTATTACAGTAACGAGAATCAGCATTGAGTGTGAGAATTACAAAAAAAATCATATAAAAATAATACAATATAAATTACAATTATGTAAATTTGATAGTATAATGTATTTAATTGTCATAAAAATAATGTCACAATGCAAAAAAATTGAAAGATTTTGGTATGGAATATGGCCCAGACATGTTTTCATGATATTCACTCATTAGTGTTATGCAAATGAATTTGTTTTGATCAAGAAAGGAAGAAAAGATGATTTTGTGCCATTTTACTTTTCATAATGGAATAAAATTTGGCAACGAAAGATTCCTCACACTACAGCAGCGTTTCTGTGCTAAGGCTTGAGCAGAGAATGAAGAAGAACATGAGCGCAAAAAGAAAAGGCATTTCTTAATTAACCAGCGAATGTAAAGGCATCTGTCAATCAAGAAAAATAACATCAAAAAGAAACACTTCAGTTATTTGCCACGGCTGGTGATGGTTAGTAAGTTCCATGGTCAAGGCCTCTAGAATCTCACCAGACTAGATCCAATTCATCACAAACATCATTGGTAAACGACAGTGTTCACAGTGCGGGATTGGTTATGACAGTGCAGCTGGGCCAGCGGTGCTCAGGAGATCAGTTTCACTCGTCATCGGACCGTCAGTGTCTCCATGAGCGTAAAGAGGCCACTAGAACAGCGTGGCGTGGTTTTCTGTGTGGTGAGGGCTTTCAGAGCAGACAGAGTTAAAAGCAAAGAGAGATGTTTGTGTAGAGACAGAGCAGGTGACGTGTCGGGTCGGCTGGCTCACACCACGTACTGGTAGAGATTGGCCTTCCCGTGATCCGGCGGGGCAAACGGACTCAGCCAGGCCAGAGAGAACGGGTGACCAAACACCACGTTCATGTTCATCCACTTGGACTTTTTGGCCCATCGTCTCTCTTCTTTCTTCAGCTGCTCGATTCCCTGTGAACAGAGAGAATCACTGTCTCAGATAATAGAGAACGAGAGTTTGATCTGATGATTTCTGCATTCAGTTTTAATTGAATGCATCTAATTGCTTTCTTCAGTTGCTCAAGGGAATGTAGAGAACAAACCCTTCTCACACAGACTGATATTTGTGGATCTTGAAATGTGGACGAAGAAAAGCAAGTGGAATTTCTTCAATGAGATGTTTGGTCACATAAACGAGTAAAAACTGCTCAAATTTACTCTTAAATTCAGGGTTATTATAGGTAACTAAAACTAAAACCTTTAAAAACTTGTTACTTGTGTTACTTGAAATAAAATTATTTAAAAAATGTAAACTTTTTTTATTTGCCAAGGAAACATTTCTAATTTTTATTTAGTTTAACTTAACGCATTAAAATAGCTTAGCTAAAATAAAAAAATAATCAAAATTAAACTAAATAGACATTAAAAAATAATAATAAATGACAAAAGCATGACACAATTACTAAAACTTTCAAATTAAAAATGAAAACGGAAAAAATAAAAATAACATTCAAAATATTAATTAAAAAACTATGAGTATATCAATGATACAATATAACTGCTTAATTTTCACAAATTTATATGCATGAGGCAGTGTTACTTTTCTATCATTGATATACTATTATAGTTTTTATTAATATTTTGAACTAGTTTTTGATTGTATTTGAAAGTTTTAGTAAACATGAAAAACAACCAAATTACTAACATTTTAAATTAAAATGAAAATAAATATAAAAAATTCAAAATATGAATAAAAACTAATACTGAAGCAACAGCTTAAATTTTACAGTTTTTATTAATATTTTGAATTTGCTTTTTTTTCCATTTTCATTTTAGTAAAAATTAATAAACATTTTTAAGGGTTTTAGTTTTAGTTAACGACAATAACCTGGCATGAGGAGAAATGTTTTATTATTGAAGGAAGTGACATCAGCAGATGTTCACTTACCGTCTCATCGTTACAGATGGAGTGAATCTGCGTGCCGAACATCACAGCAGTGAAAATGAGGAAGAGCAGACTCTCAAAGCACAGGAGGATGAGGAGGATGACGGTCGTCGGAGGAGAGAAGGAACTGCACTCTGAGGAAAGGAAACAGGAAGCATTCTAAACTCACCAACCAATCAGAGAGCTCAGTTACAACACATGCAACCAATCATTTAGCAGCAAACTGAAGTAAATAAAACCCAGGCAACGAAACAGAAACAAGCACTTACTTGCCCAGTCTTCTTCAAAACAGAGGATAAAATGGACAGCGACCATGATGAGAGCATGAAGAGAAATCAAAGCAATGTACATCTGGAAAAAACACAAGAAACAGTTTATTTATATACTAAAATAATTTTTATAAATATTTAGAATTTTTATTTTAATATTTTAGATTTTTATAGTTTTAGTAATTTTGTTCTTTTATCATATTTATTACTATTGTTATTTTAAATATTACAACTTACTGTAGGTGTAATTTATTTTTATTTCAGTTTTAGCTTTTACTTATTTCCAGTTATTAATTTTAGTGCTTTAACATATATTAGTTAGTTGCCAAGGCAACATTTATAATTTCAATTTAAAGTTTGTCATATATAATCATGAAATAAATGAATATCATCATGAAATAAATTATTTTATTTCATTTTTCAAGTCTTTATCATTTTTAGTTTTAGTTAACTAATAAAAAAGGAAAGTGGAAATCATGGTTATTTGAATCTAAGAATGTGTGTTTTGTGAGTAGTTGTGATCAGACTTATATTTACCTAAAACTAAACCATAAAAAACTTGTATTTTGCATTTTACTTACAATGTTACTTGAAATAAAATAAACATTTAACTGAAATAAAATCTAAAAAACCTTAACCCTAAAAACCAGCTAGTTTCCAAAGCAAATTTTCTCATTTTCATTTAGTTTAACGATGTACTAAAACATCTAAAACTAAAATTGAAATAAAAAGGAATAAAAACTATATAGACATTAAAAACGAAGAAAAATATTTAACAAAACATTATTACTAAATAAACATTAAAAATTTAAATATTAAGTAAAATATTACATTTTAAAACATTAAATTATGAAAACGAAATATAAAAATGAAAACTATTTCAAAATATTAATAAAAAAGTATCTTGATGATACGAAAACAACACTCACAGTGAAAAGCACAAAGTATTTTTGGTTGCTCTCTCCCACACAGTTGTTAACCCAGGGACAATGATGGTCCATCTTCCTGATACAGCGTTTACACACACTACACAGAGAAAACACACACTTACAATGAGACGTTTTCAGGAAACTGCCTCTGAATTTAACCTCACACAGTGATGATTCAGTTCTTGATGCTGTGTGTGTGTGTGTGTTTACCTGCAGTGATGAGCTCTATCAGGTTTGATGCTGCAGCATTTGGGGCATTTATACACCACCTGTCCAGGCTTGAGCTGCAGACTCTCGATAAACTCTTTAGTGGCGTTTCCCTTTGGAACGGCTCCCTGGGAGGAAAGAGAGAGTCAAAATGCCAGCCCCAGATGTGTTGTAGCCATTAAGAATTAAATAAATCAGTTTCATGTTCAGAGTCTCTATAAGTCAGTCACCAGTAGTTTGACACTAGCAAAAATAGATCTGCCACCCGGCGACATGTCAACGTCTGCAACTGGCTGCAATTCTGTAACCGAAACATGCATTTAAAGACTCATTCACACCAAGATAGATAGATAGTTGTGGAGTGAACACCACTATTCTCATAGAATTAGAGCAAGTATTAAAACTTGATTATAATTAGTTATCTTTCTTGGTGTGAATGGGCCTTAACACTGGATATTCGTCGCTTCACGTCTGATTAGGACTATTGCATGTGTGTGTTTGTATTACCGGGTCAGTGCACATGGCTTTGAAGTGTGACGCCAGGGCGAGGAAGGCCAGTCCGTTAAACAAGGCACCGTTAATTAGGCTGTACACCACACTCTTCGACGGCAGCAGCATTACGAAGACGACCACAAACTCGGCGAAGAAGACCAGCAGCCACGTGATCACGCCACACACGATGCCACAGCCGTCCCGGATGAACCACATGTCGTCGGCCGAGTGTGTCCGCGGAGGGGGCGGCGCGCAGTGCTCCGGACGCAGATATCCTGCCTGACGCTCGATGTCCCGACTGCGGTTAGCTGGGGAACTCTTCATCCTTCCCACCGGGAAACACCCTCATCCTCCTACAGACAGACAGACAGAAAGACCAACGTGAAGATCGACCATCAGCCAGTTCATGCATTTAGCAGACGCTTTTACTCAAAGTGACTTACAGCAGTGTTATTTTAGTATCTCTTTCTCCCTCTGTAACTAAGACTAAAACTTATGCTGCATTCAAGGCATACAGGAGATCTATCAGTGCATCCCAGAGAATCAAACTCATGGTCAGGACATCGCAAGCCTTGCTCTACTGTTACAGTTACACGATGAATCTTTATTTACTACGTTTTTATTACAATATTTCAATCATGTGATTGTTGTCAGACATTTGAAAGCAGAAGATGATGCACTGTCAGCATATTTAAAATAGATAAGTACCATTAAGCAGAGTTATTACAGTTCACTGAAACTAAAACCATAAAAAACCCTCAAACTTAATTTAAAAAAGCATAAATAAACCTTTTAACTCTTTTTTTCAGCTGTTTGCCAAGGTAATCTTGGTAAAGGTTTGGCACAGTTATTTTTTTAGGATTACTGTTAAACTAATGTAGTTTGATTTGTATATGTTATCTATTTTAATTTTAGTTACAGTTGTAGTAATGTTTGTCATTTTATTAGTTTTTTTCTATTATGTCTGTATGAGTTATTTATTAAGTTTTAGTTTTATTTAATTTGAGTTATTTTAGTACTTCAACAAACTACATGGAAATGAAATAATATTGAATCTGTGTGTGTGTGTGTGTGTACATACACGTAGTTGTTTTTGGTGTTTGGCTTAGTTTTATGTTAGAATCATTATTACACTCTTATACCTTTTGTTCTCTTAATATTTTGAATTGTTTGTAGCTTTATTTTGTTTTCATTTAAATGTTAAGTTTAGAAAATTTTGTCATATGCATTTCTCATTTTTATTTAATTAACTTTTTTTAATGTGTGTGTGTATATATACTATTTATAAAGTTTTAGGTTTTAGTTTTGGATCAGTTTTAGTTGTTTTAATTCTACAATTGATTGTTTCTGTTGTCCTCATTTGTAAGTCGCTTTGGATAAAAGCGTCTGCTAAATGACTAAAAGTAAAGTAAAAAAGTAATATTTCTCAATTTCCTTTAGTTTAAGCTAAAGTACTAAAATGATTAATCTGAGAGAAAAAAAATTATATAGACAAAATAAAAAAAAATAAAAAATGATAAGAACAAGAAAATTACTAAAACTTTAACTAAAATTAAAATGGACAATAGAAAATATAATTATATATGAAACAGAAAATATAAACATGAAAACTACTTCATATTACCATTTTTGAAATATTATCAGTTATACTAAAATAATAGTCTCGTGTGTGTGTGAACGCTAAATAAATATAAAGGCTAAAAAGCTAAATAAATAAAATAAAACAAATATCTGAAAAGGCTCAAAAGAATAAATAGCTATATTAATGAACACAAAATGATCACAGGTATATCAACAAAGCATTACTAAATAGTACTAAATCCAACAAAACCCCTATTTTTTGTGACATGGCTTTTAGATATTGTACGAAATAATTCTCGAAACCTACAAACAGGGGAGACACTTATATATTTGTGGATAAAAAGCATAGTCTATTTAAATGTATTTAATACAATGCTATAAACACACTCACCGTGTTCTTTTGATCCTTCAGCAGCGCGTCTCTGATTTCTCTGCTTTAAATGATAGGTTTTCTCTCCGCTTCCACACAGGAGACGTGATGTAGCGATGAAATGTCAGTTTGTTGTATATATGAGCAGGCTATTGTGCTTTTGTGTAAATTATTGCTTCAGTTTCGGCAGGTGAAGCAAGACAACCAGGAAGTTTCTGTAACTGGCGTCAAACACACCCAACACAGTTGTCCACTTCCGCTCCCGAACATTACACAATAAAAGTCCCCACGCTTTCGGAAACCAAAAATATCAAACAATATTAAACCAAGATCGGTTTATGATTTTTATTGATCGGTTTATGATTTCTTCTGGCGAGATGAAACCTTCTGTGATTAACATGTAGAAACGATAAATAATATATGAAGAGTTAATTTGCAAAAACAGATAACTGCGTTTTTAACAATTATCAAAAATCTTGTTTTTTTTTTCATTGTGCATTCTAATGAATCTCAATCAAACTGCAGTTGGGTTATTTTGATTAAGTAAAAATAACAACAACAAAAAAATACAGCTAACTAACAATTAAACACAATAAAAACATGATAGCATAATAAAAAAAACATGATTTCTGAAAATGTCAAAAACTGAGTTTTTGCAAATAAAATCTTCATATATAGAAACGAAAAATAATATGTCAAGTCTTATAAATTTAAAAACATAAAATATAAATTTAAAAAGATGTATGTATGAATGAAGGAGTGTTAATGACTTTTATCTTAGCAGTAGTGATGGGTGCGCGCGCGGCTGTGCTTCTCCTCGAGCGCTTCCGGCATCATGTCGGCATCTGAGCGCGCACTCGAGGTGAGCAACACAACACACAATAAAACACACATTTACACGTGCTTGCCTTAATTATAATGCATCTGCGCGCTTGAGGTTGTGTTATGAATGTGTATTTCCGAAAGAGTATATGAATAATGCGTTAGTTTTACACGCTTTGCTGTTCTGTTGCAGCATGCAGTGCTGTAGTGGATGAGTGTAACGTGCAGGGTTTGTGACATCAGTGTGATTAAACACAGCTGCATTGATCTTGTCCTCAGTTGTTTAAACTAATAAATGCTTTTTACGGTGTTTGCTGGTTGATGCTGTTCAAATATTATGCATGTGAAATTTATGACCTCTGATTATCAGTTCATTCAAAAAAACCGTGATGTCTTCTTTAATATCTGCAGTATCTTTCTGTATTTATTTGACGTGACCCAAGTTTCTACTTTAAAACTTCAGCCAGAGTTTAGCTGATGTTCCGAGTTTGATCATATTTTAGCATCTTGTCATTGTTTCTGGATTATGTATCATGTTTAACTGTATTTATATTTTTATTATGTTGATCCAGACCCCATCAGATGGGAGCTCTCCTCAATCCAAACAAGAAGGTGAGGGTGACACACTGTTTATATTAGTGTTTTATCAGTAGACATGCACAGTATATGCTAGTATGCTAATGTATCTAATGTATACTATGCTAGTATACATTAGATACATTTGGATTTATTCTACAGTTCATTAAAATGTTTTGTCTCCTGATTTAACTTGAACAATGTTATTTCACTCTATTATAAATTTACTTTTTTAATTAAAACGTAAAATTGTGTAGATGTATAAAATTGTGCATTATTATATTGATGTTCCTATCTATAACAGATTGTATGACTTTTGTATCAGCTTGATTTTCTGTTGCATTTTTACTTTCTTTTATACTGTACATTATAATTTTTATGCATGATTTCAGCATATAAAATTCAAGATTGAAGCATTTATGTTTGTTTGTTTTTTTTTTTTTTTTAAATGGAAATATTTTTGAATATAGTCCTACATTTCTGTATCTTGTCAGCGGTTATTTAAACAAATAAATGCATTATGGTGTTTGTTGACTGGTGATTTACAAAAAAAATAAAAAAATATTGTGCATGTGAAATTTGTGACAATTATCAGTTCATTGTTAATAAAACATGATATATGTGAATATTTATTCATATTATATGCAGTCATATCATGAAATAGTTCAGAAAAATATCAAAATATGTTACATTGGCCTGAATTTCTCTAGATGTGTTTCTCTTTTAAATTGTATTTTTTGTCTAATTGTGTTGAGTTTGTTTTGTTAGTGGAGCTGATTCCACTTGTAAAGGGAAAACAGATGGAAGACGTGACGGGACGTCAGGATGAGGGACGTCCCACCACATCCGCTAAATCATTCTTAGGTGAATCACGCACAGGTGTGTTTTTACGGGTACTCATGTGTTTTACAGATCAGTCTGCGGTGTCCAAAACTACTTTACTTTCTTACTTTTCAACATCACATTCAACGTTTTTCAGGGCTCGACAGTGCGAATGTTTCACTTGCATTTGTGGCTAAAATAGATGTGTGCAAAATGTAAAATGCATTTTAGAGCATGTGTGCAAACACAAAAAGTCTCAACGGGTCTTTAAAGAAATTCTGTTTTATAATATTTAAGATTATAAGAAGTCCTACATATCATAAATGATACGATGGAGATTGTAAAATATCATTTTATGAGGTCTTACATTTGGCATAATGTAATTATTAAACTTCAGAAGGCTATGATTCAGTTACATAAATGTGATCGCTGCACATTAAAAGTCAAAACAGAGCAACACAAGAAAAATAAGGTCTCAGTGATAATAAAAAAGTAATAATAACTTAAGTTAATTTGAATTAAATTTGATTTAATGCTGTGTCTCTCCTCACAGGTGGTGCTGGTAAAAGCGCTTCTCCCTCCACCTCGTCTCTCTCGTCGCCGTCATCAGCGTCTGGCAGAGCTAAAATGAGCGTCTGCGGTCCGAGCAGTAAGACGACGACTCCCTCCTCCTCATCTTCATCACTCTCCTCATCCTCATCCTCCTCAGCTCTGTCTTCAGCCGGTCCTCCTGCTAAAGTCCACCGCGCACGCAAGACCATGAACAGACCACCGTTCTCACAGGTTCTTTCTTTTGTGATGAAACCACAGTCATTATGAGGTTAAGGCCAATTGAATAAATCGTAATTCTCCTGTGTTCCTGATCAGATAAAATCTGTCGAGTTGATCGCAGCAGCTACACCTGAGAAACCCATCAGCAGCGCGAAAACAGACGCTGACGCAGGTGTGTGCTAATTGTCATTAAAGGGGTAGTTCACCCAAAAATGAAAATTCTGTCATCATTTACTCACCCTCAAGTAGTTCCAAACCTGTATTAATTTCTTTGTTCTGCTGAACACAAAGGAAGATATTTTGAAGAAAGTTTGTAACCAGGATGTTTTGGGGCACCATTGACTTCCATAGTAGGGAAAAAAATACTATGGAAGTCAATGGTGCCCCAGAACTGCTCTGTTTCCCACATTCTTCTGAAAATTTTACTTGTGTTCAGCAGAACAAAGAAATTCATACAGGTTTGGAACTACTTGAGGGTGAATAAATGATGACAGAATTTTCATTTTTGGGTGAACTATCCCTTTAATCTTGCATATTCATATTGTGTGTAACTGTTATCAGTAGCAGGTTTGTAGCCGTTATGTGTTTTTCTCTGTATGCAGTTGTGAAGAAGCGTAAAGTGGGTTTGGAGTCTGATGCCACAGCCAATCCTGCAGGAACTCCAGAGAAAGTCTCAAGGCCACAGACAGAGGTGAGATGAATTGCACACATTTTATAAAATGCTGGTAATGATAAACGATACCAATGTTCAATAATTGAAGAACAATAATAATAATAATAATACTTGTTGTTGTTTTTAATCATTGTTAGTGATATTGGTCCCGTTCATCATAGCAATATTATAAAAATGCCAATGTTCAACAAATAAACAAATTAATAATTATTATTATTTATTATTAATATTAATTTTAATAATTTATTGATATCTTTTACAATAACAATATGATTAAAATTATCAATGTTCAATAAACAAACAAATTAACAATTATATTTTTACGTTATTATTGGCGTATTTTAGCATGAATTAATAGATAATTAGGGTTAGTATTAGTATAATTAGTATAATAGGGTTAGGTAGATAATTAAGGAATAGATATAGATAGTTAATTAAATAGTAAGATAGATAGATAATTAATTAAAAGATAATTAATAATAATATTTAAATATTAATAATAACTTTAATAATAATAATTAAAAAAAATAATCATTGTTGTTGTTTTTACTGTTTTTGCTGTTGTTATTTTTAATTATTGGTATTGGTATCGTTTATCATAGCAATACGATTGAAAGTTCCAATGTTCAATAAATAAATTAATAATAATAATAATTTTAAATTAATGTTATTGGTATCTTTTATTATCAATGAATGAATAAATAAGTAAATAATTGCTGTCAGAGTAAATCAGATTGTCTTCAGAGTAAATGATGTAGAGCCAGTGTTCCATAAATGTTATTGTTAATTAATTGTTTAATAATTATATTTTTATTCATTAATAATAATCATAATTATAATAATAACAATAATAGTCTGCTTTATGTAGTAGTTAATTTCTCTAACTAGCCTGTTTATGACTGATGATGTGGTCATGTGTTTGTATTGGTAATTTTTTCATCTGTAGTTCATCCAGCTGTGTTTTATAGTGAACAGCGACAGTTTTGATCCCACTGCTCATTATAATGAATGTAATATTAATGTATGTAAATACTTCTGTGTGTGTTTTTCCCAGCCTGCACTTAACGTGTCTCCAGTGGTGGGGAAGGTGGAGCCAGTTGCCACGGCGACTAAAGAGCATCACAGTGGTTGGCTGGAGGATCTGGATGAGGAGGCAGATGAGGAAGATTTCCACCTGCTCTACAACAGTTACTCTGGAGACGATCTGATTTACTCTGACAGCAAGGTGGACAGTTCATACAGACCTGAAATGACTGAAAATGAGTCTAACGGCTGCTGTAGATCTGAGAGTTTTGTGCTTTTATTTTGCAGTCAGATGATGGGATGGTAGAGACGCTGGAGGCGGAGCATCTGTCTGATCATGTGAGTGTTTCTGACCAATGAAAGTGCACCTTATTGTCATACAGTTTCATCATTTTTGAAAGTTTAACAGAGACACTTTTTTCATTGGTTGATGCCAATACCTTGAAATTATGGTTAACATTATCATTAACTAAAACTAAAACCATAACTAAAGTCAAGAAAATAAAAGAAAAATACTAATAAATAAAAAAAGTGTATATATATATATATGTTTAAATAAAATATGAAGAAGTCTTTAAAATTACTATAATTAAAATAATAATACATTAATATATAATAATAAATTATAGTTATGATATTAACTTGTATTTTTAATTAACTTAAAAATACATTTCTATAGTGAAAATATTTTTTTATCAGCTCAAAAATATTTTATTGTCTAGGAATTGCTTTTTAAAAGTGTAATTGGTGTAAAATATTATGTTAAATCCTCATCCAATAATCTTGGATGACTGGAAAGGTTAGGGATTTTTGGTAAGCTCACTACAATTAATTTGTCAAAATATGTGGAAACTCTAATAAGCGAGACAGTTAACACAATATTTAGACAAAATTCACCTAAATATTTAAAAATTATTTTTCTATATTTATAAAAGCTTCTCGCAAGTAAGAGTATTGTAATTGTGCTGCTGCAGTGTAAAATAAAATAATATGCTTATTAATACTCATTATTTTTATTTTGTTGTGCAGTTGTGTACAAGTTGTGTGTGTATGTATGTATAGAATTTTTTTAGATAAAATAAACCGTTGATATAAAAACGAGCAGTTCTCAGACTAGTTTGATGTAAGCTACAGTGAGTGTAACGAGTGTGTCGTGTTTGTCAGAGCTCTGGCTCCGATCGACCCCTCGCCGCTTATAAGAAAACATCTGCAGAGAGAGACGAGTTGCCATGGAAACGTCAGGGGAAGGGTAAAGGGAGAGACAAACCCCCTGCTGGAGAGCTGGAGACAGATAAAGGTGAGACAGACACCTGATGATGTGTGTGTGTGAGTGAACAGGTGTGAGCAGCTGTCTCTGTGTGTCAGGTGTGGAGTCCGCAGCTGCAGGTGCCGCAGTCGCAGCCACACTGGGCAGCACTGACTACACTGAGGTTCCTCTGGACTCACTGGACATTTCTGCAGCAGACAGCCTCTCTCTGTCTCCACACGCAGGTGTGTGATGAGCTACACTTACTGTCAGAAGTTTGGAATAGTTATGACTTTTTATGAAAAAAGTCTCACGAAGGCTGCATTTATTTAATCAAAATTACAGTAAAATCAGTAATATTGTGAAATATTATTACTATTTGAAATGGGTGATTCCCCCCCCAGTGTCACATGATCCTTCAGAAATCATTCTAATATGCTGATTTGCTGCTCAAGAAACATTTCTGATTATTAGCAATGTTGAAAACAGCTGTGCTGCTTCATATTTTTGTGGAAACTGTGATATACTGCTAGTATTACTATTTAAAAAAAATGCTTTTATTCAGCAAGGAAGCATTAAATTGATCCAAACACATTTATAATGTTACAAAAGATTTCTATTTCAAATAAATATTCTTTTGAGCTTCCTATTCATCAAAAATTCTGAAAAATAAAATGCATCATGGTTTCCACAGAAATATGAAGCACTGTTTTCATGTGACACTGAAGACTGGAGTAATGACGCTGAAAATTCAGCTTAAATAAATTGCATTAATAAATTATAAATTGCATTTTAAAATGTTAAAATAGCCAACAGTTATTTAAAATTTTTTATTAGAAATAATATTTTTTCTAGGGCTGTCCATTTAACGGGTTAATTAGATTAATCACGGTAAAAAATAGCGCGTTAAATTATTAACACATTTAACGCACTTGCCCTGCCTCAGACCTACGTAGGTCATCTCACATTTCATACGGTTGATGACAAATATGAGGCAGGGCAATAACTCACTGCGTGATGGAGCCTAGAGAACATAGTTAGAATGTCCCTGAAATTCAAGATATGGGGCAAAAATGCCCTTGTTTGAGTTTTTGTCTCATATTTACATCTTATAGTTAAGCAATATCACACAAGTGCAAATGTGATATCGATCTTATACAACAGTTCAATAAATAAGTTATTATTTTAGACACAATGTTCTCTGTTTTGCTCAATTTTGCTAACGAAAATATAAGGACAGTAAACAAAGGTGTAGGTTTGTGGTGTAATTTACAACAGCTTTGTACGCGGCTCAACCAATCAGAATCAAGGACCGGAACTATCTGTTTTATAAAGAACCATTTACTTCACTCCTGAATGAATGAAATGAATGAATGAATGACTCGATGACTTAATCATTAAGACATTTACCACCACCTACTGGGAGTTTTAGTTTCTCATTTAGAGTATCATTTCATTAAAGAAATATATCATATTTCCATAGTAATAATAATAATAAAAGTTATTAAAGGTATAGTTCACCCACCCGAAAATGAAAATTTTGTCATCATTTACTCACCCTCATGGTCCAAAAGAGTATATGAAATAAATTTTATGTTGAATCAAACAAAATATTTCTTGCTGAAGCTATTTTTTGTAATGTCTGTTTGATGCTATACACAACAATGACTTTAAATTATCTTTTGGGAGTAATTTCTCAGCCAAATTTGATGTGATTAATTAGATAAAATTTTTAATCGCTTACCAGCCCTAATTATTTCACAATACTACTGTTTTTATTGTATGTTTTATATAATTAATAAAAAAGGAAGGAAAAAAAAAAAACGTTAAAGTGCCCCTATTATGGATTTTTGAAAATGACCTTTCATGCAGTGTATAACACAGCTCTAAGTGAATGAAAACATCCTGCAAAGTTTTAAATCTGAAAGTGCACCGTGTATAAAGTTATTGTCTCTCAAAAGAAAGAGTCGACTCTGAATCATTGAAAGGAGTCGTTTTTAAAACGACTCCCAAGCCGTTTCATGTTGACGTCAACATGAAACATTAGCATATTGCCCGACCACGCAGACCTGGGAAAAGTTGGATTTTCGTGTTGGTCTGAATGAAAATGCAAATTCGTCCTTTGCCACTAGGTGCCGCTTTTGGAGCGTTAAAAGCTCACAAACACTGCTTTAAATGAAATCGACCAATCACTGCAGATTAGCGTCACGCAAAGGAGGGGTTTGGAAAAATGAATCGTTGAACGAATCGTTTGGGATTCATTGAGCAAATATGGTAAAAATAAAATCATATTAAAAGACAATGAAAGTGTTTTTTGACCTTGCATGCATGTCAACCTGTTGTTGGGGACTCCCAAAACCAAAATATGAACCTTTCATAACCCATAATAGGGGCACTTTAAAATACATTTTTAACCCATTTTTATTTGATAATTTTTTACTTATTTTATTTATATTTTTTATATGTGTTATGGTTATTTTTAAATCCTTTTTTATTTACCATTGTGTATGAGATAAATTAGCCTTGTCTTTAAGGCCAGATAATCCCAATATAAAGCCTGTGTGTTTAACGTCACATGATGTGTGCAGATGGGAGTGATGCAGAAACAGAGCGTCTGGAGGAGCTTCCTCTGTGCAGCTGCAGGATGGAGGCGCCACGTGTGGACGGATTCAGCGCTCGCTCTAACAGAACCTGCATGGCCATAGAGAGCATCAACGGAGAGGTGAGTCTGTAGTGTTGAGCACACTGGTTTCCCATAGATTTTAAAAACATCTTCAAGTATTATAAGCCATAAAACAAACCAACCAGCTTCGAAGTGATTCACAACATTAAAAACTTTGATTTGAAAAAAAAAACAAAAATCTGGCATTCGGACAAAAAGAAAGATACAGGACTTTGTACTTTATTGAGAGAAAGGAGCATTGCGAATGACATAATCGAATTAGAAGAAAATGGAGAGATATAAAACTGCTGATTAAAAGATGTTTATGTATACAGAAACAACACATTTTAAAGAGTTTTTTAGTAAAATATTAAAAAGTTATGTAAATGAAAAACAAAAAAAACAAAACGAATCTTAATTAATCTTAACATTTAAAATTTGCATTTAAAATTGAAAAAAGTCACAGAAATTTATATAGTGAAAATATTTTTTCTAGCTCAGCTGTAAGATATGTTATTGTCTAGAAATTGGTGTAAAATAGTATTTAGAAAATCATTGCAATTCATTTGTCAAAATATGTGGAAGCTCCAATAATAAATAATAAGTAAAAATAAATTATTTTTATATATTTGTAAAAGCTTCTTGCAATTGATGAAATAAGACATAAGTATTGTAATTTTTCTACTGCAGTGTAAAATAAAATAACAAATTCCCATGAAATAGTTATAATTTTTATTTTATAAATACTGTATTTTATATATTATTTTACACTATAATGTTATGTATTGTATGTAATGTGTTGTATTATATATATTTTTCATTGTCGTGATATTGAAAATTGTATTGAATATAGATAAATTTCCAGGTATCATTTTATCATAAATGGAAAAAGTCCAGTCTGTATATTTATAGGTAAAATATGTATAGGTATGTTAGTTAATTTGCAGTGCTTCATTGGGGTAGGTGCTCTTTTAGTGCAATTTGCTCATCGCAGTTCTTATTGGTGGAGATTTCTCTGCAGAATCATGGGTAATGTAGTTTTTGTGCTGGTAAACGATTATTTAAAAAAAAAATTGGAATAATGTCAGGCAGCTAATGACTTCAACAGAAGCAAATACCATCATTCAACAACCTTGTAGCTCACAGTTTGTCTGTTTTTAGGGGTTTATAAGTTAAAATGAACAGGATTGGGTTGAAATGTTGCTATAAAGACAGTAAAAGCAGCTCACTGTGCTTTGGAACAGATCATTTTTACAGTATGTTTGTGCTGATCACACCCGTCTCTCTTCTGTGGTTCCTCCTGTCCTCTGTGTGTTTCAGCTGGTGGGCTGCACCAGTGTGATCGTGAAGGGGGAGACGATGCGTCCGTCCAGCCGCGTGTCTCTAATGGTGTTGTGTGAGACGCACCGTTCACACATGGTGAAACATCACTGCTGTCCAGGCTGTGGATACTTCTGCCTCTCTGTGAGTGTCTATGACCACAAAAAACATGAAGCATATAAAGAAATAAAAAAGCTGCACATAATTTACTCACCCCTATGTTTTATGTTGTTATTTGAAGGGATAGTTCATCGAAAAATGACAATTCTGTCATTATTTACTTATCCTAAATTTGTTTGAGTTTCTTTCTTCTGTTGAACACAAACAGTTACCAGCAACTGTTTATGTTCAACAGAAGAAAGAAACTCATACAGGTTTGAAATAGGGCTGCACGATATATTGCATGTGATTGTCATGCATATCTCATCAGTAAAGCCGGTTCTGTGATTAGTAATAAATCTCCATCACGTGCATTCAGATGGAGCAGCATTTAATACAGAGCCGTAGTTCTCTGACAAGCTATGCAATATCACGTTCATTATCGCAGGCGATTCATCTGCGATTGAGCGCGAATTGCGTAGCAATTAACTTATTTATTTATTTAGATTTTTGTGAAATATTCCTTTAAGCTGTGTCTTGAATCCTTTGATACTGGAATTTTACAATAATATTTAAATCATTCAACCATTCAGTCAACAACACATTTGCATGTTCACGGTTCTCTGATGTTACTTAATGGTGTCATGACATCCAAGTAAAATAATAAAATATTTCATTAATTTGTAGTAGGTGGTATATTATTTATTTATTTCAATTTGACATTTTATGATTTAATTAATTATTAGGTTTTCATCAACTCAAGAACAGAAAGCTCAAAGATCCTCCTTTTCACTTCGCACGCAGGGAACATTTCTTGAATGTTGTCCGGACGTTCACATTGCTCACCGCTTCCACCGGGGCTGTGTGTCTGTGCTGGGCGGTGGGCGGAGTCGAGGAGGAGTGGGCGTCAGCCTGCTGTTCTGCCCTCACTGCGGTGAGGATGCATCAGAGGCGCGTGAGGTCACCATCCCTCCTGCAGCGCCCTCTTCAGGCTCGAACGTGGTCACTGCAAGCGCGTCGTCCACCACAACCACACCTTCGCTACTTCCCTCCGCGCTCGCGGCCACAGCACGAGCACTAAACAACGAGAAGAAGATGGGCGAGCCGATCAAGTGAGTTCTATGCGTTGCTTAATAGTAAAATAGCTCATATTTGTGTTTACTATTATCACTTCAAAAAATCTCTTCTAGCAAAGAAAGCTTTTAAAACATCCCACATTATAGAACAATTTAAATAAACTAATTTTTATTTAATTTATATACAAATTTTTATTTCTTTATTAATGTTATTTGTTTAATAGTAAACAAAAACAAGTGGTTTTGTCTAATGTTACCATTTGTACAAATACAAAGTTCTGGCATGAAACTCTAGATGGCGCAGTTCGATAGATCTAACTCAGTATTACATAATGACATCATTATCACATGTCACAGCTGATTGATTCTCTACTGTATCGGTAGCTAATGAGCTCGCTGCTCAACATTCAAATACTTGGCAGTGTTTGCTGTAACAGTAGCAGTGCACTTCAGAAACCCTCCACCTTCCCCAGCTCCACCTGTATAGATATGCTACGAGGTGATCATGTAAACTAGGGGGGTTATTTATATATACCCATATGAATGGGGGGTTATTCATTTACATACATATTGTGGATGTATTGGCAGTAGCAAGTCTCGGTACTTGCTCTGCCGCAGCAGCGTAAACATATCTATTCCGCCAAGACCAAATACATTAACATAGTCATGTATATTACCATGCAAATCACTCTGAGAGTTGTCATGACATAAATATATTGATTGAAATGTTTAATGCTGAAATGTGTATTTCCACTCAGTGCAAGGATGCGATGTCGTGGAGATGTAACAAAGGGGGCGGAGCTGCAAACTCAGCCGGCCAATGCCACTCCAGGAGAGGATGTGGTTGCCCTGGGTGACGGCGGGGTGGACAGTGTGGGACCGTCACTTGTCTTGCCTAATGGCAAGCCAGTCTGTCCCAGTGCACTTCCGCCGGGAGACAGGAGGGCGGCGCTACAGAGAGCCATTCTCACACAGGACACTGAGAGGTGACCACATGATTGTTTATTATTGTCAGTCTAAACAAGTAATGAGTGATTAAAGAGATGTTCAAAATTGTAAATTCTATAATTTCTGTTTCAGTCGTCGCACTGAGTGCGATGCATTATGGGGTATGGTATTCAACTGTATATTTTGTAGTCTTGGGTGTTGTATGCATCAGGCTTATTATCGTTAACTGTAACTAAAACCAGCCAGCTAGTTGCCAAGTAAACGTCTTATTTTCGTTTAGTTTAACATTAACTTTAGATTATTTTTACTTACAAAAAGGAATTTGACATAACTTGACATAACTAGAATAATTCTATTTATTATTAAAATTTTCTGACTTTTTAAGATTTTATCTGTTTCCATGATTTTTCCAGGTCCATAAATCACAATATTAAAATTCTTCCAGTATCCAGGTTTTCCATGGCCATTTCTCATTTTTTTTAGTTCAGCTTGAAGTACTAAAATAACTAAAACTGCTTAAAATATAAAATAAAAATAAAACTGTAACTAAAATTTAAGTGTAAACAGAAAATCTAAAAAATAAAGTGTAAAACCCTAACCCATGTAAAATAAAGTTAAAATATAAAGAAAATCTAATTCAAAATATTAACAAAAACTATTATAGTATATTTATTATACTAAAATAACACTGCAGCAAATAAAGGGATCAAGGTTTGGAATAGCTAGTAAATAATGAAAGAATAATATTTATTTATACTTTTATTTTTTTGTGAACTGTGGCTATTTGAATAACAAATTTGGGAAACAAAATGACCAAAACTCAACAAGATGAAAATAGGAAATATAAAAATAAATTCTAATTCAAAATATTAACAAAAACTATAACAGAATGTCAATTGTACTGAAATATCACTGGTATCCATGTGGGAAAAAACAACATACATTGCACAGAATTGAGGCAAAAACAGTACGGTAGTGTACTATTCTGAACATACTCAGGCTAAAGATGATGCTTTTGTCATTTGATCTGCTTGGCTCTCTGATTGGTCAGGAGGAAGAAGCTGCGCTTTCATCCCCGTCAGCTCTATCCTGCAGCCAAACAGGGTGAAGCTCAGCGAGTTCTGCTCATGCTCAGTACGTACCTGTGTACTCGTGTGTGTGTGTGTGTGTATATATATATATGACACATCTGCTGAAGGTTTCAGCATCAGAGCTGATATTCTCTCTCTGTGTGTCTGTCAGTGGAGGGCATCGACCCGTCGTATCAGTCGGACTCTCAGAACAGACGCTGCGCTCTTCACGCTGCCGCTCAGAGGGGTCTGCTGGAGGTCTGTTACCTGCTCATACAGGTGAGCTCTACATTCACAGCCATCAAAATAAAAACCATCAAAATAAAAACCCTTACTAAAATGGCAAAATAAAAGAAACAATTTTAAAATAAAAATCAATCAAAATAAAATACTTTAATAATTAATTAAATCCTAAAAATGCTAAATTAAAATACAGAATTATAAAATAAGGACAATCAAAATAAATGCTTAGTAATAATTAAGTCATTAAAATGTAAAAATAAAATACATTTTTGCCCAGTTTTTATTTTAAAATTATGTATTTTACTTTTGATTTAATTGATTATTAAGGGTTTAATGATTATATCATTAAAATACTTAAATCATGAAAATGCTAATTGGAGGTAATTTAGAAATAGAAACAATCATTATAAATTCTATAGGAATAATTAATAAAAATGCTAAATCAAAATATACAGTGAAAAAATAAGAACAATCAAAATAAAATACTTAGTAATAATTGAAACATAAAAATGCCAAATCAATTAAATTTATTTTAAAATTATGGGTTTTAATTGTGATTTATACATTAAGTACTTTATTTTTTCTATTTATTTTTAAATTATCAAAATAAAATACATAATTATATATTATGTAATTATATATAATACTTAATTTGTTAAACCATAAAAATGCAAATGAAAATACATAATTTGAAAATAAAACAATCAAAATAAAAGATGTAATTAATTAAATCATACAATTGCTAAATTAAAATAAATAAATAATAAAAATGATTATTTATCTGCTTCTCATGTGACCATTAGCTGACATTAGAAAAGATGCAAATGTGTTGTTAAATTAATAAAATATTAACTTAAAATCTCAGGGGGGCTTCAAGACAATATTTCACGTCAAAGGCTAACAAAAAAGTTTGGGAATCACTGCTGCTGAGAATTGTTGTTGTTTTTTTTAAGTAATGGGCTTGTCTCAGTTTGTATCTGAGGAAAGTTTCCATTAAAATTCCTGCTTTTGTGCTGTGGTTAATTTTAGGCAGGCGCTAAGGTGGACGCCCAAGATAAGACCCTGAGGACCCCTCTGTTAGAAGCCATAGTGAATAATCATGTGGAGGTGGTGAAATACCTGATCCAGAGTGGAGCCTGCGTCTATCATGCAGTGAGTATCACGCACACGCACACACACTCCTGATCCAGAGCCTTTATTGTCTGTAATATCTGACAGTGAACCAATGAAAAAATAATGCATATTAATCATAATTGCTGTTATACTCTGAGTTTGGGTTTATTTTTAAAAAATCAACAGTCTGGAGTCAATTATTCCTCATATCCTGGCAGTTCATGACTTAAAAAAATAGCCCGAACCACCTGCTACTTGATTTTTAAAAAATGAGGTATGCAATAAACATAAATATTCTAGTTTTGTGTGAAGTTAAATGTATGTTAATGCATTTTGGCAGACAAAGCAACTTGTGTTGCATTCAGGGTGTGCATTTGATCAGTTCATGCATGAATCAAACACATGACCGTGCTCTATTTCATGTTGTGAGTGTGTTCATTAGGGCTGTCAAATAAAAATTCGAATTTCACATGTTCATCGAATTTAAAATAAAAATCCACTTTTGTTGTGAGTCAGGCAGCCTTATCAGTGGCACATGAGATGCGATGACAATGTAAGTGTTTTAATGTTTTTGTTAGCCTATCCAGTTGAACCCACTAGATGACATGTGGCGCTGCTGCATTGTTCATTCAAAATATTGCGGAAAAAAGAGAACATAAATGCGGAGGTCATGTTTACGGCAAAACTGAAACCAAGCCGTTCACACAGAACGCATATTTATCACATTTTCTATAGGGACATCTATCACCGCTGCACTCGCGTCTCGCACAAGAGAGACGCATGTTTAGAAAGCCATGTAAAATTAATGTAAGTTCAACTTTTTTTCCCATCCCACTGCATCTCATGTTTTTAAATGAAAAAAGTACTCTTTGTGATTGGTTTTCGGCCATTTGTATTAAACTTTGCATACATACATGATGCTGTTTTTTTTCTAATCATTTAAGCAACTTAAATTATAAACATTGTTTTAAACATTATGCACAGATTTTAATCTTTTTTCACAGATAGTCCTGTTATTTATTGCTTTGAATAAATGTGCATTAGTAATATCGTGCATTAGTAATATTAGGAATGCTCGATGCGCCCTCTTATGGCCTCAGAAGAGAAGCTAAAAGCTTTTTTTTCCCCCTAACTAAAATCATGCCTTTTTAAATTTGAATATTGATAATATTTAAGTACAAAATTCAAATTGAGTTTTTCAGCCATTTTGACAGCTCTAGTGTTGAATCGTGTGTGTTTGTTGTTCAGGAAGAGGACGGATCTACAGGTCTTCATCACGCTGCTAAACTGGGGAACCTGGAGGTGGTGATGCTGTTACTGAGCACCGGACAGGTGGACTTAAACGCACAGGTGTGTTTCTGAACTCATTAGTCCTTCTCTTGACAGTTATAATTGTAATGACAGTTATGAACAATAATAAGAGTTTTCATTGTAAGATATAAACTCATAATTGTTAGTTAAAGGATTAGTTCACTTCACAAATAAAAATTTCTGAAGAAAAATCCTGGAATGTTTTCCTCAAAAAACGTAATTTCTTTGCGACTGAAGAAAGAAAGACATTAAGATCTCGGATGGCGTGGTGATGAGTAAATTATAGGGACATTTTGATTGTGGAAGTGAACTAATCCTTTAACATCTTGCAATTATAATGAGTTCATATGTCACAGTTCTGACTCTTTTTTCAGAATTGTGAGATTAAAAAGTAGCAATTACTTTTTTTTTTTTTTTTTAATTTACTCACAATTTAACTTAATTCTGATTTTTTTCCCTCACAATTAAGAGTTTATGTCTCACAATTCAGACTTTTCGTCTCATAAGAGCAATTGTATATCTCACTATTATAAACTCGCAATAAGACTTTTCTTCTCACAAACTCCCAATTGCGAGTTAATTCTGATTTTATATCTCACAATACAGAATTGCAAGAAAAAAGTCTGAGATTGTGAGATATAAACTCGCATTTTCGAGAAGAGAAAAAAAAAACAGAAATGTGAGATGAAAAATTACCTTTTTATTTTTAGATTCCGTGGCAGAAACAAGCTCACAAGGCTGGACTTTTTTCTCACAATTGTGAGTTTATCTCACAATTCAGACTTTTTTTCTCATAAACAGCAATTGTATAAGGTTTTTTCTTCTGAATTGTGAGGTTATAAACTTGCAATTGTGAGTTAACATTTTGCATTTGTGAGTTTAAATCTTGCAGTTCTGGAAAAAAAAAAATTGAATCATTAGATACAAAAAAAAAAAAAAAGTTGTGAGATAGGAAGTTGCAATTACCCTTGTTATTATTTTTTTAATATATGTATATATTCCGTGGCAGAAATAAGCATTCCCTAGTTTTCACCTCATCTCTGTGTTTCAGGATAGCGGCGGTTGGACGCCCATCATCTGGGCAGCAGAACATCGACATATAGACGTGATCAGAGCTCTGCTCAACAGAGGAGCCGATGTCACGCTCCGAGACAAAGTGAGTCTTGTGAGTCTTGCAGGAAATACGAGAGCGTTCTCACAGCAAGGCTGTAACCATGTCTTGAACATATATATATGTATGTTTATATATATATATATATATATATATATATATGCAGGTGTGCATTAAACAGTTTAATTCCAAGTCGTCAGTTTAATCACCACTCTATATTAATGCGCCGCTTTCATTAACGCACAGAGATCAGAGATCGCACACAAAAGCATTCAGAAACTTGCTTTCAGTGCTGACTTGTATTAATAAAATAGCGATACTGAATCCTGAATCGCTACACTATATTTCTCAGCAATGAAGCGGTAAAATCGCTGATTTTGAAGTTAAACTCACAGCTTCATTGTTTGTAGAGAGATGCACAGACTCATGTAACTTAATTCACACATGCAACTTTAATCTCTCTTTCTCTCGTCCTTTAAATATAGCCATATTTGTGGAAAAAGTGGAGTAGTTTGCATCACTGACTATAGCTGTCGGTCATTTAACATTTCTATCATAAAACAGTTGACTAATATTAAATGATTTGCAACTTCCATCTCACCTCGCTCTCTTTTAACATTAAATTGATGATTTGTGCTTAAATTCGCGCTCTGCTTCTGTGAGCAGTAAAGCCTGCCTACTTTGATCTGATTGGCCATCTCAATTATTTTGACTGTTAGACCTCTGAGGCAGACCAGGCTGAAAATGTAACTTTTAAACCTATTTGTCATCCTAAAAAACAGAGTGGAGTTCAGCAGATCAGTGCAAGAATTTCAAATATTGGGCGGGACAGATTAGCCATTTCTAATTATTGGGGGGACTTGTCCCCCTTAAAGTGCCCCTATTATGGGTAATGAAAGGTTCATATTTTGGTTTTGGGAGTCCCCAACAACAGGTTGACATGCATGCAAGGTCAAAAAACACTGACATTACACCAACATTAAGTGGGCGTGCAATATGCTAATGTTTCATGTTGACGTCAACATGAAACGGCTTGGGATTTGTTTTAAAAAACGACTCGTTTCAGTGATTCAGAGTCGACTCTTTCTTTTGAAAGACAATAACTTTATACACGGTGCACTTTCAGATTTAAAACTTTGCAGGATGTTTTCATTCACTTAGAGCTGTGTTATACACTGCATGAAAGGTCATTTTCAAAAATCCATAATAGGGGCACTTTAATGTCTGTGGTGGTTATGGGCCTGTCTCACAGTGTCTGTCTGTCTGTGCAGGAGATGAACGTTTGTCTGCACTGGGCGTCATTCGCGGGCAGCGCTGAGATAGCGGAGCTGGTCCTGAACGCCGGCTGCCCTCTGTCGTCCGTTAACCTGCACGGAGACACGCCGCTGCACATCGCTGCTCGCGAGGGCTACATCGACTGCGTCACGTGGGTCAAACACCACCTGAGTGCTGTTTTTGGTGTCATAGGCTCATCTGACGTCTTCTGTTCATCTTTACTCCAGGCTGTTTCTTTCTCGAGGCGCTGACATCGACATTATGAATAAGGAGGGTGACACGCCGCTCTCTCTCGCCCGCTGTGACACACCCGTCTGGGTGGCGCTACAGATTAACAGGAAGTTGCGTAGGGGAATCTCCAATCGTGTTGTACGGACAGAGAGGATCATATGCAGGTCCGTGTGTTGTCTTTAATATTGAGAATGAAATAAATGAAATAACTTTTAGTATTATTTATATACTATTCGTAGTTCTTCTTATTTTTAATTTACTTTAATTTTTATATTTTAATTTTAATCTGTAAGAGTTTTGTTATATGATTTTTAAAAATTATTATTTTTTAAAATATTTGTATCTATTTTTTTATCTCAGTTTTAGCTTTAATCAGTTTTTTTATTTAAACACATTTCAGTTAGTTGCCAAGGCAACATTTCTTTTTTCCTTTTTTAAACATTTCTTTGTTAAACTTTTATTTAATGTTTAGTTATGTGCTTTTGTCATTTTTCTTAGCTTTTTTAATATACAGTATGTTTCTATTTAGCTTTGATTTATTTTTATTTCAGTTTTAGTCATTTTAATAATTTAGTAATTCTTCAAATTATTTATTTTAATTAGTTGCCAAGGCAATGTTTCTAATTTTAGTTTAAGTTTTAGTAATTTTATGAGCTTATTTTTACTAAAATTTATATTTAGCTTTAATATATCTTTATTTCAGTTAGTTGCCAAGGCAGCATTTCTCAATTTGATTTAGGTTTTAGTAATTTTATGTGCTTAAGTAATTTTTTTTTTATTCATTTTAATATTTCTATATCACTTTATTTTAATTTTACTTTTAGTAATTTGTCATTTTATTTTAAGTTTTAGAATTTTTGTATATTTTGTATAAAGCTAAATATATATTTAGCTTTATTTACATTTTTAGTTCTAGTAATTTTAGTACTTCAACTTAAATTTATTTCATTTAGTTGCCAAGGCAACATTTCTAATTTTAGTTAATTTTTTGTTCTTTTTCATGTTTTTTTATTTACTTTTAGTAATTTTAAGTTTTAGAATTTTTTTTCTATATTAGTTCTAGTAATTTTAGTACTTCAACATCAATGTATTTATTTCAGTTAGTTGCCAAAGCAATATTTCTGATTTTCAATTAAGTTTAAGCTTAAGTTTTTCATCTAATATTATTTTATGTCAGCTTTATTTCAATTATCTCAAACTACTTTTAATACCTTTAGTTGTAGTAAATAACGCTGGTATATGTGTTGTGCAGTGACGTGGCTCAGGGTTATGAGAATGTTCCCATCCCGTGTGTTAACGGCGTGGACGATGAAGGCTGTCCGTCTGACTACAAATACATCGCAGAGAACTGTGAAACATCCACCATGAACATCGACCGCAACATCACACACCTGCAGGTGCCACACAATACACAACACTACAGAATATACTGTACACAACACACACTTCACACACAACACTCAACAATATAGGGTAAAATAACCACTAAATGAATACAAGGAAGAATTATATTTAATGATATTTATTCATATGCACTGATACAATAAAGAGCAGTATTTTCCAATATGGACGTCTATTGAAAAGTTTGGGGTCAGTAAGATTTTTTTAATGTTTTTGAAAGAAGTCTCTTTTGCTCACCATGGCTGCATTTATTTAATTTAAAATACAGTAAAAAAGTAATGTGAAATATTATTGTAATTTAAAATAGCTCTTTTATATTTGAATATATAGTAAAATGTCATTTATTTCTGTGATCAAAGCTGAATTTTCAGCATCATTACTCCAGTCTTCAGTGTCACATGATCCTTCAGGAATAAGTCTGTGCTGATTTGCTGCTCAAGAAACATTTCTGATTATTATCAAAATTGTTGAAAACAGTTGAGCTGCTTCATATTTTTGGGGAATCAAACATTTTATTTTTCAGGATTCTTTGATGAATAGACAGTTCAAAAGAACAGCTTTTATTTGAAATGTAATTTTTTTAAACATTATAATTGTCTTTACTGTCATTTTTTATTAATTTATTGCAGTCTTGGTGAATAAAAGTATTCAATTTCTGTCAGAAAACTTCTTACTTCTATGACCAGTTTTAAGATAGGATGCAAACAAATCTCAGAATCATTGCTTTGAATTGATTCATTGAAATTGACTTAACACAACTGAATCGTGGAAATGATCTCTCAATTGCAATTTTGATTCAGACTGTTTTTCAAATCAGTTCAGACACTTTTATGACTAAACCAACCAAAAAGAGTGGTCTGTTCTCAAATCAATGTCAATAAAAGAAAAATAAATATTTATTTGCACATAAATAAAACTAAAACCCTCAGAGAAAAGACTTTGGACATTAGAAACCAAAATAAAAACCCAAAATGTTTTTTCTATGTTATATATCACCATATTCAGTGTTACTCAGCTCTAATTGTTCTTCATAATAGGACTACCACACTTTCTTTGCAGTCATCCGTGTGCTGATTTTATAGAGAGCTGTGTTTATTTCAGCACTGCAGCTGTACAGACGACTGTTCCTCCAGTAACTGTCTCTGCGGGCAGCTCAGCATCCGCTGCTGGTACGACAAGGTAAATTACTATTTCATCTCCATGATGAGCTCTACAATCAACGACTGGATGCTGTATAACAGCACACATGTGTTCTCGTAGGATCATCGCCTCCTTCAGGAGTTTAACAAAATTGAGCCGCCTCTGATCTTCGAGTGCAACATGGCCTGCTCCTGCCATAAAACCTGCAAGAACCGAGTGGTTCAAGCCGGAATCAAGTAAGCCAGGATTATTTTCATGATAAATTTGCTGTATTGGGATGATTTGCATGTCAAATGAACCTCAGGTGTTTTTAAGAAAGTGCTTTCGCGTGAGCTGCAGGCTGAAGTGGATTGTGTGTTTCAGGGTGCGTCTGCAGCTCTACCGGACGGAGAAGATGGGATGGGGGGTCAGAGCGCTTCAGGACATTCCTCAAGGAAGTTTCATCTGCGAGTGAGTAAAAGCATTCAGGACAGTGGAGAACTCAGGCCGGTTGAAGCTGTTATTTCCGCTGTGACGTGTGTGTTTGTGCAGGTATGTTGGCGAGCTGATCTCTGATGCAGAAGCAGACGTGAGGGAGGACGATTCATACCTCTTTGATCTGGACAACAAGGTGTCGCGTCACTAATTTCAGTCCAGATTGTGGACGGTCTGAAGGCCTGTTTTCAAAAGGAGTGACAAAATCATGCAAATTGCAGACAAACATCGCTGACACATATTTGCAGCAAAAGCGCCACAATTCTGCTTGCTTGTTTATATCATTGCAGAATGTAACTATAATATCGTACAGCTCTAATCTGATCTAATCTAATTTTAAGAGATTAAGATATTATAAACATTAACATCTGCTTTTAAACAAACTGTAATGTGAAAAGCACTATACATAACGAATTTGAGAACCAATGAAAAAATGTTTGATTTCCTGACCAAAAGCAGCATGCTGCATAGTAGCTATTCATGTGCTTTGATGCAAAATGCAGTGCAATATAAACAGCCATCTACAGTATGTGCAATGCAAGTAATATTTTGTTCTCAGAGAGCCACACTGTCAGCATCTATTATCTGGAATACCAGGCCATCAGACATTATATATAAATTGTATGCTTTACATATTTTTATAGTTTTTTTATTATATTGAATTGGCTTTTATTTTTATCATTTCATTTTGATTTTTTAGTAATTTTTCACTGTGCTTGTCATTTTTAATAGTTTTTTTTTTTACTATTTAGATTTAAATGCAATTTCAGTTTTAGTTTATTTTCAGTTATTAATTCTAGTGCTTAAAATTGATCTCAGTCAGTTGCCAAGACAAAAGTTCTCATTTTTGTTTATTATTATTATTTACATTATATACTATATTTTATTATAGTTTTATTAATATATTGAATTAGCTTTTATTTTTATTTGTTTCATTTTGATTTTCATTTTAGTAAAATTTTAGTCATTTTCATTAGTTTTTTATATTACTATTTATATAAATGTAAATAATAAATTTATTTTAATTAAGTATAGTTATAGTTCTTATTTATTTCCAGTTAGTAATTTTACTGCTTCAACTTAAACTTATTTCAGTCAGTTGCTAAGGCAACACACATCTAATTTATTTTATTATTATTATTATTATTATTATTATTATTGTTATATACACTATATATTATAGTTTATATTAATATATTTTTTACTTTTTAACTTTTTAATTTTATTATTAAATTTTTCTTATTATTATTATTATTTACATTATATAGCGTTATAGTTTTTATTGATATATTGAATTTGCTTTTATTTTCATGATAATTAGTCATTTTGATATTTGTTTTTATCTTTTTTATCGTTTTTTTTTAATTATTTAGGTTTAACTTTATTTTATTTCAGTTTTATAAATTTTTTATTTATTTCTATTTAGTAATTTTAGTGTTTTTCATCTAATATTTGTATTTTATTTACACGTTATTTCAATTAACAAATGTTTTTAATAGTTTTATTTAACTGTAATAACCCTGTCTTTCGCAGGATGGTGAAGTGTACTGTATTGACGCCCGTTACTATGGTAACATCAGCCGGTTTATAAACCATCTGTGTGACCCCAACATCATCCCCGTCCGCGTGTTCATGCTGCACCAGGACCTGCGCTTCCCTCGCATCGCCTTTTTCAGCTCCAGAGACATTTTCACCGGACAGGAGCTCGGGTGAGACCGTGTTTGTTTGTTTATCTCTCTGACGAAAGCTGTACTTAATTGCTTTATGATTTTATTGCACACGATCTCAAGGAATTTATGGCCGTATTTGCATCCTGTTCCTGTTAACACATTTTCCTCCTGTTTGTTTCATGATCACTGATTTTTTGATCTGTGGCAGGTTTGATTATGGCGATCGTTTCTGGGACATCAAGAGCAAGTACTTCACCTGTCAGTGCGGCTCAGAGAAGTGCAAACATTCGGCGGAGGCCATCGCGCTGGAGCAGAGCCGGCTGGCCCGTCTGGAAGTCTGTCCCGAAACGGCCGGTGAAGCCGGACTCCCTGTGCTGGGACACTCATGATGAGACCCTGTGTTTAATGCACACATGTACAGCTCTCAAACGTGTGCTTGCGTACGATTATCACAGAGAAGGTTGTGTTTGCATTATCAAATGATTCATTTCTTCCGTCTGACAGAACACAGGAAGTTATAAAATGACACAGCGGCCTAAAGTTCAGCACACGCAAATGCCGAATACCAAATACCAGCAGGAAGTGACATTCAAATTCAAGGCTATCATTTCTGTTTGGATCAGGAGGGAAAATGTTAAAAAAAAACAAAAAAAAAAACTGATTTTATGCAAACTGTCATCAGATCACAAACAGTCCCTCTTTTTCATGAAATATCATGAGTTTTTTTGTATGTGTAATTGTTTTAATAAATACTGTTTTATACAGAAATGTCTTTTCCTTTTGTTGTTCTCACAAATCACAATTTACCAGGGTAATCAAATGCAATAGTTCAGTTAACGTTTTTTTATTACTACTGTCGAATCATAGATCCCCATTAGACGTGATACTGAGGTGAAGGTGTCACATGGTAATATTGTGATACTTTGTACTACACAATTTACATGATAGGCTACTCCAAAGAATAAATCATACCATAAAGTGGAATTGTAGATAGTGTTTTGTAAAAAGTGTGATAAGATGTTTTACGGTTTTCATATTGCACATTCTTCCTCATGGGTTGACCTGAATTATTAGTCAAAGTGTGTCATTGAGTGAATGTAGTACTCATTTCTGATAAGAGTCTGTATTACCAAACAGATAAATCAATAATATCCAGAAGGAAATTGTAGAAGGGAAAAAGTCATTTTCACACATACAGGCTACGAACAGGACATTCAAATCTTAACCAAACATTATATATTATAGGGAAATATTTGGATGAAATGTACTGCATATGAAAGGGAAAGGGACGACTTAAAAATGAATTGCAATCCTTGGGAATTAAAGAATTCACATTAAGTAATACTAAATGATGGTCCGAATGCAGGAAAACAAATGAGTGCAATCATGAGATTTATTAGGAATTGTGGATTAATAGACAGTAATTTAAAAATAAAATTAAAACAGTGTGTATATATTCCGAGTATTTCAGCAGCAGTAATGTGAGCAGATTTTCATTTATCTCATGAATTTATCTCATTTACCCACAACTCTTGACAACAGACTGCTTACATAATGTTTCACGTTAAAAAAAAATTGAAGATTACACATATGGTAGGGTATCGTCTAAAAACACTGATTTTTATTGTCAAGTTCAACAAAGTTTTAATTTGCTTGTCAATATTGGCTACTGCAGCCCATTGACGATAATGCAGGCGGAAATTCTACTAATTGAAGCCGGAAGTGCTGAAATAGAGTGTGTGCTCAATTCTTCAAATTCAGTTTTTCAAACTCAGATTTTTATACTTGTCTTACCTGGCTGATTGAAGAAACCGTAGATAACCTAAGTAGATTGTTTTGGCAACTGTTATCAATGTAAATGCGAGTATTGTCGTGATTTGGATCTTTTTGAAGTTAGTATAATAATGGGATCTCTTTTAGTACTGATATATTAAATATATTATATGTATATATGTTTTAAAAATGGAAGTGTTGCTATTTTGTAAGACTTCTTTTTTGTTTGTTTGTTTGAATGTTATAACAATGTTCTGCAGGGGAAGACCATCATCTGTCTTTGCACTTGTAGATGCAAAGAATGGAGTGAGAAAGGTGATCATTGCATTTTGTGTAGCAGGCCGGCTCTTTCATAGATTTCTAACATTTTTTCTTGCATTTAAAAGTGTGAAAGATGTCTGTGCGCTTGAAATGTAGTTTGCTGAATTCTGCTCCTTTATTCTTTCTATTCAGAGCAACAAGGAAAACACTAAACCAGAATGTGGCCCAAAAAAAACAAGTCATCAGTGGTATTGTATCAAAACAAAAAGTGATATGTAGATCTGCACCCCTTCAGTCGAAGAATGATCTTAAGGAGGGCAACTCTGGAACAAGAAAGAAAAGGATGTTAGTTAGACCAAAGACGAAGACTAATGCTGATCCTACCAAGCGTAACACATTAATTCAGGCTTTCCGTACAAAGCAGACTGGAAGACACAAGAATCTTGTGAAAGAAGTTCAAAAACCACCCTCTTCTGTCTCTGCCATCCAGAAATCCAAACCTGGTATGTATAAGGGTCGTGTAGTACAATCTAAAATCGACTCTTTCAGAAAACCCAGTGCTGAGAAGACCACAGAAAAGAAAATGATTTCAAAACATTTGATGTGACAAGACCAAAACCTGAATGACATAAAATTCGGTCCAAATCTGTTTCTTCCCTGCCAACATCCACTAAAGCCAGCGTAAACTCTGCTGTGTCATCAAGACCGAAATCTGTCTCTCATATCCCGCTGAATGCCACTGAAAAACCAGTCCAGAACATCCCAGGCACTGTCACCCAAGCAGGTGCTTGTGCTCTTCCCAGGTCAGCCCCTCTAGCTACAGGGCGCTCGGCCGTCAGCAAACCCATCGCTTCGAAGAAGAAAGAGAAGACGGTGCAGGTGGAGAAACCCAAAACAGCCTCCACTGAACAGAAAGTCTGCAGGTCTGTCACAAGTACAGTCAGCCAGTACAAAGTGCAAATAAAGACCGCTAAAGAGAGAAGGTGAGTTGTATACATTACCATTAAATAGTTTGGGGTCAGTAAGATTATTAATATATTTTATTTATTTAATACATTTTTATTATTATTCAGCCAGGATGGATTAAATTTATCATACATTTACTATGTTACAAAAAATTATTCATCAAAGAATACTGATAAATACTATTGTTGTTTGCTTTCAACAAAAATATTACTCTGCAATGTTTTAAACAGTGATTATAATAAATAAATGTGTTTTCTTGAGCATACATCAAGCATATTAGAATGATTTCTGAAGTCAAATCATGTGACACTGATTGGAGTAATGCTGCTAAAAAATCAGCTTCGCAAACACAAGAATAAAGTACATTTTAAACTACATTAAAATAGGATATTTAAATGATTATATATTTTTTACTGTTTTACTGTATTTTTGATCAAATAAATGCAGCCTTGTTGAGCATAAGAGACTTTTTTTTCCGAAAACATTAAAAAAAAACCCTTACAGACACCAAACTTTTGAACAATACTGTAATTTATAAACTTCATCCAAGCATAACTTGATCAGTTTTAACTGGACAATCTGCTGATAGAAGAAGATATATTAATGTGATTGTCCAATGTTTATACTGTACTTTCAGAGCAAAGTTTGCAGAGTGGAAGGAAAAGACTCTGAAGAGGCCTCCAATCTTGGAAAAGTCTGCAACCTTTTCAAGAAATCCAAAACCAGCTCCGTGGCCTAAAACTGGACCCAAAGTCAAAATTGGTGCTCAGTCTGAGCCTATCGTGCAGTCTGAGGCTGTAAAACCAACCGCTGCTTTGAAAACTGACAACCAAAATAATGATATTGAAGTCCCTGACAATAAAACAGTGTTCTAGGAGATCAAGCAATATTATGAATACCACACTAGACTTGCAGAACAACAGTGATATGGATTTGCCAGTTGACCCAGAGATAAGTATGGAGTCGGTAAGAACCATAAGAGAGTCTTAATTGTGAAACCAATAGACCGGCAGACAGATATTCACTGATGTATATTGACTTTTTTTTTTTTTAATTGTAATTTCTGATTTATATGCAATACACAGTTGGTGTTGAACTTGTGTGATAAATTGGAGGCAATGGAGGTGCCCTCATCATGTGAAGATGGTGAATCTTATCCAGATTCTTTATGTAGGAATTGCAAATTAATACTGATATTACCAGAAACTTATTTTCTTTTCGATTCTTGATGTGTTTTTCTAAATGGCTCATATTTTTTTTGGCCATCCTCGACAGGGGTAAATGTTGACAAATCTGATGTGGAGGCAGAGAAAAGAATGGAAGTGCAAGTGGAGGAGCAGGAAACAGATAAATTGTTTGAAATTCTGGAAGAGGAGGAACTGGGAGATGAGGAAGAGGACACGGAAAGCAACATTACGGAAAGCAACATTACAGAAGACACTAAGAAGGCTGTCATAAAGAATGAGGATGATTATCAGGAACCGAAGGAGAAGGAGCCATTTGTGAGTGAAGATGATGACAGTGATGAGAAGATGAAGAGCACCACTCCAGAGATGGCAGGGGCATCCATTGTGAAATATAATGTGAAAACTCCATATTTGCAAAAGTGAGTTTAGGGTAATTTAATGATATGTACAAAGACACATACTTGTGTAAGAAGTTCAGGTATTCATTTGGTTTTTTTCTCGTCATTTAGAGTGAAAAAGATAATTGAATGCAAAACAACACCAGGGAGTGGCTCACGATGCAAAAATGTCATCAAAGACCTGAAGTTTCTGACGCCTGTGCAGCGAGCGACGTGAATCCAACATAAGTCCACTCATCTGCCTGGTATGCTGAATGACCACGATACTTGCGTCTGAGCTTGTGCAGAGGGAAGATGCAGATGTGAATGCTTACATCTACAGAAAAAATCCAGCACTACTGGAAGAACTGCCTGATCAGACTGAAGACTTTGCAAAAGTATACAGTTAAGCAATATAAGCTGATGTTGATGTCGCTTTAAAATCGGACATTTATACCATATGTAACGCCTACATTTTAAGTATTTTATGTGACACTATTAAAAAAATTGCATTTTAATATTTTAGTGTTTGTTGCATTTGGCTGCTAAAAATAGTAATCTCTTAACTGCATTGGCTTGACAGCTTGAGGACAAATAAACTACATGTGGTGAAGACGGGCCCAAGCCACCAGTGCAACCGCCACCCTGGTAGCATCAGGAAAACCGTGTACAGCAGGCACTTGCATTTAAAGGAACCCAGCTGTGGCAGTCTGGTTTGAAGGGTTACAGCAATGAAAGGGTTAATCCACAACATCAAGAGTGTGAAAAACACACTCAAAGGGAACAATTTATAAAACTTTGGTAACACTTTACAATAAGGTTTCATTTGTTAACATTATATTAGTGAGCTTGAACAATATTTATATAATGTTTATTAGTCTTGGTTAATATTAAGTTGTATCTGTTAATATTAGTTAATGTACTGTGAACTAACATGAGCAGGAACATTCTTAAGTAACATTAACTGATTAATAAATTCTGTAAAAATACTTTGATCATTGTTAGTTCGTGTTAGGTAATGTATTAACTAATGTTAACAAATGAGACCTTATTTTAACGGGTTTCCAAAACTTTATGTAATTCCACACCTGTAAGACCTTTGTTCATCTTTGGAGCACAAATAAAACTGAGATATTTTTGATGAAATCTGAGAGCTTTCTGGCCCTGCAATGCAACTGAAATATTCCTAGGCACAGAAATGTAGTAAGAACAACAGATTTAATCAAAAATATCTTCATTTCTGTTGTGAAGATGAACAAATGTCTTACAGGTTTGCAACGACATGAGGGTGAATAATTAAAGACAGAATTTTTATTTCTGGGTGAACTACGAACGAGAACTTCATTTGGTACTCACACACTCTCTAAGACCAGTTTTCTGTGCCCTCTCACCCAAAGCATGCACACACAAAGCCACTTCTCTGGAATCTCATTGTGAAATAAATGCTTTCTCTAGTTCGTGTTGGCCACAATTATTGGCACCTAATTACTGCAACGTCCTTTTCCCAGGATAACAGCTCTGAGTTTTCTCCTATAATGCCTGATGAGTTTGGAGAACACCTGATGCTCATATTTACCAAGGGTGTCAATATTAGTGGAGGGCACTGTATGTGTGTATATATGTGTGTGTGTCTACTGGAAGCCAGAGGGCGCCCTCATGCATAAACTGTGCAGAGTGTGAATGAAAATTGAGTGCAGTCTTGAGCATGACATGTAAATCTCCCAGTTATGAAAAAATAAAAATAAGTTTCTCAAGGTGTAATAATCATCCACCGGTAGAGGACGCGCACGGGAACGTGAGCGAGCGTCAGGTGAGGAGCGCGCAGCGGCAGGTGCCACGTGACGTCATCACAGCGCTTAGTTACTCCACCAAAGATTTACAGACAATACAACAGCACTAAACTAAGATCAGAGCAGTGAAACAGCTCGAGATCATTTCACACGGTTATTATTTTAGACACATGATCGCGAAGTGAAAAGATGGGCCGTAAGAAACAGGAGGAAGAGCAAAACAACCCCGAGTATGGTAAGACTGTTTCTGAGTATGTTTCTGAGTATAGTGAGAGCATTTCTCAGGAGGATCCGCTATAATGCAACAGGTCTTCTGTTCAGACGTTCTTACAATATATAACAATATCTTACAATATATAATCAATATATGATAGAGAGTTGATAGAAGTTGGCAAGGTCATGCAATATCAGGAAACTGAACAATTGTGAATTACATGCCTGGACATTTAAAAAAAGCGTGAAAGGTAATATTTCCATAGTGAATACTGTATATTTGATATTTCTTCCTAGCTCTCCTATGCTCTAAAATGTTTTAAACATACATATATCAGCTATGTGTGTGTGTGTGTGTGTGTGTGTGTGTGTGTGTGTGTGTGTATATATATATATATATATATATATATATATATATATATATATATATATTATATAATTATATATTTTATAAATTGTGTGTGTGTATATGACAATTTATAAAACATAACATATTTATAAAAGATTTTAATATATATTATGTTAAACTTTTATAAATATGATATAATTCTTTATCCAGTAATCATGAATAACTATAAAAGTCATAGAAATTAAGTCTGGATCCCTGTGTTTAGGGTGATTTTTTTTTTGGTAGTCTGTTTAAATTTAAAAAACAACAACAAAAATAATTTGAATGCTATATCTTTTAGTGAAGTAGTTAAGTAAACACGTGTGTTTCTCAGTGACTCTTGCAAACAATGGCTTGTTTTGTAAAGGTTGAGCTTGTGAACCTGATCCAGCCCTTATATTAAACAGACCTGAACACTCCAAACCTGCCAAAACTGATCATTCAGTGCCCTTCAGTCGACAGTCTGTTGAGAGAATTCACTGTCTGAGATGCTGTTGTGAAGTGACAGTTCATCTTGAGCTCAGATGTCAATCTTTACAATGCCATGAGAGTTAAAGAGGCCATATACATGCTTTACAATGCCATAATGGATAAAGAAGTCTTCATTCTTGACCGTTAGAGCATGACTTTTCAGCACTGTTTCAACATTCAAATGTCTCAATGCTCTTCTTCCTGTGTACCTTTAAACAACAGGAAAGAGACGTATCTTTAAGGTCTAGTTTCTTCTTTTAGTTTATTCTGTTGTCTCTCAAGATCTGTGGTGTTTGTATCAGTCGGTCATGGGTATTTTTTCTTCCTGCTCATCCAGTACACGTCAGTAGGAGAATGCTGGAGATAAGACATTTCTCTGAAGGTTTGGTAACAAGCCTGTTGGTCAACATTTAAACTAGGAAGAATCAGATATTCATAAACACATGCATGTTCTCCCTGGTTTTAAAATAGCTGATGTCATTTTAGCATTTAATAGCCAGTTTTGTTGCAGTGTGGAAATAATTTGAAATTGTGTCCTGAAAGATATGATGACTCACAGTTTTACACACACCTAGCTACTGTAAATGAGGACATCACAACACTTTTATTGTTTATACTGAATATAAAACTAGTTTTAATTATTATAAACTCACTCACTCATTAACCCTTACATTAAGGAAACATTTCTACACTGTAAAGGCACAGCAAGGTGGATAGAGTATAAAAAATAACCAAAAGTTTTCACCATACTTCCCAAGTTGATTGATCACAATAATAGCAAACATTGTCTGTATAACAAGTTTTAAATATGCATGTAAAAATGCATTAATTATTAATTAATTATTAATTAAATTAATTATTATGCGCTTTAGATAAAACCAGGTTAGATAAAACCAGGTCTCCTTTTATCACTCCATAAATCAGAAAACACGGTCAGCAAGCAGAATAGTAAGCATATAGTATTTGCTTCATTTACGAAATGATTACACCCCATATATCTACAAAGGGAGGTTTTGTCAGATCCCCCCCCCCCCATTTATGCATATGCTTAATTTTTAAAATCTATTTAATTTTTAACCTCATATTGTTTTTTTTTTTTTAAATAAATCTTCCGTTGAAATGACAGACCTCTCTCTGATGACGTATGTAGGACTTCTCCAATCATTTTGTTCGCTTAAACCCCGCCCCTTCTTACAATCAACTGCAGGGTCGGATATTTTTATCTCAATATCCAGTTAACAACCAGCAGATAGGAACAAGTCTCTGTCCTTCATTTTTTTTATACATTTCAAACGGATGTAGGTTGCAAAATGGAAAAAAGGTCTAGTGTTACTTCTATTTCATCGCAACTTTAAATTAATTCTAATAATGACAGAATAACCCACACCCTAAAAAAAAAAAAAAAAACTGAACAGAGCATTACTTCATTTATGAATCATTTTGACATTGATAACACCTCCAAAGGGGGGCTATCAGGTTTCGCTCACATCTCGAGGCACTTTCATCATCAAACTATAGCTCAAACACGATGAGGTTCAGCTTTCAGCGACAGAACTTTCAGTTTTTTGCAGATTAGCTCAGGTTTTCTATTATTTACTATTGAATTCTACAGTATTATTGTAATATTGTGTTCATTGCTGTCTATTCTGAACACACTTGTAATGTGTGTGTGATCTCTTATCAGTATGTGTGTGTGTGTGTGTGTGTGTGTGGTTTACTGTAAACCCCTGTAATGCTTCACACAATGAACTCCACATAAAACCACATATAAAATCCTTGACCTTACTTTTACGGGATGCTGTAAATGTCTCTGACAGAGAACATGTTCTGTGTCCTGAAGGCAAATAACCATTTGTGTGTGTGTTGAGTGTAACATGATACTGTATTGTACATAAAGAGGTTGAGAAACAGGTTGGTCTGACATGATTGCTGCAATGGCACAAGGTTTCTGTTTCTTTAGACATACAGTACCATTCAAAAGTTTGGGGTCAGTAAGATTTTGTGACGCAAAGTTGCATTAAATTGATCAAAAGTGACAGTAAAGACATTTATAATGTTAAAAAGATTTCTATTTCAAATAAATGCTGTTTGTTTGAAAAGAATCCTGAAAAATAAAATGTATCTATCAAGGTTTCCACAAAAATATGAAGCAGCACAACAATTTTCAACATTAATAATCATAAATGCTTCTTGAGCAGCAAATCAGCATAGAATGATTTCTGAAGGATCATTTGACACTGAAGTCTGGAGTAATGATGCTGAAAATTCAGCTTTACATCACAGGGATAAATTATATTTTATGTTATATTTAAATAGAAAACATTTATTTTAAATTGTAATAATATTTCACAATATTACTGTTTTTACTGTATTTTAAATTTTTTAATCAAATAAAAACAGCTTTGGTGAGCAAAATCTTGAAAATCTTATCAACTCCAAACTTTTGTACGGCAGTCTATATTATTAGAGTTGAGAAAACTTAAGCCATTCTAAGAATAAATAAGTTTATTAATATTTGACTTTCTAATTGCAAGTTGTTGAGGTTTATTAATATTTGATGAGGTGTTTGTGGTTAATTTTGTGCTTTATTTCTTGGTGTTGTACCCACGTCTCTGGGCTCATGAGTCACACAGAGCTTTAAAAAAAAGTTTCCTGCTTTTTTGTTGTGACTTCCTCCATTCATAATCATTTACAGCATCCTTCGTACTTGTGTACCTTAAGTATACGAAGCAAGTTAATTTTTTACACACTTACAGAGTAACTCATCTAAGTAATTACAAGAAAGATGAATGTTTAGGATCAAAGATTAAAACTTGTTTACAGATCCTCAGACAGATCAGATGTTGCATTTCTGGCTCATCATGTCAACAACTTGAACATGTTTTGTGTTTAGATGCGTGAATATCCAGATATTAAACTCACATATAGTTTTCCACACACTTACATTGGAGAAGCCATAGCAGTTAGATTAACACAAATAATTCATTGCGATCATTGTGATTTTTTTTTTTTTTTCATCAGCTTGGTTGATGAACTGCTTTTAGTTTTAATACAACCATTACATCTACAAACTAATAATACTTTGTGCCTTAATGTTAGTACCATTAACTATGAGTTTGACTTATGGGGATATTTTATACTTGTTGAACTTTGATGAGAATTCAGTTTTTCATTCAAAGACTTTACATTTGTTAAGTCCCATATGCATATGAGTATCATCTGTAAGTTACTATGTTTGGTTTTCAACATTGAAAATGGGTAAAATTCAACTATTTGCACATGGCGCTGCATTGAGACCCCTATATCTCTTGGAATGAACCATATAGGGCCTTAAAAATGAAGATGTCAAAAGAAAAATGTCTTAAGAACCAGAATCTAAAATCACATTGAGATATCTTTAATGCTTCTTGAGTTACAGGAACTTTGAAAAAAGAGTATTTTTGTAATCGTTATGATCGAGAAGAACGATTTTTTTAACCATAAAAAATCAGTACAGTTCAACAATTAAAAATTTAAAAAATCATTTTTCAATTAAAAATGATGTCAAAAGTTAACCATAAAAAATCAGTACAGTTCAACTATTAAAAATTTAAAAAATCATTTTTCAATTAAAAATGATGTCAAAAGAAAACTTTATGAACCAGAATCTAAAAGGACATTAAGATATTTGTAGTACTTCTTGAGTTACAGGAATGAAAAAAGAAAAAGAAACCAAAAGAAGTTTGTGAAGAACCAGAATCTAAAAGGACATCTTAAGATATCTTTAACACTTCTTGCATGCAAACTTTGGAGAAAAAACATGGAAAGTGCTTTTTCCCCATTTTTGAACAGTCACCTTTGGCATATAATGCAACAAAGATTACTGAAGTTAACAGATTTTACTAAGAGACCCAACAATCTCTGTTAAAATAACATAATGCTACTACCATCTTTCTAAAGCCATTTTCACCCTCCTGCAATTTGGCTCCAAATCTCAGGTGAATATTTTCATTTTGACCCCCCTCTACAAACCTGTGGATTAATCAGTAAATACTCATCCTTGACATTTATTTTTTACTTTCTTCTTCATTCATGTGTTGGTTTTACTTTTAACCAGGGACTTGAGCTGAGCTGAGACAGAATTAAATTTAAATGTATTTAAAAAAGCATCTCTAGTAATTAATCATAAGTGTACATGTGGAGAAAACACAAACGTTCATATGCAGCACGATCAGAGTGTTGCTCAATAAATGATCACATTCAGAAACATCCTGAAGATCCAGTCACATGACACACCTGTCCTGATCAGCAGCTTTCATTAGAGGAAGTGCACAGAAACACTCATGATTACTGACCGACTTTGTGTCTGCTGTTTGGCTCCATCTTTGAATTCAAATGATATTCAAATCATCCCATTTTATTCCATCTGTCTCTGTTTCCTCTCCTGTTTAAAGGGTAGAAAAGCTTCAGTGTTAGTATTTGACAGTTTAATACCCATGTGTAGCATTAAACTAACATGAAACACTGCAGCTGCCAGGCAACAAACCCTCACGGACGACTGACACACACTCACATGATGTGATAAACCCCATCTAAAATACTTCTTAGAAATAATCATAAAAATAAATTTTTTAAAATGACTGAAATATTCCTTGTATAGTCTGCAAGCAATATCTTGTAATTGTACAAATTAATTTGTCACACCGCAGGATCATTTAAAATAAAGGGCAAAAATTTAAAATATACACTTTTACTTATTCAATCACTTACATTTGAACTTTAAAAAGTCTATTTTATTTGACCCATACTTAGTGAGACCTGTTCTTCATCTTTGAAAAACAGCTTACAAATGATTTTAGTATAAATGATTTATGTACTAAATGTACTAAAATGATATACTAAAATAACTAAAATGGAAATAAAAATGAATAAAAACTATACAGACATTAAAACTTATTACAATTACAAACAATTCAAACAACAAAATTGGAAAAACTGGAAAATATAAAACTAACACGCACTTCAAACTGTTGATAAAAACTGAAACAAATCTTGATTAAATTAAAATAACATTGGTGTTTATACACCTGCAATACTGCCATTCAGTGGGAACTAAATGCTTTATGAAGGAAGGCAAATAATTCACCTTCATTAATTGTTTTCTTTTGATTTGTAGTTCTTGCTAAACTGGTTTATCAAAACAAACAAACAAACCCAAAAAAAGATATGGATGCAAATATGTCAGGTCACACTCTGTAGAGAGATCCATTATGAGTGTCTTACTGAGAAAAATGCATAACACCACCAATAAACACTTTTAAATGGCACACACTGACCACTGATCTAAACTCTGCTTGTTTTTTAGGTGAACCAGCTCAATTTGACCCCACATTCACCGGCCCCATTCACAACAGGTGTGTATGTGTCAACCTCATGAATGCATGTCCACAAAATTAAAAGAATTGATTTTAAAAAGTCTAAATTAAAAAGTGCTGTCATGTAACTAAATTAGTTACATGACAGCACTACAGTAATGCATGCAGATGTTTTATCTCTGAGTTTTGAGATTATTTTGTATATTTATAATTCTCATTAGATTTTATAAGGCAAATACTATTATGGAGGAAAGGAATAGTTAAAGGAATAGTTCACCCAAAAATTAAAATTTGCAGAAAATTTACTCACCTTCAGGCCATCCAAGATATAGATGAGTTTGTTTCTTTACGGGAACAGATTTAGAGAAATTTCGCATTCCATCACTTGCTCACCAATGGATCCTCTGTAGTGAATGGGTGCCGTCAGAATGAGAGTCCAAACAGCTGATAAAAACATCACAATAATCCACAGGTACTCCACACCACTCCAGTCCAGCAATTAACATTTTGTGAAGTGGAATGTTGTGTTTTTGTAAGAAACAAATCCATCCTTTATGGAAATCCAGCTAAAATACAAGTCCTCTATCTCTAATACCGCTTCCTCCAGTGAAAAGGTTGTCTAGTCTGAATCAGGAGAGAAATACTGTATGCACAGATCAAGCTTTGTCAGCAAGTAAACAGTCTAAAACAGTTCTTAACAAATATGTGGGTGGATTTTGATGTGAAAGGACACCAGTAGATTGACTTTTTCACTTGAAGAAGCATTATTATGGAGAGAGGACTCGTATTTTGGCCAGAAGTGACAGTTTGACGTTAAAATGCCTTGATGGATGCTTTTCATTTCACAAGACATTAATTGACTGGTTTGAGTGGTGTGGATTACTTGTGGATTATTGTATTCTGACGGCACCCATTCACAGCAAAGGATCCATTGGTGAGCAAGTGATGTAACTACAGTAAATCTGTATCTCCAAATCTGTTCTGATGCAGAAATATCTCATCTATATCTTGGATGGCGTGAGAGAGAGTACATTTTCAACAAATTTTATTTTTGGGTGAACTATTCCTTCAATGCTTCAAAAAAATGCATAAAATTTTTCTTTCTTTTGAATTTGTGGTGAAATATGATCTTGAGCAGTTGTGTAAGGTGTGTGCTTGTGTCTTGTGTGTCTGTAGGAGCTGTACAGACATCATATGCTGCGTTCTGTTCATGCTAGTCATCGCCGGTTACATGGTGGTAGGAATTCTGGGTAAGTTCCTGTTCATTTCTCTATTTCTGTGTCTATCTGTCTGATCATCTGTCATTGTGTCTTCTTGTCTCTGTCTCTCATCACTGTTCGGCGCTCAGACGCACACATGCTGGGAACTCTGTGTGTAATTGGTGCTGTGTTTACTTTGACCTGAAAGCAATATGGAAATTGAACTCGGTCTGCCTACCTTAACGTGCAATATGTAAATACTGGAGAGGGCAAGGGTTTATAGGTAACACAATGTGATTGTTTCTGCTGAAAGTAGAAAAACCTACAGACACAAGTTTATTTAGCTCTTTATATGAAGTCCAAATATGTTTTGATATAAAACTAATTATAACTACCATACAATAGCAAAAACCCTAAAAGAAAACTTTAGAAATTTACCTTTTTTATGAGTAATTTAAAGTTTTATTTAATTTTATTTCTCAAGTCAATTACACTTTCAAACCATAACAATTCCATTCAGAATTTAGGAATTTAATTTGAATTTTTTAAATTCAATTTGAAATGCTGATTTTACAGTTGCAAACAGAATGTGGAACTGCATTTGAATTTCAATGTAAGGAAGTGACCTTTTGTAGACCAAGGTGAAAGAACACTTCATTTCCCAGAATGCGTTACCTGTGTTTGTTTTCTTGGAATTGCAGTTCAACTTCCTGTGTGTCATGACCAATTCAATTTAAATTCCAACTCATTAAATGAAAGGGACACACAGAAATGTTATTTCATTTCATTTCATTATATTATGTTATATTATGTTACATTATATTATATTATAAAAATGTTGCATTATATTAAAATGCCACTTTCTTTGATAATGTTTTGATAATCTGGATATTGTTAATGTGACTATATTAAAAGTTTTGTCATGTCTTTTTGATCACATATTTTAGTGGTTTATAGTTCATCATCTAAAACATCAGTATGTACTCTTGACATCTGTGATTATGTAATAGATCTCATTAAACGCTCTCTGAGATTATAATGAAGAGCAAACAAAACACTAATTAGAGTCTAAGGACTTTTCCATAGAACTAATTACAGTCCACATTTACAGTTTTCTAAAGCATTACAGTGAAAATAAACCATGGTTCAGGTGTGTTGTTATGGACTGCATGAAGCAAAGTGTCTAAAAAAAAAACCTTGTAAACACAGTAAAAGACTGTATTACACAGCCTCGAGTCAAGTCACATTTATTTCTATAGCGTTCTATAGAACACAGATTGCTTCAAAACAGATTCGCATCAATAAACAGGAAAATTGTGTAAATGTTGCAAAGTTAATTAATTATTAAACTAATTCAATTTCAGCTATAAGGCAAGCTCTACAGAAGTCAGTAGTGTCATTATTCAGCTCAGATTATGAAACTAATTCAATTTCTCATGTTCTGTTTTCATTTAATAGTGCAGAATAAGTGTCTCTTCTGCTGATTAATGTAGTTGATGTGTGTATTTCATGTGAAATGGTGTGGTTCCTGCAGCCTGGCTGTATGGAGACCCTCGACATGTGTTGTATCCCAGAAACTCCACGGGAATGTTCTGCGGAGTCGGACAGAACAAGTGAGATTCGCCGTCAGTTGTTTTAGAGAAGTCAGTCATCAGTGTGTTTGCAGTCGTTTGATGTTCATGTCCGTCTGTCTCTCAGGGACAAACCCAACGTCATGTACTTTGACATCACCAAATGTGCCACAGCGACAAACATCATGGCTGCAGCTCTGCAGGGTCTCCAGTGTCCCACCACACAGGTACCAGATCTTTTTATAACAGCTCCATTTACAATGCTAACAAGATTTTTACCCCAAAATAGTACAAATATAGAAATAAATAGCAATTTTCTGTGCTTTTTTTGACCCTCTGGTTTGAACACTACATTTAATTGGGGTGTGTTTCCTTTAAGTCTATGTAAACACCCACTGCTTTGATTGGGTAAGTTTTTGCATATGAAATGAGCATTATACACGTAAAACTGTTAAAGGTGCACTAAGTGATTTTTGCCAAACGATGTTGATATTTGAAAGCACAAAAAAAACACGCCCATACCCAACAGGACCTCACCCCTATTTTGATATCTCCGCCCCACACGTACGAACACAACCCTGGCAATGACGATCGCAGAAACAAGCGAAGATGACACACAAGCATATTCAAACAAAAGCCAACACGGATAAGTTGTGTGAAATGAAGCAAAATCAACATTACTCACCTATCAAGAAGAAACAACGCAACCTCGGTGTCCGCTTCCAGCCCTTCCCGCTCCTTGAGTTCTCTCCAGCACTGGAAAGCTGCTCCAATATTTACGCGGGTCCTACCTCTTGCCTGATCGGAACCCTTCTTTTTATTGTTTTGTTTCTCTGATATTTTCCTCTTTTTTTTTTATCTGCCATCTCTCTCTATCTATAGTCGATCTGCTAATATCCGTCCTCTCTTCTCTCTATCACTGCAAGACACGCCCCTTACTGCTGATTGGCTACAAGTGTGTTTCGGGACTCGATCTGACGCTGTGGTCAAAAGCATTTTTCAAAAATCGCTTAGTGCACCTTTAAAATGTGATTAAGATGATAGTTATGCTGTCATTAAGATTATAGTTAATTATGCTGTCCTTCATAGAAAATGTGGATTACAACATTGTTTATATCTACTAAAACCATTGAACTATGCATACAACTGAAACCATTAAAAAGATTTTCATTGCTTTAAATAAAGTATAAACATCAACTGAAATAATATATTTCTCATTTACATTTAGTAACATATGTACTAAAATAACTAAAACTGAAATTAAGAATTAATAATCTCTCTCTCTCTCTCTCTCTCTCTCTCTCTCTCTCTCTCTATCTCTCTCTCTCTCTCTCTCTCTATCTCTCTTTATATATACAGTATTTTTTTATAAAAAACTAATTAAAAAAATGATAAAAACACAAAACAAAATTACTATATATATAAAGTAACTGAATGATACTAAATACTGATCAATCAAAGGTGTATTGAAGTCTCCTGCTTTTCCTGAGAAAAAACTAGTAATTTTTTCCACATTCATTTTATAGCTCTAAATTCTTATCATATGACAGATATTGACTCGTTTGTGTCTGTTTTATTTCCCCTAAGGAATTTTAGGATATAAATCTGAGACAAGATTTATATCCTAAATATAAATGTCATTCATACCATACCATTTCATGAATTGTGATGTTGTAGTGCTGAAAGTGTGTGTGATAGTCGTTGTTTGTGTGTTGTAGGTGTGTGTGAAGACGTGTCCGTCAGAGTTCTGGATTTTGCCTCCTAACGCCCACTTCCCAGGTGCAAAACCAGCTAATTTTTTCAAACAGGAATACTGTGTCCCATCCTTCCAGCTGCAAGACACTACATATGTGAGTATGCGTGTGTAAATGATGACAGGATTGTCATTTGTGACCTGTGTGACTTTCTTTCTTTTGTTGAACTGTCATTCGTTGACAATCGTCCTCGTCCCTGCTGCTGCAGATTATATGTTGACTGATTGTTCGTATTTTAATGATCTATGCCTTAGTAGTGTGGTATCTAATAAAGAAAAATGATAAAAATGTGGTTGTTTTCTTACACCTTTTGGTGTCTCTTTCTCTCTCTCTCTCTCTCTCTCTCTCAGTCAGCTATGGACATTGTAAATAAAGAGTTATGTCCTTTATTCTACATGCCGACAACATCCGGTGAGTGACAGAAGATGAAGAATACAGTCAGTGAACACCATGTGATTTACCCATCTTTATAATATCCTCACATATCTGTCTGTCTGTTTAGTGTTGGGACGGTGTTTGCCCAGTTTGGGAGGAAATGCCTATAATCCCAGTAACTTTCCCACAAACTTCACTCTTCCTGGATTGAATGCAAATGAGACTTTGGCAGCGATCAGGAATGCCACAGGGTAAATACACACACACACAAACACTCACACACTCTCTAATGAAGTTATGTACTAAAACATCCTGATTTACACACTAGTAGTCGACTGATTCATCAACACTTGGTCATTTTGAGAATATCAGATGATTAACAGCCGTGATTTTTTATATATATGTGACCATGGACCACAAAACCAATCTTGTGTCAATTTTTCAAAATTGAGATTTATACATCATCTGAAAGATGAATAAATAAGCTTTCCATTGATGTATGGGTTGTTAGGATCAGACAATATTTGGCCGAGATAAAACTATTTGAAAATCTGGAATCTGAGGGTGCAAAAAAATCTAAATATTGAGAAAATCACCTTTAAAGTTGTCCAAATGAAGTTCTTAGCAATGCATATTACTAATCAAAAATGAAGTTTTGATATATTTATGGTAAGAAATTTACAAAATATCTTCATGGAACATGATCTTTACTTAATACTCATTTGTGGTCATTAACATTATCTGTTTTGCAAAATTCAGCTTTTGACCATCATTTCCACCGGATATCAGCTGATCAAAAACACTGAACGATTGAATCAAAATATCTATTATATTAAATCTAAATGCTATCGATTTGTATTGTTTTTCTATACAGCTAATTATAAAAATTATGGACTGACTCAATCCCACACACTAACCTCACTCGAAAACCTTTGCAATTTTATATTGAAGAATATATGATTTGATTCTTTTATATGTTGTTTTGAGGATGTCCACAAATAGGGGTTTTGTCACATTTAACACATTCCCGAGGACACATATTTCTCAATATATAGTAGTGAAATATGCGTGTGTGATACTGACGCGTGTCTCTCTTGTTGCCAGTGCTGGAGGGGCGACAAAGTGAGTGACAGATGTGTGTAGTAGTAGACGTCTGTCTGTCTGTCTGTGTCTCTCTGTAGGGTGAAGGACGTGTAGCTGTAGTCGTTTTAGAGCTTCTAGTCCGTCTGTGGCTTCTTCCAGAGCTTCATTTGTGAGCTTTGACAAATGCTTTGTAAAGTCTGTACAGCTTTACAAAGGGACAAAGCAGCCCTCCCCCCCCGGGATGCGCGGGTCTGTCGGTGCTGGAGCACACAGTGATTATTCTGACAGTGTTTCTGTGTTCACAGCGACGTCACCAACAGCTTCAACATCAAAGACGTCGGCCTGCGGATCTTCGAGGACTTCGCCAAGTCATGGCAGTGGATCGTAGCGTAAGTCCAGCTCTTTTCTATCACATTTTATAACATTTATTTTAAATATTACTTTTATAATCATTTTTAAAATAATTTAAATGTTGAAATAAGCTTAACTGTTTTCTTAAATTTATAGTTCTATAGATATTTTTTTCATAGATTTTTAAGATAAGTTTTATAAAATAACATTTTATAAATTATTATGAAGTAGCTTTATTATTATTAAATTTATTATTCAATATTATACTTTATTATTAAATATTTTTAATAACATATATATATATATATATATATATATATATATATATATAGTGTGTGTATCAAATATACAAAAATAAAGAATATAATATATAATAAAAAGAGTTAATATGACTGTGTGTATATACATATCTATATACATATAGATAATATTTAATCAAAACTATTTGCGTGTGTGTATAAAATGATACAATTTTAAATTTATTTTAAATTATTATCAGTTATAATTAATGATCAATCATTTAATAACACAATTTGTTAGATAGATAGATAGATAGATAGATATAACAAATTGTATTATTAAATAATTGTTATTAAATAATATTTAATAATAGTGTAATATTTAATAATAAATGTAATAATAATAAAAATAATAAAGCTACTTTGTAATTTATAAACTGTTATGTTATAAAACTTGTCAAACATATAATTATATAATATATAATTAATTCAGAACTAAATTGATTTTTTATTTTTTTTTTATTTTTTTTATTTCATTACTAAATATTACCGAACTATAATTACTGCTGCAATTTAAACTGTTAAAATATTTGAAATAGCATGCACATTTTGGCATTTTTTATTGGGAGATTTTATATTCTTGATTATGAGGTTCTGTGAGTTTTTGTGTCATATTTACTTTGATTTCTCTGTGTGTGTCAGTGGTCTGGTGATTGCGATGGTGGTCAGCGTTCTGTTCCTGCTGCTGCTGCGATTCACGGCGCCGGTTCTCATCTGGGTTCTCATCATCGGCGTTCTGGCGGTCGGTGCCTTCGGTACGTTTACCAGTGTGTTTATTAAATGCTTCTCTTAACTTGTTACACTGTGTTCTGACCAGGTATGACATCCTCAAGTGATAAATCTCATATCTGACATGTTCATCAGAGTTTTGCATCTGACATGTTTTCTGTCAGTCGTTCAGCTCCGATTGAGTGAAATTTCACTGAAACATCACATGCTTTAATAATGTACTAGATGCTGGACACATAGTTGCACATGATTTCATTGAAGATTAATGAGTGATTAATGAATAATGTCAGTCTGTTCTTGTTGTTTCTGTGCTGTTATAAACATTTTTAGCTGACAAAAATAGCTGATCATATTTTTGATGCCTTATTATAAATCTTGTGTTTTTAGTCTGTTGTTTGACTGTAAACACTGATGTTAGCTGATAGTGATTTTTCTGTCATAATCTTGTGTTCTTGTTTTCTGTCAGGAATCTGGTACTGTTATAATGAGTACATGTCTCTGGCGAGCTCTAGCCTGACCTTCAGTAATGTGGGTTTGACCACTAACGTGCAGGTCTATCTGCAGGTGCGAGACACCTGGCTGGCCTTCTGTGAGTCACTGCACTTTGTTTTTATCATTGTTGGCACTTTTGTGTTTCAATGGAATACTAGAACCATATCAATTCAGTTCAGTTTCTCTTTTAAATTCAATGTGAATACAGTATGTGCACAACAAAAACTTTTTGTTTTTCAACTTCTTGCCAAAGAATTGACCTGTGTACAATGCAAAAGGAAGAAATTAATCATAATAAAAAATTTTACAAATAGATTAAACTAATAATATTAACAAATAAAATAAAACTGTAATGTAATTTAATTAAAATAAATTTTGTAATAATCAAGATTTTTTTTATTACTTTCGGCCCCTCATACACAATTCCATAATAATTATACAGAATTTGATAAATTAACTGAAAAAGGTATAGATTAAAGCCTTTTTATTTATTTATTTATTTATTGAAGGCTTATTATTTGTTACTGCCCTTTTTTCATAAGTGTCATTTCCACTGAAAGATACAAAAACAAAGCAGTTACTTAAAAAAAGATTTTTACTTTAAACACCTGAAAAATTACACCTTTTGTAATAAAATAAGTTATATATTTAAAAAACTTATTTCTAAACATTTTAAAAAATATATTTTCAAAGTAAACTAAACATTTTTAATCCCTTGTCAGAGTTTTCGACAATTTCAATTGAAACAATTTCAATTGACAATTTCAATCTATTCTTTTTATTATTTTTCTCTTGGCTTTGTTTTTTTTTTAAACTTGTTATTTCCTTAACTATACTTGCCCTTATATTCTCATTTTAAACAGCCTCTGAATACATTTGGGAAATAAATGTATTATGTGCTTTATACATTATCTGTTCAATTTCAGTTGACTCACCCAGTTTTAATGATCACCCAAATTTAAAGCACATAATTGATAGCTAATTTGCAGTAATTTAATTTAATTTAATTTAATTTTTTTCATTTCTAAGAAAACACAAATCAGTCTAGTGACAATCTTTCTGTCTTGTGTTATAGTGATTATTCTGTGTGTCGTCGAGGCCATTCTGCTGCTTGCGCTGATCTTCCTGAGGACTCGTATTCTCATCGCCATAGCTCTTATTCAGGAGACCAGCAAGTAAATAAACACACACACACATTGGTTTTACTTTCTCTCTCTCATAGACATCTCATAGTTATATCCAAATCTTTCTCAGAAACACACAGGCAATCAGTACAGCGCTCATGCATCGCACACATATGTGAAATATTCTCATTAGCAGTCATGAATGCAGAGCAGAATCTAAAACTGATCACATTAATCATATCATCATATTAATGTTTGAACTGATTCGAAGAGTTACAGTTTTCTGTCAATAGGAGTTTGACCTTAGTGAGTAAAACGTGTGTGTGTGTGTGTGTGTGTGTGTGTGTGTTTTCAGGGCGCTGGGTCACATGATGTCAACGCTGTTCTATCCCATCATCACGTTTGTGCTGCTGTTGGTGTGTGTGTCGTACTGGGGAATCACAGCACTGTATCCTTCACACACAAGTGTAAACTGATCTAGATCAAAGCATCTTGACAAATCAATGTATAAATGTAGATGTGAACAGCCAATGTGTTATACATAACAAAACTGAAGCAAACCAAATATAACTGAATAGATCTGCTTCAAATGAATGCATCACCAAACTGTGTTTGATCAACAGTGTTATTTTTGTATCACTGAGATACTGCTATAGTTCTGAATGAGTTTTTTTTTATTTTGTTTTTATATTTATATTTATACTGTTTTAATTTTAATTAAAGTTCAGTAATTGTGTTGTGTTTTTGTCATTGTGTGTATGAATGTATCGTGTATTCAGTGTGTTTTTATGTTTCATGTGTTGTGAATCTTTAACTGAGCGTGTGTTCAGATATCTGGCCACTTCAGGTTCTCCCGTCTACAAGGTGGTGGCAATGAACATATCACAGGGCGACTGCAGCGTCATACGAGCCAACGAGACCTGCGACCCGGAGGTCACCCACACACACAAATATTGTGTTTCCATGTTTTATGGGGACATTCCCCATTCATTTTTATATTGTACAAACTGTATTTTATATTGCCCTACACCTAAACCTACCCCTCACAGGAAACTTTCTGGATTTTTAGATTTTCAAAAAACTTCATTCTGTATGATTTATAAGCTTGTTTCCTCATGGGGACCTAAAAAATGTCCCCACAAGGTCAAAATTAACTGGTATTACTATCCTTGTGGGGACATTTGGTCCCCATAATGTGATAAATACCAGGTACGCACACATACATATATATTTATGTTTTTTAAAAAAAAGTTTCTTCTGCTCACCAAGGCTGCATTTATTTGATCAAAAATACAGTAAAAACAGTAATATTGTTAAATATTATTAGAATTTAAAATAAGTTTTCTATGTGAATATATTGTAAAATGTAATTTATTCCTGTGATCAAAGCTGAATTTTCAGCATCATTACTCCAGTCTTCAGCGTCACGATCCTTCAGAAATCATTCTAATATGCTGATCTGATGCTTAATAAACATTTCTGATTATTATCAATGTTGAAAAAAGTTGTGCTGCTTCAGATCCTTTTTTTGTAAAAATCATTTCCTGTTGAATAGAAAATTCAAAAGAACAGAATTTATTTGAAATAGATATCTTTTCTAACATTATAAATGTTTTGCTGTCACTTTTGGTACATTTAATGCACCCTTGCTGAATAAAAATAATAATTTATTTCAAAAAAACAAAAAAACTTTGACACAAACTTTAAAATGGTTGTATAAAATTCCTCAGGAGAAATAAAATAAAATAACTAAAATGACTCATGTAAAACAGATTCAAAAATCAAACTTAATTGTTGCATTATATCCTGCTATTTATTCATTTATTTATTTTTTTTTTACATTTTTTATAGTAAAATATTTTTTTTGACATTTTCATATTATTTTTTGTCAAATTCACTTATATTGTTTTTTTTTTTTTTTTTAACATTCCAATGCAAAAATAAAACAAAATATAAATAAGAAATGAAAATATGCTTTAAAGGCAGGTTTTTTCTCCTATTTTTTCCTTCTCTTGTGACATGGCATGACTTGTGATCCATGAGATTTCCTCTGAAGCTTTAGAGAAAAGCTTACTGGAGTCTTTTTCTCAGTAGAAACACTCACTTGAGAAGCAGAAGACTTCGGTCTCCATTTAATCTCGTTTATGAGGAATAACTGAGATCTCGTGTGTCTCTGTTTTTCTCCACAGACATTCAACAGTACGCAGTATCCCACGTGTCCGTCGGCGCGCTGCGTCTTCATTAACTATAACGAGGAGGGTTTGTTCCAGAGGAACCTCTTTAACCTGCAGATCTATAACGTGGTTGCGTTCCTGTGGTGCGTGAACTTCGTCATCGCTCTGGGTCACTGCACGCTCGCCGGAGCCTTCGGCTCTTACTACTGGGCCTTCAGCAAACCGGCAGATATCCCAACATTCCCTCTGATCCAGTCCTTCATGAGAGCGCTGCGGTAAGACACATGAAACACCAGGTTATTGGTGTTGATTAAATGTAGGTTTTTGGTGGAAAATGCACTGTGTTTCAGTTTTAACCACAAGATAGAGTCTGTCAGAGCTGATCCAGGATCAGTGTGTGATAACATTAAGCTGGGAGTCACTTTCACATCAAATGACTTTCACAATCTGTTTTACTTCTATAATGTAATACAGAACATTCAGTGGGAAATAAAGTAGTACAGTACATTATTTATCTGAAGTGTAAATATTAATAATAATAATAACAACGATAATAAATATGCTATTTAACATTTTTAATCTTTTTATATATAATATTTATATATAATAATACAATGACTTAAGAGTTTTAAAATATTTATTCATATTTATCTATCTGAATTGAACCTGCAGATGATAATATTAATAATAATAATAATAATAATAATAATGCCATGTAATATCATTTTATTTATTGTTCATAATAAAAATCTGAATACAGACTCAAGAGCATTAAAAGGTTTGTTAATTTTTTTTCATTATTATTTTATCCGTTTATTTTTATCCATTTAACACTGAGATAATAATGCTATCACTAATACTACTACTACTACTAATAATAATACATTATATTTTTGTTTATAATGGAAATTCAATTTAATGACTAGTCTTAAATTGTTCATGTTTATCCATCAGGAATTAACCTGCAGATAAATAATAATAATAATAATAATAATAATAATGACATTTAATTTAATCTTATATGTTGTGATAAAAAAATTAATACAATGACTTAATCCTGATATATTTGTTCATATTTTTGTTTGTGGTTGTTAGCCTTTGATATTACTGGTTAACATTATTTTTATTAAGTCTTGGTGATGTAAGGACTTTTATTTTTATTTTATTAAAAGACATTTTAAAAGTGGTTCTTGCATTTTGCTGAAAGTTTATAATAGAAAAACATTAAAAAAAAAGTGCACTGGTCAATTGATCACAGTAAGAGCGTAAATGTGTTTTAAGAAATTACTTCATATTACTGTGATTTCAGACTCTAGATGGCGCTCATGATTACAGCTGCATTTATGAAGGAGGTTGTGAATGAAATGTGAAAATTGTCTTATTGAGTCAGAAATGTGTCTGTGACTGATTTCTTGCTGCTCTCTTGGTTTCTGTCAGGTATCACGTAGGCTCTCTGGCGTTCGGCGCTCTGATTCTCACGCTGGTGCAGATCGTCAGGATCATTCTGGAGTATCTGGACCACAAGTTCAAAGGTCAGAGAAGATCTTTCACTTCTGCACTTTCTGTCATCTTCAAAAATTAAAGTATTTTTTCTTTTCTATTTAGTATGTCAGCACTACAAAAAGTCATTTTTAGTATTTACTTCAGAAGCAAAATGACAGAATATCATGTTATATTTAATTTATTTTGTTTAAAAGTATCTTATTTATGACTGTTTAGATATTCGTACTGGAAAACAGACTAAAATACAACACTTTATAGTGTTTTTTTTTTTTTTTAGTCAAATGTGGATTTGTAATGTTTGAGTTTAGTGCAAACGTCTGACATCAAACATCACTGCAAACACACATATTTGAATCATTTTATTCTGACTTTACACCAGTGTTAATTTAGTACTATTTATATACTATTATAGTTTTTATTAATACTTAGAATTTTTAGTAAATTTTAGTAATTTTATGTGTTTTCGTCATTTTTATTAGTTTTTTTTTTTTTATATTATCAGGTTTAGGTTTATTTTATATTTCAGATTTATTGATTTATTTATTTAAAAATGTTAACTTTAATTAAAAAAAAAAAAAATCAAATTTCAGTGCTTCACCTTAAATGTATTTCAGTTGATCACTAAGGGAACTGTTTTGTTTTTTTCATCTATTTACATTTTATTTTTTCAGGTTTATTTCAGTTAGCAAAATACTTTTAATAGTTTTAGATTTAGTTAATGATAATATCCCTGCTTTACACTTTACACTTTCCAAACACTGTAAGATGTAAAAATGTATTTGTCTAGATTGACTTATTTGCTTGTTGTTGTAAACAGCAATATTTACAATTAATCATGAGTTGATATACCATGTACACTAATCTGACGTTTTGTGGAAAGCAGGTGTTTCTGAACTATAAACTGTGTGTGTGTGTGTGTGTGTGTGTTCAGAGGCTCAGAACCCGTGCACGCGCTTCATCATGTGCTGCCTCAAATGCTGCTTCTGGTGTCTGGAGAAATTCATCAAGTTCATCAACAGGAACGCTTACATCATGGTACATAAACCCTCTCTCACATACACATAAAATCATCAGCCCAATGAATACATGAATTAATGTCAGCATTTCTCTGGTTTGTAGATCGCCATATACGGGAAGAACTTCTGTGTGTCCGCTAAGAATGCTTTCTCTCTGCTCATGAGGAACATTATACGGTGAGACCACAGCTCTAAAGAATAGAAACCAAACCACTAAAACAAAATACATTTTTTTCCTCAGAATTGATAGTTTATTTTTGGTAATTGCTAGTTAAAAGCTTGTAATTGCTGGTTTACATATTGCAATTCTGACTTTTTTTCTGAGTTTTCACATCACGGTTGTTTTGTTTAGTTTTGTTTTGTTCCTACCATGGAATACAGCTTTTCTCAAATTTCAGACTTTTTCCTCACAGGTGTATATTTTACAATTGCAAGTTACAAACTCATATTCACAAATTTACAAAATATAGTTAATGAAATATAAATGTAAAATTTTTATGTGAAATATATTTTTATTTATTATTTTTAAATATTTATTTAAAAATAATATTTATTTCATTATGAGGTAAAATGAATGTTTTCGTGAAGTTCAGTCAAAATCATGCAAAATTTAATGCAAAACATTTTTCATTTTATTAATTATTTTTAGAGTATTTATTAATTTGATATGGAGGTGAAATGGGTGTGTTCATTTAAAATGTACCTCAAATTTTGTATTATGTAAATGAGTTCATGTACTTTCATTTAGTAATTAGCTATAAAATTGCAAAGTTTCTGGTTTTATGCAAGAATTTGTATATTTGCTGAGATTTTTCCCCATTACTGAATGAAAAATGAAAGGTAATTGCAACTTTTTAACTCAATTCTTACTTCTCTTCTCTTTTAAATTATAAGTTAATAAGCTTTCATAGTTCTGGGCAAAAGATGGAAAAGATGTTTGCTTTTGTTTGTTTTTGTTTTTTTATCGTGTGTCATTGAGTCGCATCTGGTTATAGGAACAGTGTTATGAAGCTCTAGTGAGCAACTCAAGAACCCAATGCAGAAATCTGGTTCCTCATGAGGAGATGTATTGTTTCTGAAGAGGTGATGTTGTTGTTGTCGTCAGGGTGGTGGTGCTGGATAAAGTGACGGATCTGCTGCTGTTCTTCGGGAAGCTGCTGGTGGTCGGTGGAGTTGGTGAGAGATGTTGATGTTCAGACTCTCATCAGATCTCTGGATCTTCATGTGTGAGCTGAGGCTGATGATGTCTGGTCTGTTTTCAGGTGTGCTGGCGTTCTTCTTCTTCTCCGGCAGGATTCAGACTCCAGGAACCACATTTGAAACAGCGGCTCTCAACTACTACTGGATGCCCATCATAGTGAGACTCACATTCACACCTCGCATTACTGATTTACATTTGGTCAAATGTTCAGCAATCAGAATCTCACTGACATTATGATGTCGTCATCTTTGCATACTGAATTCTGATTGGTCTTTTCTTATATGTATTTAACTATATGTCACATATACAGTGACTCTGTGTTCAGCATTGCAGTTACACACAGAACAACTGAATTTCACCAAACCTGTCAACTATTTCACCCCAAAAATCAATAAGAAATAAGAAATTATATTTTGCATACTTGTCCTTTTAAAGACTTTTTTTTTTGCATTGTAACATTATGACAATTACCTCTGTTGTTGTATTTCTCAAAATATCAACAAAAATCAAGCTTTTCAGCTACACTACTGGTATTTGATGTAATGCATTTAAGCAAAAACTTTGCATTACAGTAAATGTTTTAATGCAAAATTTTATGCAACAAATATATATTTTTTTTATTGTTTTATTTCTTATGAGATTTTCACGGTTCAATCAAAATCTAAATATACCTTAATCTCTTTCCTTAAAAGGCCTTGAAAGTAAGACACCTGGAGGCAAATTATACTTATTAAAATAATAAAATATTTTGCTAAATTATTATTTAAAAATTATTGTTGTAAAATTGTTTTATTTATTTGCATTGCAGTAAATATTTTAAATACAATTTTTATGGAAAATATTTTTTATTTTATTTTCTTATTATCATTATTAATTGTTTATTATTATTATTATTATTATTATTATTATTATTATTATTATTATTGTTTGGTTTGTGTTTTTTTCATGAAGTTTGTTCAAACAAAACAAAAAAGTCCTTACAAGTAAACCACCTGCATGCAAAATAGAATAATTTTTATGCTAAATATATATATTTTTATTTTTTTTATTAATATATTTGCATTACAGTAAATGCAAAATATTTTCATTCAATTTATTTGTTTAATTTTGAGGTGAAATGGAGGTTTTCATGGTTCAATCAAAACCTAAATATGCCTCAGTCTTTTTCCTTAAAAGTTCTTAAAAATAAAACATCTGGATGCCTTACTATAAACGTCATAAAAAATAAACAAAAATTGCATTAAAATATTTACTGAAATGCAAATATATAAATAACATTTTTTATGCAAAATTTATGGAAAAATATATATTTTTTTATTTTATTTATTTATTTGTTTGGTTGGTTGGTTTTTGAAGTGAAATTGGTATTTTCATGAAGTGCAAAATCTAAATATGTCTCAAACTCTTTCTTTAAACATCCTTAATACTAAAACATCTGGATGTAAATTAGACCTAATAAAGGAAAATTAAATCTTGCATAAAGATTATTTTATTTATATCTTTGCATTACAGTACATTTTTAAATGCGATTGTAAAATATATATTTTTAGTTTATGTATTTTTATTTTATTTTTATTAAATGCAAAATATTTTTTATTTATTAATTTTTAAAAATATATTTATTTAATTTTGAGGTTAAAATCTAAATATACCTCAAACTCTTTCCTTAAAAGTTCTTCAAAGTAAAACATCTCGATGCAAAATAGATTTTATAAAATAAAAATATATTTTGTGTAAAATTAATTTTACTTATATATTTACATTACAGTAAATATTTTAAATGCAATTTTTTATGGAAAATATATTTTTTATTTCATTATTTTATTTGATTTTGAGGTGAAATGGGTGTTTTCAAGTTCAATCAAAATCTAAATATATACAGTACCACAAAGTTTTCCCTTAAAATTCCTTTCACTTCTGTTCCCTGTATTTTGTTGTTTAAATGTGTTCATCTACTTTCATTCAGTAATTAGCTGTACAGTTGCAAAGATTTTGGAACGAGATGTACAGTTGAATCAGGCAGTGGCAAATGTTTAGTAATGTCAAGTGTGTGTGTGTGTGTGTGTGTGTGTGTGTGACAGACGGTGGTGTTCGGTGCGTATCTGATCGCTCACGGCTTCTTCAGTGTGTATAACATGGGTGTGGACACACTCTTCCTGTGTTTCTGTGAGTATCACACATATATAATGTCACATATAGTGAATATACTGTTTGAGGTGTTTTTTTGTGTTTCACTGTGTGTTTTGTCGTTCAGTGGAGGATCTGGAGCGTAATGACGGCAGTCCACAGAAACCATACTTCATGTCCAAGAACCTGATGAAGATCCTCAACAAGAAGAACAAAGCGCCCAAGACGGGCTGATGATGATGAAGATGAAGAGGGTTTCTGACTTCATTATCTCAAGCACCGTCACTTTCAGTCGAAGCATGAAGATCCCAGTGAATCCATGTAAACATTGTTATTCTTTTTTTCTTAGACATGTTACTGAGAATATCTGAGACTTGATCTCAGAGTTTTGTTTTCAACAGAATCTAGGTAGTGTAACTCGTGAATCAAAACCACCAAAGATTAGGGATCACATCCAAACTGCTGGAAACCGTTTTACAGAAAATGTGCCAGTGATTTTATTTATTTTATTTTTTGTCCAAAGCAAATGCAAGAAACTTGGATGAAGATGTCTTTGAGCCAAAGCATTTATTATTAGCCATTATTATCATTATAGTAATATATTTGGTTTATGTTTTTAATATGTGAGATGTGCACAGTGAAGCTATATTGCACATACAAATGACTGTTTTTGGTGCACATTAATAACTAACGATTTGTTCTTCCAAGACTGCTGAACGTTTTTAAAGCTACGACATATGAGAGAATATCTAACACTCCATAAGCCTGAATGAAAGCCGTAGTTTTGAATCTTTTTATAGTTGCCGTAGTGCATGCTCTTTTCACATTTTTATATGATTTTCTGTTCAGTTATGTGTGATTTAGTGTAAACTGGAAATAAACAGAGAATATTTATTTAAAGACATATAAATTTAATAAAAATGTTGCATATTACCGAGTGCTTGTTTTCAATACAGACTGATACTGATGGAAAATAGCAGCTGAATTTATTCACTGAACTAAAGCAAGGCATCATACCACCAAACCATTACATTCTTAGTAACTAAAAATATCAAACAAAACTGAAACAAAGAATTTTGCCATTGCAACCAGTAATGTGATTGAAAATTATAACTTTGACTTCAGTTCCCTTCAGGAAATGCAAATGTACTTTTATCTTATTTAAATGAGTTCATGTACTTTTAGTCAGTAATTTGATGTAAAATTACTAAGATTATTTTTTACTGTTTTTTTTACAAGAAATAGGACAAGCGCTTGAAAAAATAACTGAAAAAATCTAGAAGTTACTGAAAATTGTAGACAAAATGGAATGTCAACTGAACAATAAAAACATAAAAAAACTAATATTATAACCAAGTCTGACAATGACATCAAATCAAATAAAACGGTGCTAATCCTTTTTATTTTGTAGTTTTGTTTAGAAACAGACAGAGTGTGTAATAAAATAAAACAGAAACAGTGTGTGTAATAAAATAAATTGCCTTAAATATACATTATAGCATGGCTTTATTCTTAAATGCTTCCTTCAACTCCAAACCAGCAGAACCGGTTTCAGTGGTCATTGTCACCCAATTGTTAAAACCGGATCATAATCGCTCAAGGCGCTCATTCTAACTTTAGCTTCAGTACAATACATGGTGATATCAGATGTATTAGTTTTATTTTCAGCAAATTACACACAACAGTGAGACATCTCAATTATATATAAAACACTCTTTAAATGCACCAGACACTTTTTTATAAAAACTCAATTTTACAAGACCTTAATAAACACTTAAATGTTTACTTGTGAATGCACCACAAATCATATTGCGCTATTTGCTTCTTTTTTTCCCTATTTACCTCTTTTGCACAATATCATGCACAGTTATTATGTTAAATACTTGTATAGTCTGTCTTCGGTTATGTATATGTATAGTCAACTATTTATAGTATATGTATAGTTAGATTATTGCTTTCAGTAAGTATTCTTAAAGGTTTCTTATAGTATAGGTTTAAAAATTGCTCTTACATCTAGTGTTGTATGTTTATATTTATGTTTATTTAGGTAGCACCGTGGTCCTGCGAGACACAACATTTTGGTCCACTGTATGTCCACACATGTAGCAAAATGACAATAAAGCTCGACTTGACTTGATATAGGCCTATACACGTACACACAAATAAGATGCAAACATCACACCGATTGTATTAAATGTTTATTTCTGAAGTGCCAGAGAACAGGCCACACCCACTTTAGTTTCTGCCCCATATGCACAATAATTAAATGCAATTTAGCTACCAAAAGACTTATGGCAAAAAAGACTTGTTAAAAACAATTAACCAGCGCTACGCAAAAAGGAAAGAGACAAACGAGCAATTTCAACTAGTCACCCAAAATCATCCAGAATCAACGGATTCTGAGCATAAACCCCGCCCACTTTATGCCCAGCAGCTGTCAATCAACACGACCTGTGCTGTGACATTATATGAGTGGGCGTGGTCACAGGAGGTCCAAACCGGCCAATCACTTTGCAGAGAGAGGAAATCAACAGAAATGTTCTTGTTCACAGGATGTTTGTTACATTGACAGTTAAACAGTTAAAACTGACGGGTTTACAAACCATCACCTCCCGGCTGTCAATCAAACGTCACAGCCAATGACAGAGAGACGCTTAAAAACATCATGTACAATATCCATATATACACATATATACACACCCACATACACACCACAGCTCACACTCCCAACACTCACTCCACTGAGAACTCTGAAGGGTGTATGAAAATTAAACTCACTTTTTAAAATTGTTCTAACATTCTTATTTATAATCTTTCAGGACATGACAACAATATGACCTTTACTGAATGCATAATGAATTTTCCGCCCACTGTCTTCACTCATTAACTGGATGTGTGTGAATCAGGTGATTAATAACAGTTGTGACGTACGGTGTGTGTCTGCTTTACACAACAAACACACAGCAGATAAAACTGTTGTGGAAACACTTCCTGAACAGACCTGACTGAAGCTCGTCCTGATCTGAACGTCTAAACCAGGACTCGCCTCAGCGTCTGATCACCATTAGCTTATGACTAGCGTGTCTTTAGAACAATTCTTTAAACTAAATTTCACAGAAAAAATTGTAAATAAAGGGTGGCTCTCACAAAAGCATATTCAGCTCATATTTCACTCCAAACCAAAAACAAAAGAAATGAACTGCTTTTTTTTTTTTTTTTTTTTTAAGCATTGTGACATTTGTAGGACAATTAACCTTTTTCTTAAACTCTTATTTCTGTAATCTTTCTGAAATTTCAGAATGTCACATTTGTCATAGTCATTTTCACAATATGATTTCTTTAATTTCAGCATAATTAAAAGGCAGTACAATAAATATCATATAGCATATGCTAAAAGTAAGCCCATTTTACGACCTTTGCAAATTTTTAAAAACATTATTTTAATAACAATTATACATTATCAAAAATTCTCACTGCTATGAAAATAACATATTTTTGCATCATAGCAATGAGACATATACATACATATATGCATTCTAATAAGATTTTCACATCTTCAGATATATATATATACATACACATATGTATACATACACATTAATATATGTGTGTGTGTACATGCGTGCGTGTGTGGAGTGAAATATATATATGATGTGCTTTAAAATTGCAAAGGTCCTAAAATAAGCATAAGTGAATTTCTTTTTTCAAAAGATTTTTTTCTTTTGATCTTGGGATGAAATATGACCTGGACATTTCTAAAAAGGATTCATGAGATTCATTCTTTTATTACATAAGTATGACATTGACTTGTGTTTTAATTCGTCAGGCAGACTTAAGGATCTGAATAAGTGAAACGTCCCTCATCATGTGCAGTGAACATCGTCCAAATGCACAGTGACACGGCTTCAAAACACTTTCGGGAGTAATGAAATAAATCCCACATAAATCACATCTGTCTTCATCTGTCTCTCATTTCAGAAATTTTTTGGCATGAAAATGAAAAGCTACAGAAATTTGTGAGCATAAAATACGCTGAATCTCATGAAACACATCAGGGGTAATATTTCACCCCAAAAAAGAAAATACATTATTAATATATTGTGATATTTTTACCATGACTTAAATACTTAAACATTTCCTCCTCACAATTACTATTACTGTAATACAAAAAAAAAAACTAATGTTATTACAGTAATAAGAAAGACTATCTCAACTTATTATGGAAATAAGAATTTTGGGAATAAGTTTGAATGTCATGAAAATAATTCCAGAAAGAAGTTTCAGTTTCAAACAATTTTCAGTTTCAAACAATGAACATTTATAGTAATTTTTTCATTCCATTTCTTAATTTTATGGCTATTTTCTATAACTATTAAAATTGTATGCATTCATTGCATTGTGACATTCTTTTCATGACAATTAATTAGATAAGACACTTCATTAAAGCAATGTAAATTTGACATTAAATGTGTTTAATCATCCTGAAAATAATTTTAGAATACAGGTTCATTAAATAGTTTCAGGGTCAAAAAAACCTTTATGCACAATAATTTCTCATTGCGTTTGCATTGATTTTGAGGTGAAATATGCTGTGTTTTGCAAGCTGCTTCATCAGCTCCTGTAGTGTTTAATCATTAATACTGTCTCTCTCAACACTGATTTGTGTGTGAGTGTGAGTGTGTGTGTGTGTATATGAGACACAGACAGCTGATCTTCTGAAAGCACACGTTACTGTCGCTTCAATCGCAGGCGTCACACGCTCAGCATCCAGAAGAAGAAGATGATGGCCAGGAAGAGGAAGAGCGAGTCCTGCCAGTTGTTGCCGTTGTTGGGGTTGCCGTCGGCTTGATGATCTCCTCCGTAATGAGGATCTGATGAGATCAAGTCACGGCTTTAAAAATGAACATTCATAAGACCAGACATGATCTTAACGCTTGAGCATTTGAATAATGAAATATTAATAGTGAGCATCTCATAAAGACAAACAGCAGCACTAACCTCGTCTGTGAAAAGGGTCATTGGTGTTAAAGACTGTGGTGAAAAAACCAAACGGAAAAGCCCCGATTCCAAAAGACATGTGAAACCCTGTGTCACCAAAACCCTGAAACGCCTGCGGAGAGATATGATGAATATCAGACATTCATAATCACAGCATAATGATGCAGCAGAAGTGTTGTTTATAAGGACAGACACTCACTCCTCTGCTCTCTGGTTCTGTCCTTTGACCCTGAGGTCGTGGTGGTGTTTTCAATCTGTAACACGCAGACACAAATTAGACATTTCTCATCATTTTAAAATGAGTAAAACCATCAGGCTGAAGATACAATTTTAAGTCTTCAATGCTCCTTGCAGCTTTCTATCAAAAAAGTTTGATTGTGTAACATTTGAAAATGAAGTAACTATGACAACCATAAATACTAGTACAGTAATTTTGAAGTTGTAGTGTAAAATAAAAATGTAATTTTTCTTAAATACCTAATGTTATATTTTACAGTAAAATATTACAATAGTTCTATTTATTTTGCTTTTATTTATTTGTTCATATTTTTATTGAATAATAATAATAATAATAATAATAATAATAATAATGAGCCATATTGACAATCACAAACTAAGATATAATCACAAAATTTTGGCCAAATTGTGCATACCAGAGTTATTATAGTATTATATACTATTGTAGTTTTTATTAATATTTTAAATAGCTTTTATTTTAATATTTTCACTTTTCAATTTTAATATTACTTTTTAGGTGTAATTCATATTTTGTTCAGTTTTTTTTTTTTATTTCCATTTAGTATTCTTAATGCTTCAACTTCATTGCACTTGGCAATGAACTTCATTTAGTTAAATTTTTAATATTGTTATTTATATATATATATATATATATATATATATATACATATATACACATACATATTTCAGCTTTATGTCAATTATTACAAAAAAATGTTTTTAATAGTTTTAGTTAGCTATAATAACCCTGGTTAAAAAAAATAAATAAAAAAAATAATTAAATCGCTTTTTACAATTGCAATAACAAATGTTATGAAAATCCCAAATATCACCGCCCCCCCAACAAACTTCAGTAATTTCTCTGAACGTGACCAAACCACATACAAACTCCACATCAAGTTACATTCAATGATGTTATTTTTGCAGTATGCAAATTTTCTTTTTTCATGGAGTACCAGAACGACCTACTGTACATCTGCCAGAGAAATAATGACACTTTGAGAGACCCACAATGCAATGCACTTGACCTGACCTTCCATTAACAGTATGACAAATTATGATTAAAACAAAAATCTGTTACTTGCCTTGTTATTTTATTGGAGAGCCAAAATAATTTGACACAAATATCAAATATGGATTGACATGCTAAAATTAAAATAAAATAAAATAAAATAAAATAAAATAAAATAACCTCCAATCTTGTATATTGTGTGTGACAGCAGTACCTGGGGTCTTCCTGGCTGGTGCTGCCGCGGCCGTACAGAGGAATGACTTTATCTCGACTGATTCCTGCTTTACACACGGGACACTGCTGTCTGCTGGGACGTGTCTCCAGCCACTGAAACACACGGGACAGCAACAGATAGTTCCATGTTTTTGAAAGTATTCTCTCATGGTCACCAAGGCTGTATTTATTTAATCAAAAATACAGTAAAAACTGAAATATCGTGAAATATTATTGCAATTTAAAATAACTGTTTACTATGTGAATATATGTTAAAATGTAATTTATTGCTGTGATCAAAGCTGAATTTTCAGCATCATTACTCCAGTCTTCAGTGTCACATGATCCTTCAGAAATCATTCTAATATGCTGATTTGCTGCTCAAGAAACATTTCTGATTATTATCGAATGTTGAAAACAGTTGTGCTGCTTCATATTTTTGTGGAAACTGTGATACATTTTATTTTTCAGAACTCTCTGATGAATATAAAGTTCAAAAGAACATCTTTTATTTGAAACAAAATAAATTTTGAAACATTATAGATGTCTTTATGTTACTTTTGATCAATTTAATGCATCCTTGCTAATTTTTTATACCTTATTGCTTTGACAGATTATAAAAGTATTAGAATTCTCCAACTTTCTACTGTACATTACAATCATTTAAAATCAGATTTTACATGTAAGCATGTAATTCCACTCAGTATGAACAGCTATAAAATAATTTATAATGTCATTCATGATATTAAACACTCAGATACTGACCTGATGAAGACACGGCCAACTACACGAGGAGCAGACAAACCAGGAAAGAGAGAGAGAGGTAAAAATTAGGTAAATAAATCATTTCTGTTTTTAAAATAGCCAATAGAATTCATGGTAAGAAAACTCTTTTAGGAGCATCTGGCAAAATACACCCATCCATCCCATCTGCATAAATCACATCTTTCTGCATATTTCTCAGAATTTCTTCAGCATGAATATTAAATACAGAAAGTTGTGAACATGAAATATGGTGAATCTCATGAATCCTGTGGAGAACGTCTAAAAAATATTCACCCAAAAGAAGATACATTAAGAAAATTATGTCTTTTTTTTATCATGCACTATATTTTTCCATGGCAATTAATAACTTAATTAATTAAATTATTGAGATTCACCATATTTCTTGTTCACAACTTTCTCATTCCAATTCTTATTGCTGTAATGCCAAAAATATTGATATATTATCACAGTAATAAAAGAGAATAGAAATACAACTCATTGTAGTTAATAATTTATGGGATAAATGTTTGTAATCATCATGAAAATACTTTCATTGATGGTTCACTGAAATCATTTTCAGGTTCAAAAAAATAAACATTTTACGTCATTTCAGCAACTTTACTTCATAATTTTTCCCATCACACATTTTTGTAGAAAAATCATGTTCAAATGTGTTTCAAAATATGATCATCAGGCCTCTGGTGAACGTTTATTTGTTCATCTCTCAATCATCATTGTATTGCATTGCATTAGGCCTATATGTTTTGACACAGAGCTTTGATCATAAAACTAAAGCATTTAAATATCATCTTACTAAGTAGCCTAATTATTCATTAAAATAATTTTCCGGTTCACAAAATAAACATTTTATGCCATTTCTCATTGTATTTATGTTGATTTTGATGTGAAAGAGACCATGTTTTATTGAGACTCACTCCATACTTCAGAGTAAAGTTCAAAACTTTCATGTTAGGTGTACAGGTCATGTCAGCTTATTTAACTGTATAAAACATAATTAATTCTAAACTAACATTATGTAAGATAAGACAGGAAGCAGCTGTGCAGCTGATCCTGACGGGTTTGTTGTCCTAATACTAAATACCTAACAGACGTTTGTCATGCACACAATCATAAACACAGTACAAAACATCTGCACATCTACAATACAAACACACGTTTGACATGAATGAAGGCTCACGATCACTCGCTCACACACACACACACACACACACACACACACACACACAGGCTCAGCATTATGTGTGCATCTATTCTTACCCCTCCATTACGGCCTCAATCCTTCAGTAGAGTCTAATCTGTCATTAACCCCATAATCTCACGCTAATGGCACAGATACTACACAAAACACACACTCTGCTGTAACAGTTTGGCAGAAAACAACCTGCTTTAATTGAATTAACTCATCAGATACACATGCAGTGACTTTAACATTTGTTGTGACGCGTCTCAGCAGATCATTCAGATTTCTATCTGTCTTTCCAGTATTTATTTCAGGTGTAAACCTGAAAAACTGCTGATAAACGTCACTGTCACTATGAGTTTATTTTACTTCCAGTTTACTTAACCCTATACGGTAGCATATTTGATAGATGAATTTCTAAGGCCTCTAAATCATAAAAATTATCAAAACTTTGTTGACAAACCTGTTGCACGCAGTCTGATTCATCTGATTGATAGTTTAGACTTTTTAGCAAGTAAAAGGCATTTTAGTGTAATTGTAAAAACGTCCACATTCAGCTTGTGTTTCACGTGCCTTTTGATGTCAAATCTTTAGTAAATGCAATAATAACTTTTATTTTGTTAATAATATTTGAAGATGAACACTTACTGGACTGAAGCAACTTAGGTTTATTTCATTATCCATATATCATTTATTAGGAAAATCATGTTCAAATGTATCAAATACGATCATCAGGCTTTTGAGGAATATTTATTTGTTCATCTCTCAATCATCATTGTATTATATGGTTTGATCATAAAACTAAGCATTTAAATATCATCTCACTAAGAAACATTATTGGAGATATAGAGTGAAAACTGATATTTATATGCATTTTATGTGAGTATCTGCTATACTGTTAAAAAGACCTCACTGATTTACATTACAAGCTATCAAAACGTCTTAATCTTTTTTTGTTACATAAATATCAGCATCTGCATCAAATCACATATTTTTGCTCAGTTTGGGCCTCTGAAAAAAAAACAGGTATTTTTTTGTGCATATTTTCACTATATGAGCCATAACAGCCTGATGTACTGTATCAAATATAATACAAAATATTATGCAAATGCTGACTAAAAGTTTAATAAAATGTCCCAAAACAGCACAATAAAACACTCAGTCTCATGTCAATCATCTCAAACTGTCCCAACAAAAATGTACTATAGTAACCAGCATTTACACCAAAATACTACACCATACCCAAACAAAGAAATGATGCAATGTAACACAATGTGTTACTACTGTAAAATCATTGAAAATGAACGCAGGAGCTTGTTCAGAGTATTCGGAGAATATTTACTATAATAACAATAACTGAAGTAATGCCCTATGTCTTTACAAAAAGTACTGTGTTCAGTAATACCATGGTATTATATCATAATCACACACACCCAAGAAAATTAGGATATTATCAGCGTTTACTATTGTGTATTTTTTCAGTACTTAGACATAAAAGTCTAATTTTTACTCTAGTAACAGTAACTATGGTATTATTATGATTATCATGGTGAATTAAGGGTTGAAAAATGAGGCAGATTCTTCCCTGTCAACATGACAAGCTGTCAATCATCATTGTTTTGTTTTTTTCTGTGAAATGTTGTGCTTGTATTGCTGCAGTTTTACGTGAGTAAATAACAAATACCAGGCGAAACTAGCCTTGGTTACTGTGACAAAGGGTCTGTCTCGTGTCAAACTGTCAGTCATTTTGTCAGTGTCACGCTGGGTGTGTTTTAATGCTCAGTCTGCGAAGATCTGCACTCACTCATACTGTTATGATACTGGAGGCGATCGATTATCGATTATCGATAGGTTGTTGTACCAGAACAGATGTCCGCAGAGGCTGATGACCGCGTCTCGAGCGGTGTCCAGGCAGATGTTGCACTCGAAGGTGGCTCGATCTCTGTCCCGCTCGCCTTCCGCGCCTCCCCCCGACCCTGCTCCGCCTCCGCTGCCCGGGAATCCGGCTCCTCTGGCGGCCGCGCCGTCACTCGAGCTCCGATGCTGCTCTGCGGCCTCCATCCTCTCACGCTCGCACTCTCTGCGCGTACTCTCCTGCGTTGCGTATCTCTCTCGCGCGGACGTGACGCCACGCCAGTCACCAGCCCCTCCCACTCTGAGAGAGCACTTCCGCTTTTGCGTCGGGTGGGCGGGGTTTGAGAGAGTGTTGTAATTAATGCTATGATATTAATAGTGCAACAATATTTTGAAACGCTCTCAGAATCTGAAAATACTAATGCGAGGAAAACAATAACTTGTGCCTTTTCAGGATTCCCCTGTAAAAGTATTACTTTGTATTTATTTATTCATTTGCTGTTACCTGTTATTATTATTGTTTTGTATCACTTTATTTAGATTATAATTGGGTTTTCTTTCCCCTGGCTGTTATCTATGTTCTTTGTTATATTTCTTGATGTTATGTAATATTGTGTCAAAGACTATAGAATAAAGGGACTTTGATTGTATTTACATTTGGTTTATCATTGGCTAATAAAAAAAGTTAGTATTAATAGTTTAATTAGTTTGGAGCGTTTATGAAAGAAAGAATAGTTTCTTTTATCATCTTATTTAATTTATAATGCCGTCAAATTGCCGTCAATATGCTTAAAAACAGGTAGAAAGACCAAAAGACAAAAGAAAATATTTGAAATGTAAGCAAAAGCGTGTTTAATTATAAAAATAGTTGCTTTTTTTAAACAAAACATATGAATTATCCAGATCTGAGTCGTCTGTGCAACAAACAGGAAAATGACAGAATGAGAATTATATCATTTGAGTTTCTAGCAATATGTGCATTGGCAAATGTGAAAAATTGTGCAGGGTCTTACTGAAAAAAATTGTCATGTCATTAACATTCAATATAAGAATTGTCATGTTATAAACAATTGTCATGTAATCACAGAAACACAGACATGCTTTTATTGACAAATACAATTAAATGAGTACAGAATTCAGATAGAAATCCACACAAACATGATTTCAGGTCTGAGGAGAAACTGTGAGATCAGCAGCTGCAGTAATACGAGATTTTCATTTATTTTTGTATAAAAAAACTACAATAAAATCTGTTATGAATTACATATAAAAACATTCTTGTTGTACATTTATCACAAAAAGAAAATCCATTCACAGTCAGGACAAAAAGTACTGATAATTATTGCATCATTGATTCATTGTTCAAAAATAACCCAAAACTCATAATTAAAATAAAAATAGAAAAACTACAAAATATCAGAACCCTTTCAAAAATCACTTTTACACAAGAATACTTAAAAATACATTCACTCTACACACACTTAAAATATTTAGGCCTAAATTTAAGATTTATGTAATTGAATTGCACATAATATTTGAATTAATTTGGATTATACAGCTTTAACATGAACTAATGAACTTACTGTGATGCATATTTGTCAGTCATACATAAACAGGTCAGATTCATGTAATAAACTGAATGTGTTTTAAACACACAATAATTAAGTTTATATATTTGTCATAAATCAATCTGATTTCTTTCAATCTCAAACTGAATATTGTTTGTTCCACAGCTAGTCATGTTATAACCATATTCATACTTTTAATCAAATAAGTTTAATTTTAATTTAAAGTTTAATTCTGAACCGATTTAAGCAATTTGAATGAATGCATTTTGAAAATTTTAAATAATTTTTTTTTTGTATGACATGACAAATAGGAATCACATTAAGTTTATTAGTTTAAGTTAAAACTAAAACTAATTTAATTAATAATTAATAAATTAATTAATAATTATCTAAATAAAGAAGTTAAAATTGTATATGCAATTATAATAGATACATTTTTTTTTATGAAAATTGTATTTTTTAAGTGTAAATGTTTTATTCAAGGAGAATATGAGATCTTTGGTTCAACATCTTCATTCTCTTTGTCATTAAAATATCTGTTATTCCCAGTCATATCAAACACATATTCAAGTATGAAACAGTGAAAGCGCATCAGAGCATCAGTCTTCATCTTCACTGATCCGGTTCTGTTCAGTCTAGTCTTGTTCGCTTCTGTTTGCGGTTCAGTCTTCTGCCTTTCTTCAGAACAAGTTTGTTTTTAATGAATCCTCGTTTCCTCCTGCTGCCCTGCACAGATCAACAACCTTAAAACAACATCAGGAGATCAAACATCTGTAAATGAGCTGATGAGACATAAATACCTTTCTGGAGGAGAGTTTGTGTTTGAGTGTGTGTGTATGATTGTGATTGTGTTTGTGATCGGTGCCGGTGACTCGAGGTTTGTGCTCCAGCGGCTGCCGGTTGTCCAGATCTTTGACTTTATATATCCGGACGAGCCAGTGCTCGGAGGTAAACGCTTCCTCCAGGTGCTTCAGCTTCACGTCTTTGTTTCCGATCTCGGCGTTTCGCGTTCGGTCGAATCCTGGAGGAGTTCTGAAGTCCAGCTGAACAGAGAGGAACACGTTTAATGCACGAGCCTCAAACACGCTGCAGAATGAGATCATGTGACCAGAATCACCTGCATTTCTCCAAAGCGATAGTAGGACATCTTATACATCAGAGAGTTGAGCAGCGCTGGAGACGCGGCTTTATCCACCCTGAACTCTCCCTGCGGCGTGAAGAAATCACTCTCCTGAACACACAACACACACACACTCAGTGTTTGACACGGACACTTCCTGTTCAAGAGGAACAAGCTCTTCATTTAAGACTGTATGGAGTGGCAGCAGTGATATTTTGTTATTATTTATATACTATTAGAGTTTTTAATATTTTGAATTATGCTTTATTTTTATATTTTCAGTTTACACTTTTTTTAAACGTTTCTTTTTAGATTTTTTTTTATTTCAGTCTAGTCTTTGTACTTTTGATATGTGCTTTTGTCATTTTATTAGTGTTTGTTTAAAATGTTACTTATTTTATTTTAGTTAGTCGCCAAGGCAACGTCATTTTATTTTTTTTTAGTTTAAGTTTTTCATCTAACATTTATATTTTATCTCAGTTAACAAATATGATTTTTAAATACTTTTAGTAATTTTGTTCCATGCTTTTGTCATTTTTATTAGTTTTTTTTTTTAATATTTACTTTTAATTTATGTCAGTTTTAGTTCAGTAATTTTAGTACTTCAGCTCTATTAGTTTTTTTATATTTCTGTATAGTTTTAATTCATTTATTTCAGTTGTACTTTTAGCAATTTTAGTTCTTAAACTTATTTAAGTTATTTTAGTTATTTTAACTAGTTATTTCTATTTATAGCTATTTCTAAGTTGTTCATCTAATATTTATATTTTATTTCAGCTTTATTTCAGTTATCGAACAATTTGCAGTAGTTGTAGTTTTAGTTTATGAATTTAGTTAAGTTTTAGTTAGTGGGTTTAGTTAGTTTTAAACAGATGATTTAATTGCAGTAGTTTTAGTTAGTGTATTTAGTTAAGTCTTAGTTAGTGGATTTAGTTAGTTTTAAACAGTGGATTTAGTTACAGTAGTTTTAGTTAGTGGATTTAGTCCGTTAGGGTTAGTGGGTTTAGTCAGTGGGTTCAGTTAGTTTAGTCGTGCTGGGACTCACCCGCACGTCTCTGGGATGTTCTCCTTCGGCGATCCTCACCATCCACAGGAACTTGTTGATGTCGTCGCCCAAGTATCCGATCACCCCTCCGAAGATGATCAGCACATAGTCCACGTCCAGCAGCCTCATGATGTCATACGCCACGCTCTCATTGGACGCCATGGCTTTGCCCACCTGAGAGAGCCAATCAGAGAGAGGCAGTCAGACTTCCTGCAGTGGAGCGTCTCTTCCTGCGGCCGGCGCGTCTCACCAGCGCGATGTGGCTGTTGTTCCAGGTGTTGTTGTCCACTAGCGTGGTTCTGTTGGCCATGCCTGCGATCTGATACCCATAATCCCACCAGCTCATGACGCGCGCGTGTTGATCGGTGTTGAGCCGCAGCCAATAGTACGCCTCTCTGAAATCATCCAGGATGCTGCGCGAGCTGAAACACACAGGAGGACAGATGAGCCGCTGTGCGTGTGTGTGTGTGTGTGTGTGTATGTATGTGTGTGTGTGTGTCGTACCCGTCATGGTTGTGTGATGCCAGCACGACACTGGGACTGGAATAAGCGTTACTGGTGACCCACGTGCAGTGAACGGTGAACATCAGCAGCAGCAGCAGCAGGAGGACCATCACCAGACTCCTAATGTTTGAACCCAAACCCTCTTCACACACGTGATGCTTACGCAGCTTACCAGCCTGAAACATACACACACCAGCAGGGGGCGATACACGTCAATTTAACACACATGATCACTTGGAATCTTGAAATCAACATGACAATAAAATGTACTCTCTTAAATGTTTTAGGATACATTCTAAATTCTATTTATTTATATTTTATATGATATATTATAGAAACACTTTCATTTATTATATTTACATACTTTTATAGATGTATTTTTAAATAATCATTTAAAAATAAACATTTATATATTTATATAAAACTTTCCACTTTGAGAAATATAATACAAAAATATACAAACAATGATATAATATTTATTATATTTTAGTATATATATTTTAATTTTTTATTTTAATATTTTATTTGATGTTTCTATATAATAAAAATGTAATATAATAAAATAGGTTTATTTATAACTAAATTTATAATTTTTTAAAGTTAAAATTTTATATATTACAATTTTTCATTTATCTATTAATTATTTATAAATAAATATATACATTTTAAAATAATAATTTATATATTTATGTAACTTTCTCCACCAGTGAAATACATAATATAAAAATATAAAAACAATTATATATTTATTATTTTTATATAATAGAATTACATATTTATTTATAATTTATATAACTATGAACTTTCTCCACCCGAACTGAGAAGAAGCTTTGAGTTGTAAAAGCTGTGTGGTCACATTCACGAAAATTTGCAGCCAAAAGTCATTTTCATACCAAAACTTTCTATCGATCAACATAGTGAATTTCAATAAAAACTTAAAAACTTTGCAGAATCTGCATGAATGTTTGTTCTGTGGTGAATCAGTGATCTTCTGCAGTTTCTTGCAGGTTCTGGGCGCACCTTATCATAGAGACTCCCAGGGTTCCTCCTGTCATCGTCATCAGCCGCATCTTCAGCCGGAGGATCGTCCTGCTTGAGCTCGTCGCTCAGATAGCGCTCAAACACGCTGGAGAAACACACGGCCGACAGAACGCACACCACCGGCGTCAGAGTCAGCATGAGCCGCACCATCACACCAGCGAAATACACCGCGCTGATGCCGTACAGAACCACTGCAGAGACACACACATCTGAGACATGCAGCACTGGACCTGAAGGAAAGCACTCACGGCAGGTCATGTACCGAACACGCGCTCGGCGCTGATGTTTCTGATGCAGAACCACAGGCCTGCTGGGAAGGTGCAGACCAGGATGTGAAGATCAAAGAAGAAGGAAACCCAGGTGGTGGGCTGATGCTCCGATACCGACGCGATGATCGGAATATGAATCTTAGCATAGCTGCAGAAAAATATTACACATTAAACATACGGCCTGAAAATATTTCCTGAAACGAACACAAACTCTGATTAAAAATGAGATTTCTGTGTTGTTTACCTGAAAAAAAACTGAACGTTACCAGAGCTGCTGTACAGATGCTAGAGCTTCAGAGTGTTTTAACATGTTGCTATGCGGTTGCTAGGGTGTTCTGTGTGAAGTTTAGAATGTTGCTGTTTTTTGAATGAGTTTTTGATTGTAAATGATGTAATTATCAGTGTATTTTTACCCCGTGTCCCAGAGTGAATAAAAGCGTCCGCTCCACGGAGCGATCCAACCTGAACACAAACACACACGATCATCAGCACACGCTCATGTCATCATATGTGTCACATGATCATGTACCGCGGTAAACTGACCGATGCTGCTGAGGTAAACGACACACACAAACAGCAGCAGCGCAGCGACACAAATGCAGACAGAAAACAGAGTCTGTTTGTCCTGCAGCGTCAGTCTGTCTCGCAGGAACTGCAGGAACGAGTAGAGCTGCACAAGCACAAACACACCTGCACACACACACACACACACACACACACACACACACACACACACACACACACACACACACGCACACACACACTGAATCAACATTAAATCACCACTGAATCAGCTTTTGAGTGTTTGTGACTATGTAGCCAATGAGGAGACTCACCAGCTGCTGCCATGTGTTCGCTGGTTCTGATTGGCTGAAACCCAACGAAAGGAATCTGCATAGACAGTATCAGACCAATGATGTAGAAGGTGCTGTACGCTGAGAGAGAGAGAGAGAGAGAGAGAGAGAGAGAGAGAGAGAGACAGAGAGAGAGAGAGAGAGAGAGAGAGGACCAATCAGAATCAATGCTGGAATGAATCAAAGTTCAGATTGTGCTGTGAATCGTTGTGAATCTTGACTGAGACTCACCGATGTAAACTCTCTTACTGAAGCGCCGCATCAGCAACAGAACGAACACGTGAAGAGGAATCAGATTAATGATGAAGACGTAACCGCCCCACGCCGACACCTCAAACACACACACACACACACACACAAATTTATAGAATAGCAATTTCCCTCTTTGGTAAAAACACTGATATGTGGGTCAAAATAACAAAAATTAATTTCCCTCGGTGAATAACTCTGATTTATTGAATTGATTTGACTGTGAGCAGAAACACAGAATCAATCAGCTTTGAAGAGTCAAATGAAAAACAGGCTGAATGAGACGAACACATTTGTGAATGAAAGAGGATTCAAGAAAGAGATTCAGTCTTTCTTTGAGAGTGTTTGAGATCAGATCATTCTATCATTCTATCTTCAATCCCTCGAGAAAAAGTACACTTTAACATACTTTAACAACTTTTAAGTACTTTTTATGGAAATAATATAGTAAAAAAATATTTGAATTGAACTGATTTGAATGTAATGTTTTCAGGCACTTAACTCTATGTTATGGGCAATTAGACCCACTTAGGTGAATTTAAATGCATCTTTATATGTTTCACAATTTTATAATTACTTTTCTTTCAAATATATTTAAAGTTTACTGCTGAATGTACAGACAAGAATTTATGCAAGTATTTAAACTTGTATATCATGCATTAAAACATTTTTAGTGATTAAGTAAACTGGCGCATTTAAAATATATTAACTTTAACAGAAATATTGAATAACACTACAGTTAAAATATAATCAAGTACTTTACATGTACTTTACTGTGTTTGTCAACACATCAAAATAAGTACTTCTTTAAACCATGACAAAAGATTATTAAAACATAATGATTTAAAATATACTTTAAAGTAAAACTTTTAATTTGACATCATTATTAAAAGTGTCTTTAAGTGTGTAAGAAACTTTCATGTACATGAACTCCCTTTAGATATACTTAAGTGGCCTTTTATTTCACTAACATTATATTATCTGCAACTACAGTCTTTTTTAAATAAAACGTAAGATTTGAAGTACACAACAAGTGCACAATATAACTGTTTTCCCTGTAGACACACGGGCTGAATTCAGTACATCATTCACACTCACCATGTAGAAATACGAGAGGCAACATCCGACGGTCCAGAACACTGATCCAGTTTTGATCGACTTCACCTGAACAAACACAGAAAACTCACTTCCAGTTCAATTCAAAAAAGTGATGCCAAACTTCCTCCAGAGCTTCCTCTTACCCACAGGAAGTAGGTGAACTGCAGGGCGAATATGGCGATGGCCTCGTTATCGAAGGACCCGGCCACCGAGCGTGAGATGTATCCGGGCACGACGGCCATGAAGCAGGCGGACAGAAGCCCGGCCCCCTGACTCCACAGCTCCCGCGTCAGCAGGAAGGTGGCGATCGCAGTCAGAGCGCTGAAGACGGGCGCCAGGAACACGCAGACGTCCCGGATGTGGACGCTCAGGTGGACGAGGTTCAGGATGTAGTGAATCAGACCTGCGGTCACCATCAGACCAGGATAGACCTGCAGGAGCACACAGAAACCGGTCTGAGCTCGTCAAGAAGCTCCTCAGGTGAAGCAGAGTTCAGACGTGAATGAACTGAATCACAACTCACCGTTCCTCCAACGATTCGCCCCAGAGGATACCAGGCTCTCTCATCAAACCAGTTGAGGAACTCGTAGAAACCGCTGGTGGTCAGATGATGGGTGGATCTGTAATTAAACCTGTTCACAAACGCTCATGAATGTTCACAGACTGCTCAAGTGCAACATCATTTGCATAATGTAGCATAATTTGCACATTGGTGGAATGTTTCTGCTCTTCTTTCAGGTTAAGGCTGATCTGGAAACAGTCCACCAAAACACATATGCAATTATTACAGACTTTACATTCTGATCATAAAGCTGGAATGAGAGCAGATCAAATATTGAACACAAGCAGCACAAATAACGAGTTCATAACATATAAAAATAACAGGAAAAAAAAAGACAAAGTAAAGCAAGAACTTCCACATGAAGAAAATCATTCAGTTCTAGATTAAAGGGTTACTCCACACCAAAATGAAAATTTAGTCATTAATCACTTACCTTCATGTCGGTCCAAACCCGTAAAAGCTTCGTTCATCTTCGGAACACAATTTAAGATATTTTTTATGCATTCTGACAGCTCTCTGACCCTCCTATAGACAGCAATTAACACGATCAATGTCCAGAAACGTAGCAAGGAGATCGGTAAAATAATCCATGTGACATCAGGGGTTCAACCGTAATTTTACGAAGCTACGAGAATACTTTTTGTACGCAAAGAAAACAAAAATAACGACTTTATTCAACAATTCGTCTCCTCCGCGTCACCGTAGCGCCATTTTGGAGAGTATTATTCTGTGTCAGCTGCCCCACACGGATACGTTTTCTACGTTTATTTACGCTTTGATTTGAACGAAGACAGCATATATGTGTGGTTCACTAAATGTCTGATATGAAAACACTTCCACTTTCACAAGTGTTCAGCTGACTGTCTGTAAAAGATCCAGATCTGCAGCATATCACCGCAGACGGACAGCAGCAGATCATCTGAGGTGAAGCGCTGAAGATTCGGAAAACATCTGATGTTCTGCTTCTTCCTCCCCAATGAGAGTCTATGGCAGCACAAACCATAAAAACATGCCATATTTCTCAAATCTCAAACCCTCCAGCACCACAAACAACTCAAATTGCCATGTACGTTTTAGCATGAATCTTTTGAAGCGTACAGTATATAAACATATTTCTTCTTCTGATCCTCTGGGTCATGCTGAGTTCTGTGAACCCAGCGGGTCCAATTTCCATCCAACTAGATTATCTGCCATTCTGAATTATGTTGCAAACATAGCATTTTGAAGTTGCCCAACAGCCCTCATCGGATCTTCAACTAATTTATGTCACGGTCAAATGTTATTAGAAGCTCTTTGATATAAGAAACCATTGGGAGGTGATGCATCAACGAATATGACATCAAGGTATAATGAACGCCTTTTTTAAAATGACACGTTTATTCCCTATCAATGTGCTTAATGTACAGTGCACCTTCCTGAGAGTATTATATCATACAAAGATAATATCACTTGAGATAAAATCATCAACGTGTTGTGTTGCATGGATTTTGCTTCATATAAACTGTTTTGTCTTCTATGAAAACAAATCTCCTCCCAAAAATATACAGAAATACATACATAAGACAGAAAGTAAAGCAAGAACTTCATAAAGGGAATTGAGTTCTAGATTAATGAACATCATAATAAGCTCATGACACATAAATTAATAAATAGGTTCGTGACAAAAATTAATCTAGCAAATAGATAGATAGAGAGACAGAGAGAGAGAGAGAGAGAGAGAGAGAGAGAAAGAAAGAAATAAAGAAAGAAAGAAAATAAGCATGAAGAGTATCATTACGCACAAAAATAAATTAAGCTAATACATTAGCTCACAACATACAAACATTAAAAATTAAAATAAAAACAAGTAAAATAACTAAATTTTAAAAAGCAAAACAAGACCTTCATGAATAGAATCATAGAATCATTCAGTTCTAGATTAGTAAACATAGCTGAATCATAATGAGCCCAATACACTTAAAATAAATAAATAGGGAAGCTAATGACATATCTACAAATACATATAAAAATAAAATAGTAATTAATAAAATAAATAAAAGAAAAAATAAACAAATTTAATCATAAATAGAATTCAGTTCTAGAATAACAAACATCCCAATGAACTCATGACATAAATAAATAAATAAAGCTAATGACATAAACAAAAATAAATAAATAAATAAATCAATAAATAAAAAAGAGACCAAAAATAAAGCAATCATTCAGTTGTAGAATAATAAATATCATAATGAGCTCAAGACACATAAATAAATAAAGGAAACTAATTACATATAAACAAACAACAAATAAGCAAGTAAATAAAATAATAAATAAATAAAGACCAAAAGTTAAAATCATTCAGTTGTAGAATAATAATATCATAATGAGCTCATGACACACACACACACAAAATATTTAAATAAATAAAAAGCAAGAACTTCATGAAGAGTTTCACTGACTTTTACATTAATGAACATCATAATGAGCTCATGACATAAATATAAATAAACAGACAAATAAATAAATAAATAATACTAAGGTGAATAAATAAGTCTAATGTCTTACCACATTAAGTAAATGTCACAATATAGCACTAAACCTGCTTCATCAGTCTCTGGTGTCACACTGGGGTCTTTCATTAAAGAAGACTTCATAAAAACTCCCACAGGTCAGTATCTCTCTCAGGCTCGTTCTCTTTTTTCTGTGTGTGAGACTTTGATCTGACGTCATCTTTAATACAGAACTGTAAAGCATCATGAGCTCAGGCTAACATCAGACACAACTGCAGATATCTGACGGAAAGATCTGCTGAATCTCAGCACTTTCCCTCTGAAAACCTCCTCTGCATGATGAAAAGTGTTTGTCTTAGTTTTGCAGAGTAACACGAAGGAATCGGCACATATTTAGATTGATGATGTTGTCACACACGCTTTCTGCATTTTTATTTGCAAGCTGGGAAACTGCAGCGTGTGCCCGGCATCAATTTGCACGCTTTGTATAATGCTGCGAATCAGGCGCTAAAACTATGCATATAAACAACACAATCTCAATGAATTCCTCCCTCGGAGTCGACCTGACAGGGTCTTTGCAAGCAGATGTTGTTTCTGGACATCCTTTCAAACATGTTTTTTACAGATAATGCAAAAGTCTAGGTGACGTTTGTAATTTATAATAGCAGGTATGAGATGCTTGTGTTAGAAAACTGTACTTCACGAGGGAAAGAAATGAGGAGCTTCAGTTTACAAGGACACAGAGACGATGTAAAAATGTGCTTTTAAATCAAACTGAACCAAGTGTGACACGCACAACATCATTTCTGTGTGTGAATGAAGGCTCAAACAAACACTGACTTCAGTTCATAAAAGACACAGTGAAAAATTACTGACAAACACACAAAACTCTATAACACACAGTCAATAAAGAGAGATCTTTCCCTCTCCAGGGCTTAACAGGACTGAACAAGCACTCAGTTTCTCTATAGAGTCTTATTTTCAATAGAGTTTGACCTTTAAAAATGTCAGAGTCAAGGGAAAGTGTGTCTGATATTCCAGACTGCAGAAAAACTAAGAAATTAATAAGTAAAATCACTAAATCTATTCTACAATGACTTTCTTTGAAAAATTAGACCATAATTATGTATTAGTGTCAGAAATTAGCTGATATTATTAGGAACCAATATTAACCAAGTGCAACTGCTTTTCAGGGTCATTGTTTACATTATATGAGACATTTATCTAACACAGGGTTTGGAAAACTGGGGTTCGTGACATGTAAACAAACAAAAAATAAGTATATAAATAAAATAAATAATAAATAAGGACCAAAAGTAATGCAATCATTCAGTTGTTGAATAATAAACATTATAATGAGCTAATGACACATTAGTTAAATAAAAAAATAAGTAGAATAAATATTATAAGGTGAATGGGTAAGTAATTTCTCACCACATTAAATAATAAAAATGTCACAAAACAGCACCATCCAAAGTTCACAAGCTGATAAAAATAAAAATTCAATAAAATCAAAAATCTTAAATCTTCAAGCGAATTGTTTATCTCAAAGAAGTTCAGCTGACAAAAAAAGGAGGAGGAAAAAAAATGAAAAATTAAAAAATTGAAAACAAAAAATATTCTGTAAAAAGTATGTCAAAAACTACAACTGAACCAATTAGGCTAAGTGAAATGGTCACGAAGTCTAACCTCATAACAAAATAGACCTAGAATATAATATTATGAAATACATAAACTGTTTTACTCAACAGCTGGAATACATATTTACTACACAAGTATTTAAAGCTGCAGTCCGTAACTTTTTTGTGTTCAAAATTTACAAAATTTAAATAACCATGTACACTAGGAATCCATTTTCCAAACTGTGTTTTTGGCTTGTCCAGAATCACTACGGTACACCTATAATAAGTGTTTATATTCTGACTATTTTGACTGGTTCGGGTAGGTACCGCTGCGGAGTAGCCCAGTACCTGCGTGATTCGTCATAGACATTAACAGAGAGAAGTAACTCCGGCTACAATGTTCTTCCGCAACACACACGCAGTTCTGTTTATTAACCGCTAGAACGCCAAAAGTTATGGACTGCAGCTTTAAATTAAGTCATTATCGTTAGTTTCAGTGCATTTCCTCCTTTCTATGTAAATTAGGCTTTTCTATTTAAATTAGGTTTATTATCAGTGCTATGTGCATGGTGCAGTTCCCACTGTGCTCTTATATCAACAATATTTGCATTTTTGTTCATTTTTTGGCTTTTTTTTTTTTAACTCAAAACATGGTTAGTTTTGAAGCCTGGTCTACAGGACATGAAGGAAACACAAACACGCACAAGTTCCGCTGAAATAAAAATAACAACGTGAGCTATCAAAGACTGTCACAATGATTTCCATCACACAGATAAGACATTCAACGGTAAAAAGCTGTTATGGATAATACATTATACGATCAGACTGAATTCTCTGACAGTTCAGATCAGCCCTGCATTTCAAAAGAATTAAAACCAATTTGAAAATAAGGGATTTATTTGGCTTTTGCATCTATTCGTCTGTCTTTGCCATCGTTCTTGTAGCTCAAATGGCACTGGTGACGTCAAGGTCATGGGTTTGATTCCTAAGAAACACATGATAATATGTAATACCTTGAATGCACTGTAAGTGGCTTTGGATGAAAATATCTGTCAAATGCATAAATGTAAATGCAGAAATGTCTTGAAGTGAAAAGAGGTTGTGGCATTTACAAACATCTCACACAAAGGCCTCGCAAATGCATAAATCATGCAAGGAAAAACACTCCCAATGCACCGTGCCAGACTTTCAGACAGAAATATGGCCCTCTGTATGATTCACAGAGCATCTGACAATACATCAGACCAAACAACTAGAATAAAACCTATCAGATAGCAGAGGAAAGATGTGCTGATCCAGAGAAAACAAATGGATATTTATCAAGAGCTGCAGACACAAATGAATAAATGCATCATATTTTAGCCTCACCGAAAACACAAGCGCAAACTCACAACATCTGCACACCAGACTGTGTGTCTCTCTCTGCAAACTAACAGTCTTCTGCAATAAAAGCTTTTCTTATTCTCGTCGCAGGGCTTTATTTCTCTGTTATATTTCTCTCTAGGCTCATTTCTCTCATCTTTGCTGCTGCAGAATCTCTAATGTTTGAGAAACTACAACTATTGAACAATAAACTACATCTACAGCAGAGACATCATAGCCATGATGGACATTTTACAGATAATCTGGATGGCTTTTCCAAAAAATAATTTACACAGAAGCAGCTGCTGATATAAGGTCATATGAAAAAGACATCGAGTCGAACGTGTATTTTGTGTGTTTTTGATGATTAGTCGCTGTGGGTCTAAAGGCGATTGAAAGGAAGGCAGAAAGAGCAATCATGTCTCACCGACTATGTTTACATTTACATAAATATTTCAATATTAATTCTACAATATTCCAGTAAGTACAGAGTCATGTAAACGCTGCAGTGTCATTGGAAACAATCTCACTGGACACTAAACCTACAGATTTCTGGAGTGACAACAAGACTGAATTTGTTTTCCTGTTTTTCACTGGTCTTTCAATACAAATCACATTCAACACAATCCCTCGACCCTCACCAAAATTAAAACTAATGAAAATATTAAAAAGAAAAAAAATAAAACTAATAAAAATCACAACATTCTGAAAAAAGAAAATATAAAATTAAAACTAATTAAAAATATACGTTAAAAAAACTATAATAATAAACTAGTGATACTAAAATAACATGGACCCTGGGATTACATACATTAATTTTAAAAAGACTTCATTTTTTAAATAGAATTATTCAACAATTACCATTGCACACCTGTAGGTAATCGATATGTGCATAGGAAAAACAACTTAAAAAAAAAAAAAAAAAAAAAAAAAAAAACTGGTACAACATTAAAAATAAATAAATAAATCCATCCATTCATCCAAAAATGCCTTATGAAGGTCTTGGGACCGAAACAAACATAACACTTTTTGGTACATTTGCAAGTGCAGACAGTGTGCGGGATTTTTTTTTTGTCTTGCTTGTTTTTTTTGTTTTTTTCTTGGTTTTTTTTTTTTTTTTTAATACAAATATTAAAATTAATTAATTAATTAATTAATGATTACCCAACCCTTTCCATTTCATGATGGTGTTGTCGGGCAATTTTAAAGGTGAGAAGTGTTAACAGTCCTTATTAAATTATTGTGAAAAAGTAGTAGAAACAAACAGAATCTGATGTGCAAGTAAACAGTCACTGAGAGAAAGCAAAAGAGAGAGCAGAAATGCAAAACAACTGCGAAATGCCAGAAGCAGACAAATGAAAAAAGAAACACAAAACAAAGGGAGAAAAACAAAGAGAAGCAGTGAGTTTAGACTGAATTTCACATCATTGGCTTAGCCTTAGATCACCTTTTCAGAGACTGGAGAACAATGTTAATTTTTGATATACTATCATAGTTTTTGCTAATATTGTCTTGTCTTTTTTTAATCACTGGTGTTATTATCATCAACAGCTGTACTAACCACAAAACCTCAGGATACACAATAATCACCTGCAGTAACAGTGATTACCTGATCACCGAGAATTCCTTTAGAGCACAACACAGAACAGACAGGTGAATCCAGAGAGAGAACATCAGGACGTGAATGAAAGGAAAGAAGTCTGTCTTTGAGGAAACACAATACTGATCAGCTGACGGTACGTGTCCTCATCTTTACAGTGCTGAGAAACTGCAGTTTCCATTCAGACAAACACCTGACAGGAAACTCAACACATCTGATCAAACAATGGATGCTGACAGACGGACACAGAGTGATCCTCGAACCATGAAAACAAAACATCTCAAACTTTCACATGTTCCTTTTGTCATCTTGTTTTCTTGTTCGTATGGGTCTGATCCGGCTCAGTCTGATGTCTCTGTTTGACTGACATTCTGCCAACCAGCAACACATGGCACTGACAAAACACACAGTCTGTGAGCCACCAGAGATGAGGATGATGATGTCATTATAGTCACACACACACACACACACACACCAGAGCAACTTGCCCAACAAAGAGCCAGCCAACAGGCTTAGACGAGTGTTTATGCCGGAGAACAGAATCACAAACTTCTGTGCCAAAAAAAGACAAAAAATAAACACACACACAAGACACAGAACATCTCGTTTATGACTTAATTCTTCCTCCTAGACTGCAATGAGATTAAATGTAGAGCAAATGTAGAAAAAGACTCCAGTAAACTCACAAGAAGCTCCTCTAGTGTCTCTATAAACTAAACAATTTCTCTTCAAATAATCTGAGCTGCTCAACATATTCATTTTATAGCTCTAGACTCTTACTGTATGACGACTATTGACTCATTTGTGGATGTTTATAGGAGACAAAGATAATACTTAAACCTGTTGACTTTTATGATGTTGTTTGTTTCAGTCAGAAACTGCAAAGACAAACATAATAGAACGAGCGAACGGCTCTTCAGACAGACTTGAGAAGCTCTGAAGGAGAGAATCAATCGCTGAAGCACCGGAGGGTTTCTGCTAACAGAAACTAATGAAGCTGTTTATCATTCAAACACAGAGCAGCTCACAGACGAACAAACACTCAGTTTTCACCCTCAGCGTGAGTTTAAATGCTCCAAACCCTCAGAGAAAGCTGCTCACAATAAATGAGATGTAGATGATTTCTGAGAGACTGATTTCTGATGGAACTTTGAAATTCTGGATTTGGAATTCAAATTCAAAGTCAAAGTGTTAAATCTTTGCGTTTCTTCTTACTGTGTGGTGTTAAGTGACAAAACTGTTTTTGCGTATCATAAAAGAGACATTTTTTTGGATTGACTATGATTATTTAATGATGGCAAAATATCAACAGCACTGTGCTGAAAAGAGATGCTAGTACACAATATTTGTCGTAAAACATGCTCTATATATGCGAAAACACCTGACCTGATTTACTTACTAATCTACAGGTTGGATTAAATCCAACCACTCAGTGGATTAAATGATGGAGAAAATCCACATTTGTGTGTTATCAGGGAGAACAGACCACAGCGGTGTTTCAAACAGCTACTTAATCAATACTGGTTAACTATGTGTCTCGCCGAGCAGCAGGAGGAACTGGATGTTTGGCAAACAAACCGCAGGATCGAGCCAGAGCGCTTTCTCCATCCATCTATGTCTTGTTCAACACACACACACACACACACACACACACACACACACGCACACAAACCTAAAAGATCAAAATCCTCCAAAATGTTTTCAGACTAAGTGTGAAAACACTCCAATAAGTATGAATTAAAACCAAATCCTCTGTAAAATAATTTACAGAATCAAAGCAAAAAATCCCTTCCATGTCTTTCCAGATTAATTTAAGAGTTAAGCACATCAGGAAATGAATGCTGCTGTGCTGTTGCCTGTAACAAACCACACAATCAAAATAAATTAAAACAGCTTTCAAATGTTCATATAAGAAAATGTATAATCCTCTGTGATCCACCTGATGCTCAGAAAGACAAATGCAAATGAATCAAATGTTGAATCTGACATAAATGTGATCACACACACCTGACAAACCTGTCATGGCACATTTGTCATTTTTGGCCCGTCATGTCACTTTTACTCAACAAATTGATCAATTTAAATTAAGTGTCACATTGATAATGAACTTTTTAACCATATTTGTGTGAACTTTGAAATTAGATTCAGGAAAGAGTTCAGCAAATAAATGCACAGTTGTAAAGCGGTGAGACTCGTGTCAAATAAGATCACTAGATAAGAAAAGCATGCAGGTAAATAATAACTTAAACAGCTGCTTGTCTTTTTCATGTGCTGCTCTGAAACTGTCTCAGCTCACTATGTTTTCAAACAATTTGTGGTAAAACAGATGAGTTTCCCTCAGAAACTGACTCAATACCGACCGTCTACTGCAGCTCTGACAGTTAAAGCACAGCAGATCAAATACACAATGCAAGATGACTTTTGCAGTTATCAAGAGTTTTAAGAGTGTTTAGAAGAAATAAAGCGCTGTCAGGACGGAAAGTTACTCACCACGGATCAAACTCATGGATGAGGCTCTCGAAGCGGATCACCGCGAACAGTCTGGAGATGAATCCACACACACACGCCAGAAAAAGGATGGTGAGAGACAGCAGACAGCGCCATCCAGCCGGCTGAGATAATCCGGCTTTTCCTCCACCTCCACCCGCGGAGCTGGAGCGGCTGATCCCGGGCGGAGAGCCGCCGGTACCGGCTGAGCATCTGCGGTGAAGCTCCGTCATATTCTGTCAGGATGAGTGTCTGTTTATTCTCTGATATTCACAAGTCTGTTCGGTGAACCGGTTCAACCGGCGGATCCTCACATCATCACCATCCCTCTGACCGTTAGTGCGCTTCCAGTTTGTGATGTCCAATTTCTGAACGAATAGTTCATTAATACGGTTCTTTGAAAAGAATCAGTTGAACCGACTCGGAATTCCCTTAAAATCTACTTTACCGTTTACTCCAAAATACCATCGAGATTTATAAAGTGCGCCATTGTAAAACCACTGTAGCCTAAATTAATGAGATTCATTTATTAATCTTCAAAGAAGAAGCTTTCAGAAAGTTTCTGTTAATTTATTCAGTGGTTTTCAATGGTGGCTGGGTCAAGTTAGCTGTAGTAACAATAACTGTAGGCTACTAATTATTTTAGAGAGTTACCATGATGAATTTTTGTAAAGGTGGTAAATTGACCATATGCACGATTACTTCCTGGTTAGATAAGCCAGCTCAGTCATTTCCGGTCAACTGTACTGTGCCATAAGTCGAGCGCCCTTTGCTCGGTTTCTCTACATATGAATTTGCTCGGTGAATACCAATGCTGAGACTGAACCCAAGGAGAACTCGTGTCTTGTGAATACCACGAAAGGCATCTTGTATGCAGACCGTTCTGTCGGCAGCCGCAGAGTCCTCTTGAAAGTTAGTAAAGTGATCATTGCGAATGGAGATGCATCAATGGAAACGTATGCAGTGCTGGATGATGGATCAGAAAGGACTATCCTCCTCCATGCTGCAGCTCAGCAGCTGAACCTCAAGGGGCAGCCAGAAGATCTGATCCTGCGCACAGTGAGACAAGATCAGCAGGTGCTTCATGGGGCGGCTGTCTCCTTCACAGTATCACCTGTGTCTCATCCCCACAAGAAATACCTCATTCAGCGTGCATTTACAGCCAAGAGACTAGGCCTCGTTGAACACACCTATCCAGTGGCTTCCTTACAGAAGAGATACAGACATCTAGCTGGCCTCCCATTGCAGCAGATGGATAAAGTGCAGCCCGTGTTGCTGATCGGGTCAGATTGCCCACATCTCATCACGCCTGTTGAACCAGTCTGGTTAGGCCCACCAGGGGGTCCTGCAGCAGTCAAAACCTGCCTTGGATGGACTCTTCAAGGTCCTACTCATGAGGTTCGTTGTGAGATCAACACACACCAGTGTTTCTTCACATCTGTTCTCCCCAACACAAACTTGTTTGCTCATGTCGAGAGACTATGGCAGATGGATGTGATTCCCTACCGCAGTGACAAGATAGCGACACGATCCAAACTAGATCAAGAAGCCATCAGACTCCTGCAGGAGAAGACTGTGAGTGGAAGCGGAAGGTATGATGCGGTATGCCACACCGCTCCTTCGTATGCAGAGTATGCCACGCTTGACTATGCCCAAGGAAGCTGTTCTCCCTCAGCTTAGGAGTGTCGAGAGGAGACTGCTTAAGAACCCAGAGCAGGCGTCTGCCTACCAAGCCGAGTTCACTAGACTGAAGGAAGCAGGTTATGTGGCCAAGCTGGAACCGAGAGAGGTGGATAGCGCCACAGAGTCATGGTATAGCGTCATTGGCTTTCCTGTAGCTCAAATAGTAGAGCATGGTGCTAGCAACACCAAGGTCATGGGTTCAATTCCCAGGGAAAACAAGAGCTGATAAAATGTAGAAACTGTAACTTGAATGCAATGTAAGTCACTTTGGATAAAAGTGTCTGTTAAATGCGTAAATGTATATTAATTACTTTGAATTACTAAAAGCGTCAAGAGCCCAACTAAAGCAAACACTTTTCTCCATGATGGTGGCATCATTTTAACCAATAAAACATCAACATCTGATCCTCTGTGATTCTCAATAACAGCAGGTGTTCATCACTAATGCACAATCATCATTTAATTAGTCACTTAATTATCTCATTAACTTTAACTATTTGAGGACTTGGGATTTAACTTGAGACTTGCTTGTGACTTAAAAGGAATGACTTGGTTCCTCTGGTGAAATCAGCTGCTGGGTTCATGGGTGGAATAAACATATGGCAGGACTTTTACTCTTTGTCCCCTGGACTTTACACTGCTGGAAAAAAAGTTTGGCAATTTTTTAATTTATTATTATTGCATGAGTGTCTGTAGTTAATGTCTATAGCTAAATACAGCGTGAGTGGCTCAGTGGGAAATGCTGTCTCCTCACAGCAAAAAGATCTTTGGTTCGAGTCCCAGCTGAGCCAGAAAGTCTTTCCCTCACAATCTAAAGATGTGTGAATTACAGATGTTTAGTTGTCTAAAGGTGTGGCTGACTTGGGTTTTTTAGTTTTTTTTTTTTGTTTTGTTTTTTCTTTGGCTTTTTATGGCTCAGTTTTGTTAACTAACAAAAATGAGCTGGCTGAACAAAAAAGAGACATGTGACTTTACTCAGTGACTTGAGTTGAGTGAACAAAGTCCAAAGTTGAATAAACTCAAAAAATCTGTGCAGCAAGTTGCCTTGAAATTTTAAGTTGAGTCAACTTTTCATTTTTTAGCATGTAGACTGACTTTTATTCATTAGATAAACTAAAGTTTTTACGTTGTCGGTTGCTAGTTGAGTTAACTTAAAAAGTTCATTGTGATAGGTTGCCTTATTTTTTTGAGTTAGGTCAACTTTTTTCTTTTTTACAGTGTATTTGACGTACCGTAAACTCTAGTTTGAAGGCGCATGGCTCGCCGTCGCTTTGTCTCACACGCGCAAAGAAAGATACAGAGCAAGAGAGTCTTATATAACATGCAGAATTGACGCGCTACATGTAAACGACATTATTTGTTGTATTTTCCTGTCAAAATAACAGAGTTCCTTTGGAATTCTTCAGCTTTTAAGAACTGCCGGGTTTCCTGGTAGTGGACTGTACTAATGCGCAAACGACAATCTCATTGGCTGGCGCTCACCTATTATCATCCCTGAACGCAGACGCAGACAACGTGATTAATATTCATGAACTCAGCAGCTCAATAATCCTTAGTGCGTTTTATAATGTTATTAGCAGTAGAATTCTTAGTAGTTTTGTTATCTTATCATTCCCCCCCCTTTTAATAGAAACACTAAATGACAAACACTAAATAAGCACCACCACCAGTCCTAAGTTCAGTCAACATGACAAATATCCATTCATACTTGGTTATTCTAATTACTAAAGTTCTATCATCATACAATGCTAAATTATCATAATATCACATTATAATGCTTGACTGACTGATGCTAAGTGTCAGTAGATAAATAGTGTAGATTAATGTACAATGTTTTATAATAATAGTTTATTCTATTTAGTGTCTATTTCATTCATTTAACATTTAATATTGGGGGCATCCAAGTTATTTGACATTTGAATTTTTTTTTTTTTTTAAAGTAACGCAATAGTTACTTTCTCTGGTAATTAGTTACTTTTATAATGATGTAACTCAATTACTAACTCAGTTACTATTTGTGAGAAGTAACTAGTAACTATAACTAATTACTTTTTTTAAGTAACGTGCCCAACACTGGTTATATAGTAATATAGTATTGTTATATTTATATTGTGCGCTGTTCAGTGTTTTAATATAAGTTTATTGTGGAACTTTTGTAGGTGGGGCTCACACTTGTCATGTGACACACAGCAGCCACGATAGCACTGTATCCCCCGCTTTCACAGACAAGTCTTAAGCCTTGTCCTTGACTAAAATGTAAGTCTTCGCTGTTTCAACTGAAATAAACTCGCACTGACTGATCTTAAAATATATCAGTGCCTTTGTTTTGTCTCAAGATGCACCCCATTAATGTTTGTTTCTAAGCATGTTTATAAAAATTACTTAAATGTCCTAATTGAACTAATCCTGGTTTAGTCTCAGCCCTGTCTATGAAACCGGGCCTTTAAGTGATATAGGCTTATGTTTTATTTATTTTTTTCCTTTTTATTTGAAATATTCCCAAACGTATTAACTATATCAGGAAATATCTAGATTCTCAAATATGTGTAAGTAAATGCGTTTTGCACCTTTATAGATTATGTTAGTTGATCTATAATGGGCAATGGGCAAAGTAGCCTAAAAACCCGTCTTTTTACTCAAGTACCTGATATGGGTGTCATGCCATAAAATATTTTTAATACGACTGATTTTGTATTTAATGTGAATTTAATAAAAAGATTGTAAGTTACCAATTATAACACTTTCATTTTACAGAAAGAGAGCAAAAAACATTTACATTATCAAAGAACATTTTCATTCAGTCTAGCCAGAGTTCAAGCACTCTCAAAAACTCCCATTAAAATCACTGAAGCTGTTTACACTGTAAAATGAATATCTTACATTCGTAGGCACATCTGCACTTTGTTGTTTTCTAATGAGAATTCGCCAGAGAATTCAGTCAGCGTTCAGTGAACTAAATAGAAGCATTTCAAAGGTGACTCAGATTGGCCATTGCATTCATAAGTTCAACAGAATCGTGTGTGATTGATTATAATGTGCATGACTTTGTCTAGTGCCAAGCCACCACCGCCTAATCTGAGTAAACAAGAGAAACGAGCTGTAACTTCGTTAAGTAAGGATCAAAATATCACAATCCTTCCAGTGGATAAGGGTAGATGTACAGTAGTTTTGAATACGGAGGACTATCATGAAAAGGTACTTCTTCTTCTTAATGATAGTAATACATATGAACGGTTGAAACATGATCCTACGGGGAAATATAAGAAGCAAGACATCAGTTGTTTACAGTCGTTGGAGAAGCAACAATCCATAGATCGGAAATTGTATTTTCGTCTGTACCCTGGTGAAAGCACCCCTTGTATATATGGATTACCAAAAACACATAAGGAGGGTGTTCCACTCAGACCAGTGGTGAGTAGTAGTAATTTGGTTACTTATAATGTGGCTAAATATTTGGCCATGGTTTTGAAACCGTTGGTGGGTAAGACAGAACGGTATATACAGAACTCTAAGGATTTTGTTGATAAAATCAAAGGACTCACCTTGGAGTAAGATGAGACTATGGTGTCGTATGATGTTACATCATTGTTTACATGTGTGCCGACAGCCCAGGTGATTGAAATCGTAAAGGAGAGGTTGAGTCAGGATCACACACTGGGGGAGAGAACACCAATGAGTCCAAAAGAGAATGGTTCATTAGTGGAATTGTGATTTAACACAACATATTTTAAGTACAAAGATGAGTTTTATCGACAGAAGGATGGATGTGCGATGGGTTCCCCAGTGCCATCTATAGTGGCTGATCTGTACATGGAGGAAGTGGAAAGAAAAGCTTTGGCCACGTATAGTGGGGAGGTTCCAAGCCACTGGTTCAGATATGTGGACGATACATGGGTGAAGAATAAGAGAAGGGAGATTGATTTCTTCTCTGAGCACATTAATTTAGTGGATACAAATATCAAGTTCACCAAAGAGGAGATGTTGGACAACAAACTTCCTTTCTTGGATTGTGCTATAAGAGCAGGGGAAGACAGGAGTTTACAAGTGGAAGTGTACCGTAAATCCACTCATACGGACCAGTATCTTCTGTTTGATTCACACCACCCATTAGAACAAAAATTGGGTGTGATTCGCACATTGCAACATCGAGCAGAGAGTATACCCAGATTTCCAGAAGCCAGAGAACAAGAGAATATCACATCAAACAAGCATTAAAAAAATGTGGTTACCCAAATTGGACATTTATTAAAACTCATACAAAACGAAAAAGGGAGGTGACAGTTAGAACAAAGGAGACGTAAAAACCATGTTGTTATCCCTTATGTGGCTGGAGTATCTGAGAAATTCAGAAGGGTTTTCTCCAAGCATAAGATTCCTGTGTATTTCAAACCAATGACTACTTTGAGACAACGTTTGGTTCATCCTAAGGACCGGATTCCCAAACATCAAAGAAGTAATGTTGTATATGCTGTTAAGTGTAGTGAGGAGTGTGAGGATTTATACATAGGAGAAACAAAACAGCCAATTTATCAACGCATGGCTCAGCATACACGTGCAAATTCTTCTGGGCAGGATTCGGCGGTCTTCTTTCATCTACAACAAAAGAAACACAATTTCCACGACCATGAGGTGAGAATTCTGGATAGAGAAGAGAGGTGGTTTGAAAGAGGTGTAAAGGAAGCAATTCATGTAAAGGTGGAGCATCCCTCTTTGAATAGGGGAGGGGGTTTGAGACATCATTTGTCCCACGCCTATGATGCTGTGCTGGAAACGGTGCCACAACGCTGCAAGGAGAGATCGGGGTGCTCCGTCCGGAGAGTAGGAGGGCCACCATCATGAGCTGTAACACCATCTACTCTGGCAGGTGTTTAATCTAGTAGTCATATGACCTCTGTAGGTCTGTTGATCATGTGACTTTTGTGGACATATTTGCCAGAGTTACTTCCTGTTTTTACAACTGATGGTGTTTGGATAGACATCGAAACGTCTTGTTAAGCTTTTATAGTCCAGTGATTTTAATATAAAGTACGTTTTTGGAATTATAATGTGCAGCGTTGTAAAAACACGTGTTTGGCTCAGCGCCAGTCAGCGAACTTTAACAGCTGGTGATTTGACGCACTGAACGTTCTAATCACACCGTTGTGATTGTATCAAATATAAAAAAATATTATTTGGCTATATTTTGTCCTTTGGAAGCTGCATTCAAAATCCACTTGGCTCAAAAATCTGAGGGGGCACGTGCCCAGTTTGAATGGGCATGACGGCCTCTGCTTGTTACTGCTGATTATCCATTATCAATTGCCGTATACACCGAATGTAATAAAATCAGAATCATTCTGGCTGAAATTTAAATTTTAAGCACATTAGTTGTCCGGTCGGTCAAGTAAAATTCTCTTTTACTTGCCCCTTTAAAAAATCCACTTGTCCCAGACAAGCATTAATGTCGAGCTCTGTTACTGTACACAAATGTAGATGACCTGAAAACTACAGAAACGGACTAAAAGCCACAAAGCAATTTCATGGGTTTTGTAAAGGTTCTGGACTCTCACATAGAATCACACTGCTCTCTGCTGGTTACAATCAGAACTCAAAGATTGTGAGTCAGTCACTGACTAGCAGTAAAGATGACGCTGTAATGATCTATAAAGTTGTTTAACAAATCAGAGAACGATCAGATGATCACGGATTATTAAAGAGACTGACAGATGAGTTATTTGCTGACTTTTAGGGTCAAGCAATGTCTATTCTGACAGCTCTATTCTCTAGGAAACATAAATGCTTAATTTTTATGACTCTTAACAGGCCACAGAAAGCAGTACAGAGAGTAAGAAAGAGGAACTGAATAAGAACAGAACTTAATTTTGTCCAGTGCTGAACGTCAAACCAACAGGCGTCTACAGTGCTATGAAAAAGTTTTTGAGGGGGCAATTAATTTTTCACGTAGGGCCATGTATGTTGGGACAGATTTTTTCCCTTAATAAATGAAATCATCATTTAAAAACTGCATTTTGCATTTACTTGCATTATCTTTGTGTAATATTAAAATTGGTTTGATGATCTGAATCTTTTAAGTGTGACAAATATGCAAAAATATAAAAAAAAAAAATAACAGGAAGGGGGCAAAAACATTTTCATGGCACTGTATGTAATGCTGCTCTTATGAACATAAACTAAAAGCACACAAACACTCTCATTTTACACACAACTTCTTGAAATCAATGATTTTATGAGTTGAATACATTTTTAAAACAAAAATAGGCTACACAATGCATTTCAAAAACACTCTCTAGATGTAGCTAGTTTTCACTGGGATATCCATGCAAGTAAAATATAAATCTAAATAATGTGAATAAATGAAATGTGATTTTATTTTGACAAAAACAGATGCTGGGTTGTGCTTCATATACCCAAATGTCCATAAGGGTGATTCGGTGTCTGACCTGATGCTCTTTTGGACATCAAGAATAAACTCCCTATTAATAGTCACTGTTTCATATGACTGTTCAGGTGACCACATACTTTTGCCACTGATGATGGAAGTAAAGCTCTAGATCTGATTCTTCATAACAACCTGAACATCGATCTTCTAGCTGGAGTCATCGGAGTCCTTTCTTTCTAGAGCTGAGGAAAAAAAAAAAAAAAAAACAAGATTTAATTTTAATTTATAGCCTTCTAAAACGGGAGAACTGTGTGCTACTGTTTTTTTTTAAAAAAATCACCAAAATTACATCGCAAAACACATTTAAAGTGTAAATTAATGAAAGTATGAAAATGTTATTTTTCTTTATTAAAAATAAACTGAAACATTACTGAGGTTTGGCATTGAAATAATCTTGGATCTGCAGCGTCCTGAAACACAGAATGACAGCATCATAATGTTTTTAAAATCAACAAATATGTCAAATATAAACTGCTTCACGTAACAATGAAGTTATTGTCATTTGAGGAGAAACTATTAATGTTACTTGGCATTGGCAACCGCAGTGCATTCTGGGTAGCAGTGTTCTGATCGATGTCTTCTTTCTCCATGGCTGAAAAATACAACAAATTTTACATTCAGTGTCTGCATGACATCAATTTTAAAACTCAAGGATATGTATCTGAACTCACCGAAATTAGGCAGAGAGATGTTTTTAGAGCCCATTGCCCCTAGAAAATCATTGCAGCACATGTTTAACACTCTGAGCGAATGATGATAATTCAGATGAATGGAGATGTTCTGACCTCGAGCTGCTGGAGGAGCTGCTGCTTGAGTCTCTTTAGCCTCACAAAGACTTTGAGTTTCATGAAGCTCCTCAGCTGAAAGACACAGAGAAGAACCATTAATGAAACAGACCTAAAAAACATCTGAACAAGCGTTTGAAGAAGTGTCCATTTCTAAGAGAGACTGAAGTGAAGAAACACTGTTAGTGTGTGTATTAGTGTCTGTTCAGGATCTACTCTGATCCTCCTCCATACTGTCATCTGCGGTGTTTTTATCATCTGAACAATCATTTAAAGCAGCAGCCAAACCTGCATGTGTTTCTGGTCCTGATGGAGAGTTCAGAAGAAATAAAGTGGTTGATTACTACAGATGGTTATTGAACATGTTAGTGCATTTCATCATGGACACAGTGAGGCTGTACAGTGACAGTAAACCAAATGCAGAGGCTGTTAAATTCAATTATTATGGGGCTTCTTAGCAATTCAGACTCACTTATTTCTTCTGTTTGTGCTGTATGATAGGTGAATAGCACACATAAAATTATAAATATTAACACAAGAGTCAGTCTCATCTCACATCAGTTTTTCATCAAGATGATTTGTGTAAAGATCTTTAGACAATCTCTAACTGATTTTGGTATTAATGTCAGTGAAATAACCACAGTGTGTTTTGAATTATTCACTGTCAAGAGCTAACATCAAAACACCAAAATTCAATAGACATATGAAAAACCCCAAAAAATAAAGACACATCCGCTGAGATTTTACTAAAGTCACTCATGGGAATATTGCTAAATGAAAACATTTATTAATAAATTTCATTGTTTGATTTTATGGACACTTTAGTTACTTTTTCACAATAAATAATTTGCATTGTGTTGGGCAGCAACTTCATGTCCAACATAAAACTAGTTGCAATTACACACAGTTACAATCAAGTTAGGCAGTGCATGTATTAGTGGATGTACTAAACGCACGGTGGAAGCATTTGCGTAGTGGAGCTAAAAGAAAAAAAAAAGGAAGAACATGTCAGCAGTGGATGAAAGTACAGAACAGAATGAATTATCAATGATAGGTTAATGTCAAATACATTACAGAATTTTCAGAGCACAATAAGTTCATTAATAATTTTCAATATATGCATTTAAACACATTTTTGCTACATTAGTACGCTAAGATATTTAGTCTGCGTTGGCTGTTGATTCCTGAAGCAGAACCAGTTCAGAACCGCTGCTGTATGTAAACTGGACGTTTTGATTTACTCAGCTGCTTATTGATGTCTTGCTTTGTTCAGCTAAATATAAATTAAACACCGAAAATGCATTTATTAGTGTATATATAAAACTCTTTTTTTAGGAATATATGTTGGATTTCCTAAAAGAAAAAGCATGAAAGACAACAAATTATCTGATTTGTACTTTAATTGGTAACTTTTGAAAGAGTTGCTCTGGATAAGAGTCACAGTCTTCAGCTGGTGTGCCAAGGATGGCCACCAGAGGACACTGTGTTTTTGTGTGAGCACATGGCTTGTTGTGTGTTTGTTGGTGCCATGTGCTCTCCTGTCTATTGTCTGACCCCCCCCATCTTGTTACCTCATTATTGTTTCAGTGATTCCACCTGTGTCTCCCTCATTACCTGCCCTACTTAGTCTCCTTGTGTTTGCAGTCCTGTGCTGGTTCGTTGTTTGTATGTACGTGTTCTGTTCATACCCTGTTGGTTCCAGTTTTGTCCTGCCCTGCCTGATCTTGCCTTGCTGTGCTGTGCTGTGTTATGCTCTGTCCTGGCTTGCCTGCCTGCCTGTTTTCACCCTCGGGGTAGCTTTTGTTGTTGTTTTGTTTTATTTTGCATTAAATAAAGCCCACTCTTCCTGCACTTGAGTCCTCGCCTCATCTCTCCGACCAGACCGTGACAGAACGAATTAGCCAAAATGAGGACTCGGCAGAGGAAGGGCTCACACCATCCACCAGCCTCTAATGTCTACAGCCCTCTCTACCAACGCATGCTCCAGCTCGAAGCCTTGAGCTCCCTCCGTCAATGAGGAACTGATCTGAGGGAGTTTGCCCTGGAGTTTAGGAGTGCTACAGAGAGGCTGGGCTACAATGACTCGGCTCTGAAAAACTTATTTAACTATGCCCTTGATGAGCCCATTAGTCACTGGAGAATGTTAGGTTCTGAACATTTGTCTTTTGAGGGGTTTATGGAGTACCTCGTCCGCAGTGGGAGGCAGTCAGCACTGCAAAGAGAGGGGCCTTCTCATGGGGAGCCTCTTCATGAGATGACCACCAGCCCAGAGCCCCTCCACAAGATGGCTGCCAGTCCAGAACCTCTCTGCATGATGTCCACCACTCCAGAGTCTTCAGTCGTCACGAGTGCCACGCCTAAGGCTTCAGCCGTCATGGATACCATGTCAGTGTTCCCAAGTATCATGAGTGTCACATGAAGCCATTAAGGTGGGCCCAAGGCTTTTGAGGCTGGCTTCCAGTTTGGCGGACCCACTGCTGATGTCAGTGCAAGCAGCTGGCATCCCTGTGGTGTTAACTAGTCCGATGGTCCTGGAGGACCCGACTGTGGTGGTCCCAAGTCCAGTGGTCCTGGAGGACCTGACTCTGGTGGTCCCTAGTCCAGAGGTCCTGGAAGACCTGACTCTGGCGGTCCTGGATGACTTGACCCCTGTGGTCTTGGGAGACCCAACTTCGGTGGTGTCAGAGTCCACTCCAGAGGCCGCTCCAGTCCGGGAGCCTTCAGAGTCCACTCATGAACCCGCTCCAGTTCGGGAGCCTTCAGAGTCCACTCCAGAGCCCGCTCCAGTCTGAGTACATTCCAGAGATTGTTCCAGTCTATGAATGCGCTCTGGGGCCTGCTCCAGTCTATGAATCTGCTCCTGAGCCCACTCCTGAACTCTCAGTCTGCCTTGTCCCAGCCTAGGAGACTGTTGCTGAACTGTCTGCCGGTCCTGTTACGGCCATCAAGGCTGTTACTAACCTCTCTGTTCCAGTGCTGTCTGATCCATCTTGGTGGCCTCTTACACCATCAGCTCCACTGAGGTGGTCCTCGAGCCCGTCTGCTCGCCTGTGGTGGTTTTATGTTCCGCCGTGGGGGTTGTCAAGCTCGTCTGTGGTGGTCTTATGCTCCACCATGGGGGTCTTCAAGCCTGTCTGCTTGGCTGTGGTGGTCTTCTGCTCCACCCTGGTGGGCTTCGGCTACGCCTGCTCCACCCTAGTGGGCTTGCGCTCTGCCCTGTCTTCTTGCTCTGCCAGCCCTGCCTTAGCCTCTTGCCCTGCTGGCCCCACCCTAGTCACTCGCTCTTCTACAGTCTCCAGGCCCTCCTCCACTCCACTGGCCTGGCCCACCATCCCTCCCCCTGTTCTGCCTCCTCTCCACCTCCCTCTTGGACTCTTGTTTTGTGCCTCGAACTGTGGAGCGTCTGGAATCCGCTCCTTAGAGAGGGAGTTCTGTCACAGTCTTCAGCTGGTGTGCCAAGGATGGCCACCAGAGGACACTGTGCTTTTATGTGAGCACATGGCTTGATGTGTGTTTGTTGGTGCCATGTGCTCTCCTGTCAATTGTCTGACCCCGCCCATCTTGTTACCTCATTGTTATTTCAGTGATTCCACCTGTGTCTCCCTCATTACCTGCCCTTCTTAGTCTCCCTGTGTTTGCAGTCCTGTGCTGGTTCGTTGTTTGTATGTATGTGTTCATACCCCTGTTAGTTCCTGTTTTGTCCTGCCCTGCCTGATCTTGCCTTGCTGTGCTGTGCTGTGCTGTGCTATGCTCTGTCCTGGGGTGTATTCCAGAAAGCAGGTTGTGTGACATACCCGGGTATGTTTGAGGATAAGCGAGCGGATAAACTCAGCTTTCGGTTCCAAAATCGGAGGTAACTTTCAGGGTATGTAAGTAACCACAGCAACTTGGTCTCTGAAGATAACCTGCTCCGGAGCAGGTTATGTTTCAGGGTTATTTCACTTCAGCGCACACATGATCTATTGACGAGCCTTCAGTGGGCGTGACAGAGTGCACAATATTATATATTATTACAGTACAGTTATGTGTGTGTGTGTGTGTGTGTGTGTGTGTGTGTGTGTGTGTGTATATATATATATATATATTTTATTAGTTGTATGATATGTTAATGATAAAGCGCTAATATAAGTAATAAATAAGGTTATATATTGCTCTAATATAGTTATTATATTTTATTGGCATATATAACAGTTATCTGTATAAATCATAAAACACTTATGACAAGGTAATGTTTAATTTATTATATTAGCCTATATATATTTATTACATTTTATATTATCATCTCTCACATGGATCTGCATTTTCTAAAATGTATTTCTGTAAAAAAAAAATGCATATCTGATATGACTTAAAATATAATTAGCATCAAACAAACAATATAATTCTTATTCTCAAGGATTAAAGAGTAAACGGAAAAAAAGAAAAATGATTGCACAACCTCAATTAGGTGGCGATATGCACTAAGCATATAAATGACCATTGAACAGAAGAAGAAAGAAACAGCATGGCGCACTTTTTCTTAGCGTCCGTTTCCATAGTGACTCATCAATTCCTCGCTCTGTTGAGAATGTCTTGAGTCTTAACCAGGAACATACTCTGTGTTGAATGTAAGTTGAATTTACTGCCAGACACGTTTTCGGAACCACATACCTCGAGTAAGCAAGGTTTGGGGTTAATCAACTGAGAGTTCAGGGTTTAGCTAACGGTAAGTTAACTGTGCTTTCTGGAATACACCCGTGGCCTGCCTGCCTGTTTTCCCCCTCGGGGTAGTTTTTGTTGTGGTTTTATTTTGCATTAAATAAAGCCCACTCCTCCTGCACTTGAGTCCTCGCCTCATCTCTCCAATCGGACCGTGACAGATAAGAGCATCTGAATAAATGTAAATGAGCTTATAAATGAATTTACTAATTCCTTCCGCAAACAACCATAAATATCAACAGAGACAGTCAAACTTCTCATCTGTATGTCAGTTTATCATCAGTATGATCTGTGTAAAGATTTACTGAAGTATAAATGTCTTGACTCATAAACAGAGCAACATGTTATTTATGGTTGTTTTAGTCTGCTAGAATAGCAAGAACATTCAAGAAATGGTAAACTATAGTTGATTAAATGCATTTTGTCACACGTGGTACAGTGACACCAAATCAAATAATGCAGTTTTTTTAAAACCATTTCTTGCATGTTCTGGCTAGGAGACAAAATTACCTTCTCACTTTCCTCCAAGAGTTTTGACTCCTCTACTCATAGACAAACACCGGATGAGTTTTTCAAATGTTGTTCATGGTAATATTAATAAATGTATTAAGTAAGGAATAATTAACGATGGGCCGTTATTAGAAAAATAATGCGCACACCCGACGTGGTGATGCGGCCACGGCGTGAAGCCTTATACTACAGGTGCATCTCAATAAATTAGAATGTCGCGGAAAAGTTCATTTCAGTAATTCAACTCAAATTGTGAAACTCGTGTATTAAATAAATTCAATGCACACAGACTGAAGTAGTTTAAGTCTTTGGTTCTTTTAATTGTGATGATTTTGGCTCACATTTAACAAAAACCCACCAATTCACTATCTCAACAAATTAGAATATGGTGACATGCCAATCAGCTAATCAACTCAAAACACCTGCAAAGGTTTCCTGAGCCTTCAAAATGGTCTCTCAGTTTGGTTCACTAGGCTACACAATCATGGGGAAGACTGCTGATCTGACAGTTGTCCAGAAGACAATCATTGACACCCTTCACAAGGAGGGTAAGCCACAAACATTCATTGCCAAAGAAGCTGGCTTTTCACAGAGTGCTGTATCCAAGCATGTTAACAGAAAGTTGAGTGGAAGGAAAAAGTGAGGAAGAAACAGATGCACAACCAACCGAGAGAACCGCAGCCTTATGAGGATTGTCAAGCAAAATCGATTCAACAATTTGGGTGAACTTCACAAGGAATGGACTGAGGCTGGGGTCAAAGCATCATAAGCCACCACACACAGATGTGTCAAGGAATTTGGCTACAGTTGTCGTATTCCTCTTGTTAAGCCACTCCTGAACCACAGACAACAGAGGCGTCTTACCTGGGCTAAGGAGAAGAAGAACTGGACTGTTGCCCAGTGGTCCAAAGTCCTCTTTTCAGATGAGAGCAAGTTTTGTATTTCATTTGGAAACCAAGGTCCTAGAGTCTGGAGGAAGGGTGGAGAAGCTCATAGCCCAAGTTGCTTGAAGTCCAGTGTTAAGTTTCCAAGTCTGTGATGATTTGGGGTGCAATGTCATCTGCTGGTGTTGGTCCATTGTGTTTTTTGAAAACCAAAGTCACTGCACCCGTTTACCAAGAAATTTTGGAGCACTTCATGCTTCCTTCTGCTGACCAGCTTTTTAAAGATGCTGATTTCATTTTCCAGCAGGATTTGGCACCTGCTCACACTGCCAAAAGCACCAAAAGTTGGTTAAATGACCATGGTGTTGGTGTGCTTGACTGGCCAGCAAACTCACCAGACCTGAACCCCATAGAGAATCTATGGGGTATTGTCAAGAGGAAAATGAGAAACAAGAGACCAAAAAATGCAGATGAGCTGAAGGCCACTGTCAAAGAAACCTGGGCTTCCATACCACCTCAGCAGTGCCACAAACTGATCACCTCCATGCCACGCCGAATTGAGGCAGTGATTAAAGCAAAAGGAGCCCCTACCAAGTATTGAGTACATATACAGTAAATGAACATACTTTCCAGAAGGCCAACAATTCACTAAAAATGTTTTTTTATTGGTCTTATGAAGTATTCTAATTTGTTGAGAATTGGTGGGTTTTTGTTAAATGTGAGCCAAAATCATCACAATTAAAAGAACCAAAGACTTAAACTACTTCAGTCTGTGTGCACTGAATTTATTTAATACACGAGTTTCACAATTTGAGTTGAATAACTGAAATAAATGAACTTTTCCACGACATTCTAATTTATTGAGATGCATCTGTATGTATTTCTTACTTATACTACTTACTTATGTCATCAATTATTCCTTACTTATACTACGGTTACCACACCTCAAGACATCGATCGGATGATATATTTCAAGGCATTCATCCAGTTTTTGTACTTATAACGCTATTGTGAGTAAGATTAATTTCTTACACATCTCATCCAACGCCTCCGATGCTAATTCCAAAACATCATTGTCAGAAGTTGTGAATGGTACCATTCTCACAGATGAGAATTGACAAAGGAACTGAGGAAACTGAGGGTTTAAATACACAGGGGATGATCACCAGAACAGAAACAGTTGTGTGGAACTAATTAGAAACTAAGGAGACTAAGTTGGGCAAAAAAGAACACACAACACTTCAATTAAAATGAACATCTAACTACACTGTTAGCAATAAAAGCCATCCTCTTCATAAAAGCACTGAGGTTGCATTTACACTTGGCATTAACATGCGATCACCATGATCAAGCAGATCCGATCATCAGTCAATCAGGACACAGCGCGTTTACACTTGGCAACATCAGCTGACTTCTCTATCTGGATAACCAATCAGATCTGTCTTTCCCGCGCACTATTTAAATAAGTCTGAAGAGAATGGCCCCGGTGCAAAGTCGACCTGAAGTGGTGGGTTTTCTTTTGAAAACCATTTTCAGTCATGGGACATTTAACAAAGGAAAATAACTACGAGTCTCTCTAGCGCTCCACGGCCTCTCTCTTCAGTTCGCGAGAGAGGGGGCGGGGCTTTGCGTGATGTCGACATGATGGCTGGATTGCGTTTACATTACACTGAGATCCGATCACAATGCGTCCTCGATCACCTCTGGAGCAGGACACGCTGATCGGATAACATTCCGATCAGAATTCAGTGCGTTTACACTTGTCTTTGTGTAATACTACTCAATGTGTATGTGGACAATATCCGGATACAGGTCGCATGTTAATGCCAAGTGTAAACGCAGCTTGAGATGTGGCGACCTCAAAAGGAGGAAACGCATCAAACTAACAAAACACCTTAAAGGCTGACACCCCGATCAAATGAAAGAGTTCAAGCAGGCAGGTTTTAATTTAATTTTTAATATTTAGAGCTTCTGTTATGAATATTATTCCACATTTTAATTTGAAAGTCGGATTGAAATAAACATCGCCATTAGCGTACACGTAGTTAATCGTTAGCATAAGTTAGTTGTTATTCTTGGCTGAATAACTCTAGCAGGTTTTAAAAGCCGTTTAAAATTAAATATGAACACAGTTTGGATTAAGTAAAAGTACAGTCAAATTTTATCTCCTGTATAGACTTTACAATGACTTCATGTTATCTAACATGAGTTAGATCTAGTAACATCTTACAGTGAGTGAACAATATATTTTTACAACATTAATTAATGTTTGTGAATGTTATTTAATACAAACACTTGATCATTCATGTTTGGTCACTTTGCATTAAATAATTTTAACAGACTGAACTTGTGATTTATATATTAGTAAATTTTGAAATTAACCCTAAGAAGAAGAATTGCTATATAACTATTGTTTATTGTTAGGTCATGTTATCTAACAAATGGAATCTTATTGTAAAGTGTTTTTAATACTACAGTTTCCATCTATTTGATATACACTTAATATATGCAGTCTTATCTAAATTTATTATAAAAACTGAGGTTTGTTATTTACTGAAAAGTTATATTTTAGCTGGTGTCAATGATCTAATGTTGCATTTGGTCAGACTCAGTCCATTGCTTTACTTAAGTATATTATATTTTCCTTTTACAGCTGCAGACTGAAGAAGATCATGAAACACCCAGCAAACTCTAAAACAGACAACAGTTTACAGATGTTTTTCAGTGGCAGCAGAAATATGACAAAAACTTTTGGGTGGAGCTTGTTTACTTTTTTCATACTTTTATTACTTGTGGAAAACCTTGAAACAATTTTAAATAAGTATAAAGAATGGCATTGGTTTTGTACTTTTAATTTTTGTTTAATGTTATTAATAATAACAATTAGCATGCTTTTGTGTTTTGCTTTGGTACCGGAATTGGTACAGAGAACCATGGATTTTCACTGGTATTGGTACCGAATACTGAAATTTTGGTACCGTGACAACACTAAATGTCTTGACTCATAAACAGCTAGTGCAACATAGTTGATTAATGCATTTTGTCATTTACACAGTGAGGCTGTAGAGTGATATTGAATCAAATATTTTAAATAAAGAGGCTTTTTAAAAAATGCATTTCTTACATGTTCTGTCAGTTCTAGCAGACTGGCCGACTCACCTTCCTCAATGTACTCCCAACATTGTCCTAACGCCACTTCTGGTAGAATAAGACCTGTTGATTTTTTTAAAAGTTGTTCATTGCAATATTAATAAATGTATTAATACATTTCAGTGTTTAAATTTAAGGACATTGTTGTTACTTTTGTATGATAAGCAATTTTTCTAAAATAAAAAGAAAACATGTCAGCACTCTGGGTGAAAGTATAGAAAATAATGAATTATTACATTACATAATCTTAAATAGTACTATAAATCATAGTTTCACTCATTCATGTACCTAATTTAACCAAAATCAAAAGTTATTTTGAAAAATAAAACAAAATTTAAGTTAGTTTGTGTTTTAATGGGTAAATTTTGAAAGTCAGACAAGATCGAATAAGTCTGAAAATCCATCTAATGCAAACATTTCAATTAAAATGAACATTTACACAGTGAGGCTGTACAGTAATATTGAATCAAATGTTTTAAATGCAGAGTTAAAAAAAAAAAAAAATTCTAACATGTTCCGTCAGTTCTAGCAGACTCATCTTCCCCCTCAAGGTCCTCAGAAGGTTCTGAGATCTCTATTGGTAGACAAAAACCTTGTCTACCTTGTCTGAGTTTTTCAAATATTGTTCATGGCAATATCAATAAATCTATCAATAAATTCCAATGTTTGAATTTAAGGAAATTGTTGTTACATTTGCATGATTAGCAATTTAAAATAAAATAAAAGGAAAACATGTCAGCACTCTGGGTGAATGTAGGGAAAAATACTGAATTATTACATTACATTACATAATCTTAAAAAGTACTATAAATCATAATGTCACTCATTCATGTACCTAATTTAACCAAAAAACAAAAGTTAGTTTGTGTTTTAATGGGTAAATTTTGAAAGAGTTAAACTTATTATATTTTGGAAAACTATAAGAATTATAAACTATGTAGATTAAACAAGTATGAAAAGACAGCAAAAATAATTTAATCCATCATAATCTTAAAGATTATTTTCCTGTACGAACAATTCACAACACTTCACAAAACCTAACTACACTGATAGCACTAGTGAAGAATAAATGTCTTGATTCACAGAGAGCTACTGCAACAGAGCAGATGATCAGATATACTTCTGCTGAAAAAAACATTACTTGCAACAAATACTCAAGAATTCAATGATTGTTCTATATTCTTAGTGAAGAATCAACATATTTTATTGATCTTAAAATCTGTCAATTAATTACTAATTAACTAATAATTACCAAACAATATCTGTAAAAATCTCTCCACTTTGATCAAAATCTTATAGAAATGGACTCACCAGACTGTCTTGGTCGGGATGAACCCTGTGACATGGCTAAATAATACAGTTTAATGATTACAGGTCTGTCCTCTGATTCACAGCATGTCTGATTACATGAGAGTATTGCAGAAGTGTGTTTATATTGTGTTGTGATTTTGAGAAGAGTCAGACTCACTCAATCCTTCCTGTGATTGTAATTGTGATAGTGATATTGGCGACATAAATTCTGAAATTACAAATAATAACAGTTATTCTCCTCTATCATGAAACTACTGAAACTTTGAAACACTTGAAGGAATAATACTCACTTTGATATTTAACACATTTTCTCAAAAGATAAAAAACAAGAAGAATGATGACAAGAACAACTAAAGCAACTAATAATCCAATGATCACCGGCAGTAGGACATTCACTTCATCTGTCACAGAAAACAAACTGTTTTAATTTAGTTCTAATGATGCAAAATCAAATGTAATACTAATAATGAAGTGATCTTAAGAAACCATAGATAAACTTTGATCAACCAGTTCAATATGAAACAGAAGTAAAACTAGGACCAGACGACGACATCATCATCATCATCAACATCATTACCCCAGCTGACAATGAGTGGTTCAGTCAGAGTCTGGTGCTTCACCACACACTGATAGTGAGATCTTTCAGTCGGCAGGATCTCCAGGCTCTTCTTAAGCTGAAAGGATCCGTCTGCGTTTGGTCTGATTCCACTTGAGTTCAGCTGCTCATCAGGTAACGCCGTCTGATCGCGTCTGATCTCCATCTGCACATGCTTAGGGTAGAAGCCTGTGGCCAAACACACCAGAACCTGCTGCTCTGATGACCCAGATGCTTTTACAGAAGAGTAAACCTCAGGACGAGCTGCAGGACACGCAGACACGATTCATTTAAATAATAAACCAGCATGAAAAACTCATTCAAATAACAATCCTACAGATTCTCATGTGAACTATAAGTGAGATAAACTCACATGCCATGATGAATTTTCTATCTCGTTGAAAGTCAATGAAGCTGGTTAACATTTCCAAACATTTCCTCTCCAGGCTGGAAACGGATTCATTCCAGTGCATAGAGAGGCCAAAGGTCAAGTTCTCTCCATCATAGGCGTATTCATCAGTGCCTTGAAGAAATATTACTGAACCGTTAGACTGACGTTCAACTGCACAGCCGTGTCTCCACTGAAGAACATGAAGATCTAAAGAAAAACACACATACTAAACTTAAAATATCACTGTCCCCCATTAAAAATCGCATTCCGGGGGGTAAAATACACTTTTTTTTTTTTTGGCAGGTTCCCCTGGCAAAATTCGCATTCCAGGGGCTAAACATCACGTTGTTGTGTTCGCTTCAACCCGCGGACATGAAAAACAACCTGCGGCAACAGTGTTAAAGTAGCCCAATTCCACGGGAAAACCGCAGACTTGGCAACACTGCATATAAGGTGAATGGTTTCTGTTTCTGTCTAATTAGGTGATATATTTACGACAGTTAATTCCACCCTCTTAACTGTAGGGAGCTCCAATGCCGGAAAAAATACACAAAACTACAAAGTTGCTTTAAAAGTCAATTTTCTACATGGCAAGTCAAGTAAATTTTCTCTCAAAGCAGACTTTTCCAGGTTGCTCAGGATTAAGCAATGTCAATAACAATCTCAGGTATGCGTCGCAGGTTTCAATTTGTGTGAAAACATGACAGAAGTCATAGTGCTGAGAGAAAATATATGAAAGAAAGTATTAATGAATGAATTCTATGAATGCATAAGGGGGAACAGACTGTCTTCAGAAAAGTTTTCAATGTCATTTACTTTTCATCTTTCCATTGTATTGCCTAATAAAGCAGTTTATAAGCGCAGCTGCTTTGTTTACAAAGGTTACCATGGAAACAGTTCTATTTCTGCAGTTCCATAAGCACCACCTGCTGTCAGACAGTGAAGTTACATTTTCATTCAGCCTGGTCTGCCTTTTTTTTGTTCAGACCAATGCGAAAATTGAACCAAATTTTTGTTGTAAATCTCAAACTGTAGATGGAAAATAAGCTAACGTGCATTCTAAAAATCTCAACACTTCAGATAATAATATGCAGAATCGTTCATGGAGCAGATAAAATGCCTATAATTTATCATTGTGACTCATCCTTTTCTTAAAATGTATTTGGTTTGTCATTTTATAACTCATTTTTAATGTTATTGTTTTAATGCATATTGCTGCTAATTTTATTAGTGTCTGTATGAGTACTGCACTGTAAAAAAAAAAAAAAGTTGACCTAACTCAAAAAAATAAGGCAACCTATCACAATGAACTTCTTAAGTTAACTCAACTAGCAACCAACAACTTAAAAACTTTAGTTTATCTAATGAATAAAAGTCAGTCTACACGCTAAAAAATGAAAAGTTGACTCAACTTAAAATTTCAAGTGTAGGATCAGAACGAGTCAGACAAAGTTAAGATTCGATCCGAACATTGAAACATGAGGAGCCGAAATTCCAGAGAGGATCCCAAGGCTGCAACAGGATGTTCGTCATAAATCAGATTCCTAGCTCCAGCCCTCTGAAGAAAGCAAACCAACAAGCCTCTTTTACAGAACAGCTTGCAACATTAAAACAAAAGGAACACTTATTGATAAGTCCAATGAAGGAAGGAAACCATCAAATTTGGGGCAAGTAATCAAGACTGATGGTCAAAGAGATGGCCATCACATGTGTTCCACGATAGAAATCACAGCTTCTCTTATCTCCACATAGAACAAAGATCAGACTGAAATTCCTTTGTCCACAGAGTCGTTTCCATATGCACCTAAAATCAACTTAAAAGGACTTATGAGCAACTAATGAACTCCATATTATGTATGTAACCCACACAATTGATGATCATGTTTTAATCACATATTATGTATGTATTTTAATAACTAGGGAATAGTTTAAGAGTTCATATCCTTGTGTGGTATGTATGAGTTTGAAAAATCATGCTTTAAATGTTTCTTCCAATCAATTCTTTGTCAAATGTACCATAGTCTTGTTAGAGAAATCATGTCCAAAATTGTACTCTGTAAGAGCGGGAAAATTTGGACCATATGACTGATGTCATGAATCTGGTCCATGGACCTCCATTTGTTCGCCACCAGAGGTCACCCTTCCATCACATTGACTCTCACACCACACACTACCCCGGACTTCATTTCCCAGCAGCCATTTCCCTAATCACATGCTCACACCTGATACCCATCTCGCAATCACACACACTACTTAAGCCATGGACTTCCTCTGTCAGATGGCCGAGTATTGTATGCAAATATCCTAGTGATAGCTACCCTACGAAGCCCTCTGAGTTGTCTTAGTCTTGCCTTGCCTGTTTTCCCGTGTTTTGATTTCTGCCCGTGTTTCCTGGATTAACCCTTGCCTTGCCGTTCGGACTCTGTTTGCCCCTCGTTTGGATTATTGCTGTTTACCTGGATTTACCCTCTCTGCCTTGCCCTTTGGATATTGTTCGCCGATCGAAGACCCACGCTTGCCCTAGGACTACTCAGTGTCTTGCCTGTGTTATACCTGTTTGCCATCGTCTGACCCTGCCTGTGTTTTGACCATGTTTTACAATAAAGCCTTGCACATGGATCCGCACGTCTCTCGTCTCATCAGCCCCGTAACAGAATACTCGGCCATACAAGGATCCAGCGGCTTTCAGGAACAGGACTGGTCAGGTATGGACACCGAACTTCAACTGTTACACTTCAAGCAAGGTACCCAATCTCTTGAGGAGTGTATTGAGGAATATTTAATCTTAGCGAATGACTCTGAGTTGCCGGACTGTTTTTTAATTGACCTATTTTGTGACGGCGTTAATCAACCGCTCAGATCCAAGCTTCTCCGGGAGGGTCCGCGGTCATCATTAGTACAGTTTATGGACTATGCTCTGCTGTGTGTTGGCTCCTCGTTTACTGTGGGTGTCGCGGAAGAGGAACGCGACACCGCGTCTATGACTGAGATGGCGGTCGTAGCAGAGCCCGTTCACAAAATGGCGGCCACCACGACGTTCCGTCATGTCACAACTGTCATTCCTGAGCCAAGTCACGTCACAGCTGCTCATCCCGAGACGCGTCACGTCTCAGCTGATCGTCCAGAGTCGCAGCACGTCACTGCTGATCGTCCAGAGTCGCAGCACGTCACTGCTGATCGTCCAGAGTCGCAGCACGTCACTGCTGATCGTCCAGAGTCGCAGCACGTCACTGCTGATCGTCCAGAGTCGCAGCACGTCACTGCTGATCGTCCAGAGTCGCAGCACGTCACTGTTGATCGTCCAGAGTCACAGCATGTCACTGTTGATCGTCCAGAATCACGTCACGTCTCAGCTGATCTGCCAGAGCCTCGTCACGTCACGCCAGAACCTCGTCATGTCACAGCTGATCCGTCAGAGTCTCGTCACGTCACAGTTGATCATCCAGAGTTTTGTGACGTCCTGTCCGTTACATCCAGATATTCAAGGTCAGTGCTCCGATTTCCCAGGTTGATGTCTAGTGTGAGTGATGCACCGCTGGTGTCTGCACGTGCAGCTGGTATCCCCAAACCCACTCACTCTAGCCCTCCTGTCCTTGAACTGAGTACCCTGTTTGAAGCGCTTCCCATAATGGGGATCACTTTATGTTGCGTTTGGGCTGTGTACACCACCACCGAACTGCCTGAGGTGGCAGCGTCCACTGAGATGTCTCCAGAGGTGGCGGCTGATGCTGCAGAACCTCTTGGGGTAGTGTCGCTCGCTGCTGTGTCTCCAGAGGCATTGTTGCCTAGTTCAGGTTCATGTGTGGTGGTGGCGCCCAGCAAAGAACTCTCTCTCGTCCCCTATGGTACCACTGTAGAACCTCCAGAGGTGGCGGCAACTGCTGCAGAACCTCCAGAGGCGTCAGTGGTATCCATCTGCGAATCCTCGTCTAGCCCTGTCACGGCTATGAAGGCCGTCTGTGAGCTCTCGTACTGCCCTGAAACGGCTATGAAGGCTGTCCCTGAACTCTCATCCTGTCCTGTCACGGCTATGGAGGCCGTCTGCGTATCCTCGTCCTGTCCTGTCACAGCCAGAAGGGCTGCCCCTGAACTCTCGTCCTGCCCTATCACGGCCACGGAGCACACTAATGAACTGTTAGCCCGGGAAAGGATCAAAGAACTTCTTATGTTCCCTGCCTCAGTCCTTGAGGCCATATATGCTCTGCCTGTCTCTTGTGTCTCAGTTTTCCCTAGGTCCCAGTCTCTGCTGTGGGTTCCTGATCCGTCGTGCTGTTCTCCTGCTCTGCCGTGGAGGTCTTCTGCCCCGTCTGCTCCGCTGTGGAGGTGGTCTACAATTCCGGTCTGGTGGTCATCTGCTCTGCCGTGGTGGTCTCCTGCTCCGTCTGCTCTGCCCTGGTGGGCTCCAGTCCCGCCTGCTCCGCCTTGGTGCCCTGTTCTGCCTCGGTCCTCGACCTCTCCACTCCCAAGTGGACCTGGCCCTCTGTCCCTCCCTCTGTTCCGCCTCCGCTCCACCACCCTCTTGGATTGTGTAATGTTTGAAGCGTCTGGAAGCCGCTCCTTGGGGGGGGGGCTATGTCATGAATCTGGTCCATGGACCTCCATTTGTTTGCCACCAGAGGTCACCCTTCCATCACATTGACTCTCACACCACACACTACCCCGGACTTCATTTCCCAGCAGCCATTTCCCTAATCACATGCTCACACCTCATACCCATCTTGCAATCACACACACTACTTAAGCCATGGACTTCCTCTGTCAGATGGCCGAGTATTGTACGCAAATATCCTAGTGATAGCTACCCTACGAAGCCCTCTGAGTTGTCTTAGTCTTGCCTTGCCTGTTTTCCCGTGTTTTGATTTCTGCCCGTGTTTCCTGGATTAACCCTTGCCTTGCCGTTCGGACTCTGTTTGCCCCTCGTTTGGATTATTGCTGTTTACCTGGATTTACTCTCTCTGGCTTGCCCTTTGGATATTGTTTGCCGATCGAAGACCCATGCTTGCCCTAGGACTACTCTGTGTCTTGCCTGTGTTATACCTGTTTGCCATCGTCTGACCCTGCCTGTGTTTTGACCATGTTTTACAATAAAGCCTTGCACATGGATCCGCACGTCTCTCGTCTCATCAGCCCCGTAACAACTGATACGATAACATGTTAGATTTATGAATGGGGAGGAGAAACATACAACACCACGAGCCAAGATAATTTCTAATTGGTCAAGACGTCCAGATAGGACGGTCTAGAAGCCGAGTTTAAATACTCAGGACACCATCAAACTCTCTCTTCTCTTAGCTCTCTTGGCTCTTCCTCTGCTTCTCAGATCTCTTCTCTTTTGCCACCGCGTTTCGACGCTGCTCTTTGAGCGTGCTCTGGCCTACATGCCAGCTGCCAACACAATGAGAAGTAAAACCACCTAGTCTCGTTACATTCTTTTATTCTTTTACTTTAATTTCTTGTCTTTCCGTGAGAGTTTTGTTAAGTTAAGTTTGCCGCAAAGTCCAGCTTCGACTACACCCGCCCCAAACTTCAACCAGACCAACTCCGCATCAAGAGCCAACGCCCAAGACTTTACTACGAAAGACCACTGAACTCAGCCAATCAGCAACCTCGGGAAACCCCTTTCTCCAAAGACAACAAGGACGCAAGGGAATTCCTTAAGGCAACACAAGCAAGTACAACCTCCAGACTTTTGCTGAGTCGGTGCAGTTTAATATAAATTTTAGCCTCATTGAGAAACTCAATGCGAGGGTCAAATGATTGATGGTTCAGGTCTATAGGCAATTGCACATATTGCTGTAAACTTGGGATTTCACATTTTCATTCTGTAAACTCATCCTTTCCTCTCTTTCTGCAACGTGTGAATGCGTGTTCATGTGTTAGATTAGATTAGTTTACATATCTTAGGTTTATATAAATAAAGTCTTATTTATATTGAAAAGAGAAGTATCTTGTGTTTTGTGCTTACAAGTTAATGTCTTAATCTGCCGATCTTGTTACTGCTTATTAATAGTGTGTTCACTATATTTTGGATTGTAATATCCAGTGCAGAGTTGATGTTATACGGCCCGTTCAGTGACTCGCTGCTGATTCAGTGATCAGCCGTGAAACAGTGATTCTGTTCAAATTCCCTATAAAATCATAAATGATTTCCTTTGAGCTAAATTGACTTGTTTCCCTTATATATTACGTATTTACAATTTCTACATTTTATTGGTGGAGAATCCCAGGGCAGATTAATCTAAATTGTGAGCATAAACCAAGTTATTTAATCTTTTCTATTGCTCCGGTATGAAAGATGAGACGCTTCTGAGACTAGTGTGTGTGAGTGCGCGCGTGTGACGTCAGCTGCGCGCGCCCTGTTTGAATGAAAGTAGAGAAGCCTGTAACTCGAGTCCAACTCTTTGTTCAACTGCAGTAAGTGAACTTAAAGTTATCTGAGATCGTACAATAAGGCTGAAATTGAGCGTGTTCCTCTTTTCTGTAATGCCTTGTTTTATAGCTGAATTGATGTTCTGCGTGTCCCAGATCATTAAATAGCTATACTCTCGAATCTCAGTTACTGTTAGCCTAACGGAGCTAAACTGCAATAGTTAAAAGGGAAATAAATCGGTGGATAAAGAATAGTTTTGAGCGTGTTCCTCAATCTATTCATCAAAGCCTTGTCTGATTGACAGTGCGTGTTCCACTGCCAAATCAAAGGCTATTCGACTCCCCTGGGTTAAACATTAGAGAATAATGCTTGCCTGTTTGTGTAACGTTACACTGTTCACAAAGTGAATTAAATCTCCGAGAGGGATTTAAATGGGAGTTTTTAAAAGCTTGATCAAGTAAAGTGAACCAACAGCGAAGAAAACCTGTTGTGTTTGTGTCCAGAGAAATTGGCACACACTTATGATCCGATCACTGTTTTCCTTAGCTGCAGCACGAAACTGCTATTTGAATAAAGTTTAATCAAACTCGGAACGAACTGAGAGTTTAAGCGCCACATCGCAGAACCAACTAAAAGCGGTGTTGTTATTTGTACAGTGTTGAAATGCGCCGACATTTCATGTAACATGCTTAACTGTACTGGTAATGCATAGCCTAGTCCACTAGAGTTTGTTTTGGTTGCCACAGGTACGATCGTGACACGGAAGTCTTAACGTACTTCCGGAGCAGCTCTGAACTGCGCACGCGCAGTACATCGACGCTATTGTAAACAAACTCCATGCTAAGCTAACGAAACGGTTGTGTTTACATTGAAGTCTATGCTAAAGCCATTAGCTTCAAAGTTAGCATTTAACATCCAGTGGTTGAATAGTGTGTGTATGCAAAGCTAAAGTGGTTTAACCTTTTTAAACATCTCAACTAATACACTTGAAAGTGAAAGTCGTGACCCATACTCGAAATTGGTGCTCTGCATTTAACCAAGTGCACACACACAGCAGTGAATAGTGAACAAACACGCACACACACACACCGTGAACACACACCCGGAGCAGTGGGCAGCCATTGCTCCAGCGCCCGGGGAGCAATTGGGGGTTCGGTGCCTTGCTCAAGGGCACCTCAGTCATGGTATCGAAGGCAGAGAGAGTGCTGTTCATTCACAATCCCCACCTTCAATTCCTGCCAGTGTGAGAATCGAACCGGCAACCTTCAGGTTATTAGCCCAACTCTCTAACCATTAGGCCACGACTTGTTGGTCTTTCTCTTTCTTATTTCTCTAATTTCTCATTTATTACCACTTATTTGCATTGTACTAGAAAGGGAAATACGAGTTCACAATTATTAATTGTGCCAAATTCAAAATTTAATTAAAACATTACATTTATTTGGAATCATTCAAATTTCCCCTCAGATCATTTCATATGATCATTACGTCTAGTATTCTCTTTTGGGCCTAATTATTTTAGGTACGAATAAGCCTTGAACTTTGAAAGTTTAAGTAAACTTATTCTATCTAATTTATTTATTACCATATCAGTAGATTCTATTCAAACTTATACTCATTATTTTGTTGCGTTTTACCCCTCTTTCTTCTTGTTTTGGTTATGCACTTAGCCACTACTATTTTTATTTACTGATTTCCTCCTTCATTTAATTTCATTTTTGCTTATTTCGCCCATTTATTACTTTTCAATTTTACCTCGTCTTACCATTTCCTTTCCTAATAGGAGACATTGTTATCCCTCACTACGAGTTCAAATAAATTAGAGAGACAAATCTCTTTCACCCAAAATTTATTTTTGTTGATAGTTGTGGAGCAACTGAAAACAACACTCTACTCGTAGTCGGGCATAACCCGATCCACTCAACTTACTGTCTCTTTCCTTCCTCTCCTGTTCTCTCCATTTTCTTTCCTCTACACTTTTCACATTTTTAGGGACCTGGCTGTAAGAACCATCAATCAATTCTAAGTGAATGAGATACACAATCTTGTAAGAAAAAAAAAAAAAAAAGACTACTCATCTTTATGAATTTGATTGTAATCAAACCCTCTTTCGTTCTTCCTAGCCTCCCCACATTTGAAAACGCAATCCAAATTTTAACATCTCATCCAACGCTGAGATCAATTTTAATAGAGATAAGTTTTGATCAATTGTTGCCTTCGCAGCCTCCCTGGTGAGCGGTCCAACTGTAAGGTGTATGATGTCAATCTTGTCAGACTAAGAAAAGAGATATCAGAATTATTATTATTATTCCTTTGTCTACGACAGAGACTTAATAATATTGTTTGCCTTGATAACAACATTTAGTTGAGAAAAAAAAAAACAACTTTCCTCATTTGAAAAAAAAAAAAAAAAGGAATTGTTTCTTTTAATTGAATTTGTTTTTCACCTGTTTCTCTCTTTTCCCTCTTCCTCATTAGAGTGACGAAGTCTTCACATCTCTTGTCTACCTAGATACCCTGAGACCAACACAGTCATCACCACATTACACTAAGTGGTTCAAAATCACTGACACAACACTTAGTTGTCGCACCACACATAGGCTTCTACTCCACACAGATCTGTGTCAGTCTCTCTTCTCCCTAGCGTGCCAACATGCCGCAGACTGCAGACCCCTTTGCACAATGGGAAGATGTGAACACTTGGCTGAGAGGCACGACAGACAGCCTCACCCCCAAGACATTTGAACTGTTATTATTTTTAATAATAATCCTAATGCTGAGAAGATTCCTGACACAAGATTCAAGCCACAACAACAACCACGAGGAGCTCGTTAAAATCACCAGCTCCCTAAGCTATGCCTTCACGACCCAGCTGAAACTGAGCGACAAGCACATCACCCACCTTCAAGAGGAACTGACATGTGCTCAACGCCGCATAGACAAGCTGGAAGTGAAAGTTCAAGATCAACTCAAAGCACCCAACGAGAGGGAGCGGGAAACAACGGAACAAGTTAAGAAGCTCCAAGCAGCCCTGACAGCAGCTCAGCTCGATCAACAACATGCAAAGGCTGCCCAGAAAGACCTGGTAAACAGACTCCAGTATGCCGAACAGCTTCTAGAAAAAGCCAAGAATGACATCAGCGACAAGAATGCTGAAATCAGTGCCTTAAAAGACCACCTTGAAAGGTATGGAACTGAAATGGACGATCTGACCCAACAACAACTAGACACCAACGATGAGCTCTATATGGTCAGAAAAGAACTCAAACATGCTTATGAGCAAAAACTAGAGCCAAGGCGAGAGAAACACCTCTCAGCCTCACCTCTGCTGAGCAGAGCAGAGTCCTGCGTCCAAGAACTGGTACGCAACGAAAGAAGTGAAGGGCCACCACCCAAAACCTCACCTGCCCTCGCCACAGAACTCTTTCCTGTCAACGAAAGAAAACAGCCCATCCAAGCAGACCTTGGAGCTGCACATGGGATGACCATCAAAGACCTCGACAAGCTGTCTAAAAACATCAGCAAGTTCAACCCTAACTCCACGGAGGGCCACACCATCCAGGCCCATCTGCAAGATATCGACTTTTATCTAGAAATGAGACCTCATGTGACTGACAGAGACAGGTTATACCTCCTTAGAGCCACGTCCAGTTCAGAGGTACGAAACTTCCTAGATCGACAGCCCAGTCAAACGAAGTCAGACTACCAGCTACTTCGTGAGGTCCTGATTAAAGAGTTTAAAGACCCTGAGTCTGAACATGGACTGTTAACTGCCTTAGAAACCAAACAGGGTCGACAAGAGACTCCACAAGCTTACTACAACCGACTCCGACAAGCCTACTTTGGTGCACACAACGAACCTGACCTTGAAGAGGATGTGAACTTCAAAAGCCTCTTCCTAAGAAATGTGCACCCTGGAGTCAGCCACCATCTAGGCGTCATGGCCTGTCCACACTCCATGACCATTCAACAGTTGCGTGACCTAACACAGAAGGCCTACAACAAGCAGAAGATGGCCTCAAAGAAAGGTAACAAAACCTCCACACTCTTGAACTCTGTCACCAAAGACTCAAGCCTTGCACTGGATGACACCCAGTTGCATCACGACACCAGAGTCCTCCATCAAGAGCACAGAGAACGTGACTCCCATGTCCACGACAGCTATCAGCCCAACCGCTGGAAAATTCCATGGGACCAGCCACGCTTCTCAAGAAACCTAAAAGATAAGAACAACTGGAAACCTAACCATACATCCAAAGGTAATCGCCTGACTCATCCAAGAGCAACTCGTGTGGGTAAGCGACAACGAAACCCACCTCAGCATCACTCAGACATGCACAGTGCTGAGTATGCTCCAGAACAATACAGCTTACCGTCAGAAGACATGGAACAAGTCATGAGACAACTGAACGAGTTCCTTCAAGATAAGCTGAACATGGATGACCACGAAATTGAGTCATGCTCGCTGTGACCAGCGACAGAACGGAAGGCCGGTGATCACATGGTACGCCACCATGTCAGAGATGACAAGCACCTGTTCAACAACCACCCAGAACGAGCAAGTCTCACCGCCAACCGTTGATGAAAACTGAGGTACCAGAGAACATCACCTCAGTCATCCATCACTCACTAGCAAACTGCTAAATTAACTCCAACTCCAAGAACCACATTCCTGTCTGTGCAACAGCCACCACCAAAGCACAGAAGGTCAGAAAGTCTGCCACATCCAGAAGGCAGCACAAGAGGAATGCCACATAGGAGACAAAGTTTGCATCCCAGCTTCACACAGCCATGCCAAACTACCTCCGACTGTCTGCTAAAGAACTTCCTGCCTTTCTGGACTGACCCCCATTAGATCATGGACACGCCCTCATCCAAGCCAAGGATGCAGAGAGCCCGTCTTCACTGACATACCCGAAAAGGGGGAAGACAACACAGACTGAAACAGATCTGACCACACTTACACTACACCACTAACACACACAACATTACCTACAACCAGAGGTAACCACAGCTACTGATAACACATTCAACAAACATATTCTTCCCACAAGTAGAATATCCAAATTTTAGCATAACAAAGTTACATACACCACCATGAAGGAACATGCAGCTATCCTCACAATAGTTAGAACACCTGACACTAAGTTAAGGTACATGACTCCTTAGCTGCACATGACATCCTAGCTCAACAGTAGTTGCAAGTCATGCTAGGAAAACCCACAGCAGCTTTGTTTTTGATTTGTTCTTCTTTTACCTATCCTTTTCCTTCCCCTCTTTCTTTAGTAGGTGAAACACCTAGACACCTTGCAAGGGTCAAAGGTCTGATATTTGGATTGACTCACCACACCTAATATCCGCGAGCCACTCTAAACTGAATGGAAGCCAGAGAGCTCCACGCACGATAGGTTAATTCATTTTACCACAAATGATGTCACCAGAAACTTAAAGGTGAACATTCTTAAGTTGACAATTTAGAAGAAACAAACAAATTTTATCACAAAATTTGATTGAAGAGTCAACGTACTAAACTAAATTAGAACTACAATTTCCAAGATTCAGTTTACCAAACTATATTGACTAATTGAATATAACCGCCTGTACCCGAATAACCTGATGCCCTGCACCAGTACAGTAACTGTCATGGAGGTGTTGTCTTGTTGTTTGCTGTGTTTTTGTCTGCTTCTTCTGTCTCTGTTTATCCAGTGCTTGCCAATGTCTCCAACTCGACACATCGCCAATCAAGGGGGGTATGTAGGATCAGAACAAGTCAGACAAAGTTAAGATTCGATCCGAACATTGAAACATGAGGAGCCGAAATTCCAGAGAGGATCCCAAGGCTGCAACAGGATGTTCGTCATAAATCAGATTCCTAGCTCCAGCCCTCTGAAGAAAGCAAACCAACAAGCCTCTTTTACAGAACAGCTTGCAACATTAAAACAAAAGGAACACTTATTGATAAGTCCAATGAAGGAAGGAAACCATCAAATTTGGGGCAAGTAATCAAGACTGATGGTCAAAGAGATGGCCATCACATGTGTTCCACGATAGAAATCACAGCTTCTCTTATCTCCACATAGAACAAAGATCAGACTGAAATTCCTTTGTCCACAGTGTCGTTTCCATATGCACCTAAAATCATCTTAAAAGGACTTATGAGCAACTAATGAACTCCATATTATGTATGTAACCCACACAATTGATGATCATGTTTTAATCACATATTATGTATGTATTTTAATAACTAGGGAATAGTTTAAGAGTTCATATCCTTGTGTGGTATGTATGAGTTTGAAAAATCATGCTTTAAATGTTTCTTCCAATCAATTCTTTGTCAAATGTACCATAGTCTTGTTAGAGAAATCATGTCCAAAATTGTACTGTGTAAGAGCGGGAAAATTTGGACCATATGACTGATAAGATAACATGTTAGATTTATGAATGGGGAGGAGAAACATACAACACCACGAGCCAAGATAATTTCTAATTGGTCAAGACGTCCAGATAGGACGGTCTAGAAGCCGAGTTTAAATACTCAGGACACCATCAAACTCTCTCTTCTCTTAGCTCTCTTGGCTCTTCCTCTGCTTCTCAGATCTCTTCTCTTTTGCCACCGCATTTCGACGCTGCTCTTTGAGCGTGCTCTGGCCTACATGCCAGCTGCCAACACAATGAGAAGTAAAACCACCTAGTCTCGTTACATTCTTTTATTCTTTTACTTTAATTTCTTGTCTTTCCGTGAGAGTTTTGTTAAGTTAAGTTTGCCGCAAAGTCCAGCTTCGACTACACCCGCCCCAAACTTCAACCAGACCAACTCCGCATCAAGAGCCAACGCCCAAGACTTTACTACGAAAGACCACTGAACTCAGCCAATCAGCAACCTCGGGAAACCCCTTTCTCCAAAGACAACAAGGACGCAAGGGAATTCCTTAAGGCAACACAAGCAAGTACAACCTCCAGACTTTTGCTGAGTCGGTGCAGTTTAATATAAATTTTAGCCTCATTGAGAAACTCAATGCGAGGGTCAAATGATTGATGGTTCAGGTCTATAGGCAATTGCACATATTGCTGTAAACTTGGGATTTCACATTTTCATTCTGTAAACTCATCCTTTCCTCTCTTTCTGCAACGTGTGAATGTGTGAATGCGTGTTCATGTGTTAGATTAGATTACATATCTTAGGTTTATATAAATAAAGTCTTATTTATATTGAAAAGAGAAGTATCTTGTGTTTTGTGCTTACAAGTTAATGTCTTAATCTGCCGATCTTGTTACTGCTTATTAATAGTGTGTTCACTATATTTTGGATTATAATATCAGTGCAGAGTTGATGTTATACGGCTCGTTCAGTGACTCGCTGCCGACTCAGTGATCAGCCGTGAAACAGTGATTCTGTTCAAATTCCCTATAAAATCATAAATGATTTCCTTTGAGCTAAATTGACTTGTTTCCCTTATATATTACGTATTTACAATTTCTACACAAGGCAACTTGCTGTACAGATTTTTTGAGTTTACTCAACTTTGGACTTTGTTCACTCAACTCAAGTCACTGAGTAAAGTCACATGTCTCTTTTTTGTTCAGCCAACTCATTTTTGTTAGTTAACAAAACTGAACCATAAAAAGCCAAAAAAAAAACAAAAAAAACTAATAAACCCAAGTCAGCCACACCTTTAGACAACTAAGCATCTGTAATTCACACATCTTTAGATTGTGAGGGAAAGACTTTCTGGTTCAGCTGGGACTCAAACCAGAGATCTTCTTGCTGTGAGGAGACAGCATTTCCCACTGAGCTACTCACACTGTGCTTAGCCACAGACATTAAATACAGACACTTGTGCAATAATAATAAATAAATAAATTGCAAAACTTTTTTTCCAGAGGTGTAAATTCCAGGGGACAAAGAGTAAAAGTCCTACCATATTTACATTTACATTTAGTCATTTTGCAGACACTTTTATCCAAAGTGACTTACAATTGGGGAATACATAAAGCGATTCATCTTGAAGAGGCAATCAGACAGAGGAAGTGCTCGTAACAACAAGTCTAAGGCATTGTTCAAATAAGTACAAGCTAGAAAGGAAAGGAATAAATAAAGAGAAAGAAAGTTTTTTTTTTTTTTAAAGTTTAGGATGAAGTCAAGTAGTGCTGAAAGAGATGAGTTTTCAGTTGTTGCTTGAAGATTGATAGGGATCCAGCATTCCGGATAGGGGTGGGAAGATCATTCCACCAGCCAGGAATGGTGAATGAGAATGTTCTGGAGAGTGATTTTGAGCCTCTCTGTGATGGTACCACGAGGCGTCGCTCACTAGCAGATCTCAGACTTCTGGAGGGGGTGTAGATTCGTAATAGTGAGTGGAAGTAGGCGGGTGCTGAGCCTGTGGTTGTTCTATATGCAAGCATCAGTGTCTTGAACTTGATCCGAGCTGCAACTGGTAGCCAGTGCAAGGAGATAAAGAGAGGTGTAACATGGGCTCTTTTGGGCTCATTGAAGACCAGACGTGCCGCTGCATTCTGAATCATTTTTAGAGGTTTGATTGTGTTTGATGGAAGTCCAGCCAGAAGAGCATTGCAGTAGTCCAGCCTAGAAATGGCCTGGACAAGAAGTTGTGCACCATGCTCTGTCAGAAAGGGCCTGATCTTTCTGATGTTGAGGAGTGCAAACCTGCAAGATCGAGCAGTCTTTGCAATGTGCTCTTTGAAGGTCAACTGGTCATCAAAGATTACACCAAGATTTCTGACCGAAGTTGATGGGGCAATTGTTGATGAACCTAACTGAATCGTGAAGTCATGCTGTAGGGTTGGAGTAGCAGGGAAGACAAGAAGCTCAGTCTTTGCCAGGTTGAGCTGTAGGTGATGTTCTTTCATCCATGCCGAGATGTCCGCCAGGCAGCCTGAGATCCGTGCAGCTACTGTTGGATCATCTGGTTGAAAAGAGAGCTAGAGCTGTGTGTCATCAGCGTAGCAATGGTAGGAGAAGCCATGTGCCTGTATGATGGGACCCAGTGATGTCGTGTATGTGGAGAAGAGGAGGGGTCCAAGAACCGATCCCTGAGGAACCCCAGTGACCAGCTGATGTGCTTTGGATACCTCCCCTCCCCAGGCCACCCTGAAAGACCTACCAGTGAGATAGGACTCAAACCAGCGAAGTGGAATCCCAGTGATGCCCAGAGATGAGAGGGTAGACAGGAGGATCTGATGATTAACAGTGTCAAACGTGGCAGATAGATCCAGCAGAATGAGGACTGATGATTTGGAGTCTGCTTTAGCAATTCGCAGGGCTTCAGTGACTGAGAGTAACGCAGTCTCAGTTGAATGGCCACTCCTGAAACCTGACTGTTTAGCATCCAGTTTGTTGTTCTGTGAAAGAAACAATGAGACCTGGTTGAAGACAACTCGTTCGAGTGTTTTTGCTATGAATGGAAGGAGAGAGACAGGTCTGTAGTTTTCAATAAGAGAAGTGTTTAATGTAGGTTTCTTGAGCAGTGGGGTTACCCGAGCCTGCTTGAACGCAGTGGGGAAAATGCCTGTGAGGAGAGATGTGTTGATGATGTGTGTGAGTGCTGGTAAGAGTGTGGGAGAGATTGCTTGGAGAAGGTGTGAGGGGATTGGGTCTAGAGGACATGTTGCAGGATGGCTGGAGAGGAGAAGTTTGGATACCTCTGCCTCAGTGAGTGGACAGAAGTAGAAGATGGGAGTTTTAGCAGTGGATGTGGTTGGTTGGAGGTCGTGTGTGTGTGGAGGAGAGAACTGACTACTGATTGTTCTAGTTTTGCCTGTAAAAAAAGTGGCAAAGTCATCAGCTGTTATAGAAGTGGTGGGAGGTGGTGGAGGGGGACAGAGGAGAGAATTAAATGTTCTGAAGAGATTACGCATGTCTGGAGCACTGTTGATCTTGTTGTGGAAATGTGAGGATTTGGCAGTGTGGACTTCAGCAGAGAAAGATGAGAGCAAAGACTGATACCTACTCAGGTCCGACGGATCGTTTGATTTGCGCCATTTTCTCTCTGCCGCTCTGAGTTTGGTCCGATGCTCACGAAGAACATCGGATAATCAGGGGTTAGAAGGGGCAACCCGTGCTGGGCTGGAGGAGAGAGGACAAATGTCCTCAAGACAAGAGGTTAAGGTCTGGCATAGAGTGTCAGTAGCTGCATTCACATCCAGAGATGAGAAATGGGTAGGTGAGGGAAGAGAGGAGGATACTACAGAGGAAAGATGTGAGGGAGAAAGGGAGCATAGGTTTCGTCTAAAAGTAACCGGTAAGGGGTTGATGGCACACGGGTATCAAAAAGTAATGAAAATGAAATGAAGAAATGGTCAGAGATATGTAGTGGTTGCACCAGAATGTTATCTGCAGTGCAATTGTGTGTGTAAATTAAATCAAGTTGGTTGCCTGATTTGTGCGTGCTAGAAGTGGTAAGGCGTTTGAGATCAAATGAAGCTAGGAGTGAATGGAAGTCTGTAGCATAAGGCTTGTCTAGATGAATGTTGAAATCGCCAAAGACTAAGAGTGGAGTGCCATCCTCCATGAAAGAGGACAGCAGCCCGTCCAGCTCCTCTAGGAAGGTGGCTAGAATTTGTTTTATAACAAGAGTTTTATAGGAGCTGTTACAGTAATCGCATGATATTCAAATGAGTTGTAATTGCATAGGGGAGAGTGGGTTGAGTATGTCCAATTCTTTGAAATGAGCAGCCCAGTACCCCCACCCCAGCCAGCTTGACGTGGGGTGTGAGAGAAAGAGAAATTGTTAGAGAGAGCAGCTGGGGTTGCTGAGTCTTCTGGACGAATCCAGGTCTCAGTCAAGCCCAAGATGCTGAGTGTGGATTGTAAAGAAAAAGCAGAAATGAAGTCAGCTTTGTTGACAGCTGACTGACAGTTCCAGAGACCCACAGAGAAAGAAAGAGGTGCGGTAGAAGATGTAGAGATAGGGCGCAGGTTAGCAGGATTACGTTGCCGTCTGCGTGTGATATTAGAGCGTGGTTGAGAGACAACCGGAATGGTTTGGAAACACATGATCGAGGTGGAAAGAAAGAGGACAGAAAAGGAGAGTGTGTGAGGGAAGATAGAAATGATACTTGAGTTCGTTGCTCGGTTAAAGTCGCGCAGGAAAAAGTCGTTCGTCTTTACACTCGTCGGTCTTCACACGAGGAGGCTGAACACGACGCTTCCGCAGACGCTTCCGCGTCAGCGCACGGACATCAAATAAATACACAGTCTAACAGACTACAGTGAAAACAGCTGTGGCCGGCTTCTGATTAGCCCAGCCAATAGCCAAACGGAGTGCTAATAGCTCAAGACGAAACTAACACTTAGCACAAGGAGCAATGCAAATGACACAGGCTCCTTCTTAGCCGAGGCGCAAATTATTATAATTACCAGTAAGTGCAATCAAAAATATAAACCTCAACGAAAATGCAGAATAGAAATAGGTAGGAAACGAAGTATTCCTTCCTAGCAGCAAGTAAATAATTTAAACAACAGATCTACGAACAAGTATTACAACAACACTTACACACTGCCGTCCGTCTCTTCTGGTGACAAATCGGCTTCTCCTCAACGAAAACCATATGTTTGAACCAACATAAACCAACATAAACCATATGTTTATTCCACCCATGAACTCAGCAGCTGATTTCAGCAGAGGAGGAACCAAGTCATTCCTTTCAAGTCACAAGCAAGTCTCAAGTCAAATCCCAGGTCCTCAAAGAGTTAAAGTTAATGAGATAATTAAGTGACTAATTAAATGATGATTGTGCATTAGTGATGAACACCTGCTGTTATTGAGAATTACAGAGGATCAGATGTTGATGTTTTATTGGTTAAAACGATGCCACCCTCATGGAGAACAGTGTTTGCTTTAGTTGGGCTCTTGACCCTTTTAGTAATTTGCTTTTAATTGATTGCAATATTATTTCATAGAAAACGTTTTTGCATTGCTGCATTAAAAGCTTTGGTTAGCAGATTTGCTTACATTTTCTGCTTTTAAATCTTTTGAATTAACATCATAAAGTGGTCTCTCTTCTGTTTATTGACTGACATTCATCTACTACTCAACTGTGAAAAAAAAAAAGTCCTGTAAAACAAATGCCACTGTAATGCTTAAATATTGGGGGGAAAAAAACTGTAACAGCTCAGGCTTTTAGACATGAACGCTTATCATACGATCCTCAACAGTGGTGACAATAATTATTCATACTGCAGTGCATGATGGGAGGTTTTACTATGGTGTTACCCAGCATGCATTGCAGCATGAAGAATTTTGCTGATTGTCACCATTGTTGAGATTCATATGCTGGTTCTTGATGTCTGTGTGTGTGTCTAAATAGTACTGGAGTTCAAATATTTATATGAATTTCATATAGTAGATTTAAAATTAATTCAACTATTAGAACAATGCTTTCCTTGCTTGCTGAAGTTTCACATTTGATTGTTCAAAACTTAATCCTATAAATGAAAAAGGAAGAAGTCACTTTGAATGTAATCAGGCCAGCACCTGATGGCTATCTCGCCAAATGTAAACAACTAATTGCTGCTCACTGCACAGCACTGATCTCTCTACTTCACAACAGCACACGCAGCGTCACAGAAAGAGATCTAACGCAAGAAGTAAAGGCTCAAAAGCCCAACTAAAGCAAACACTGTTCTCCATGATGGTGGCATCATTTTAACCAATAAAACATCAACATCTGATCCTCTGTAATTCTCAATAACAGCAGGTGTTCATCACTAATGCACAATCATCATTCAATTAGTCACTTAATTATCTCATTAACTTTAACTCTTTGAGGACTTGGGATTTGACTTGAGACTTGCTTGTGACTTGAAAGGAATGACTTGGTTCCTCCTCTGGTGAAATCAGCTGCTGAGTTCATGGGTGGAATAAACATATGGCAGGACTTTTACTCTTTGTTCCCTGGACTTAGGTCTGTATTTAATGTCTGTGGCTAAGCACAGCGTGAGTAGGGGGGAGGAAGTAGCAATTTATTTTTATTTTATTTATTTATTTTTTTGGCTTTTTATGGCTCAGTTTTGTTAACTAACAAAAATGAGTTGGCTGAACAAAAAAGAGACATGTGACTTTACTCAGTGACTTGAGTTGAGTGAACAACTTGGTCCAAAGTTGAGTAAACTCAAAAAATCTGTGCAGCAAGTTGCCTTTAAATTTTATGTTGAGTCAACTTTTCATTTTTTATGAATGAATGAATGATGCATTTATATAGCGCTTTTATGTGTATTGCTGTACACCCAAAGCGCTTTACAATCATGTGGGAGGTCTCTTTTGTAGCGTGTAGACTGACTTTTATTCATTAGATGAACTAAAGTTTTTAAGTTGTCGGTTGCTAGTTGAGTTAACTTAAAAAGTTCATTGTGATAGGTTGCCTTACTGTTTTGAGTTAGGTCAACTTTTTTTTTTACAGTGTGTTTGAACATTTCCAGCACATTTTAACAATACCAGGATGATTCTGATCACTATAATCGTGATATGAAATTTTCACACTATTTCATCTCTAGTTTATATATATATATATGAGACTTCCATAGGCAATCTTTATCAGAAATAAAAATCATTTGTGCATTCCTAAGTTTCATGAAATTACTTCTTGACATGACACGGCTTACCCCACTATCCCCTTACCTGTGTCGTTCGTCCTGTTTTTATTTCTCAGTGTGTTGAGGCTGATTTGAAGCCATTGTTGTTTATAATTCAACTCTAGACTTTCATTTCTGAAGAGACTCTTAGACTCCTCACACAACTGTGTGAAGAAATCTGCTTTATTCACACTGTTACAGAAACTCATCTGTATGTCATTGAGTTCGACTGAGCTGTAAAATTCATAAATGTCTCGAAAGGTCAGAGATTTCAATATGGCACTATACGTGTAGTACAGAGAACATATTTCTGAAATGAGGAAGAGAAACATGTTACAACAAAGAGAAGAAAAATCATCATCATGCAGCAGTGTAACAGATATATGTCCAAGGTTTAAACTAAACCTGAGCAATTCAAAGGTAAAAGTAAACACACATCAAGATTACATGAAACATTATCAAACTTCTCAGCATTTTGTCAACATGGAATGTTTTCCTGTGGTAGGAATGCTATCTTTACAGTATAGCCTAATACAGAAAGAACAGTAAGAATATGGAGACAAGCCGAGTCAAAAAAGTTTTCTTACCACTTTGAGAGGGGAAAATAGACGAAATCAGAAGCAGAACTGCGACCGAGGCCATCATCTTTAGGTTTCAGAATGAATGAAACCTTCGTTGCAGCACGAAAGGTTTATTTTTATTTTATTTTTTTGGTCTTAAGTGCGCTCTCTTGTGACCATCGTGCGCTCCTACACCCATATATTAAGCAAAATAAAATATAATAAAATAAGCCCGTGATGTTTATGTAGTAAATAGCCTTTTTAGAACATCTTAACTGGCAACACTGACACTGTGGAACGTTTTTGCTTGAGTTAACTGCTTATTTAATTTGACTTTATTTTCTTTAAAATTAATTTAAGCTTCTGTAATGTTGTTTTAATTTCAGTTACATTACTGCTTGCTTTTAATTCACCAAAAAGTGTCTAAATGTCTTTTGAAAAAGACCATGACTAGGACTATAATCTAGCATTCACAAAATGAAATAATTTAAATTTAAGTATGCACAAAATTGAAATGAAAGTGGGTATGCTAATTAGACTAACTAGCTAGCTAGCTGGCTAACATCTACAAATAAATTACAAAATGTTTATTTTGTTGCCTTTGTTGTCTGTTAGACTATTTTAGGTATTTCGTATTGCTCATATTTCTCTTTGTTGTAATAAGTACTTCTCACTGTAGGCATAGTTGTGAGTTGCATTTCTCTGTTTGGGAGTATAGCTCATGTCTCTTCAATAATTTAACAGATTCACTCATAAAATATCTACAAGGTGCTTCAACATCTCCATTTATTTATTATCACAGTTTATTTACTACTTATGTTAATACTTATCAGTATTTATGCTGTTATATTATAGTAAAGTTTTGAAAAATCTGCATTTTCTGATATTTTTTAGTGTACTGGTTTAGACACTATTACAAGAGAGGTATAAACAGAAAATCACAACATAGGTCGGACGTGATACTTATTGTTATGAAGAGGAGCAATTTTTCAACTAAACTGAATTAGGCCTATTTGCCTGCCATCGAGGCGGTGGATATGCTAAGCAACTAACCCTGATCGCAAACAAGCTATTTCGAAAGTGAATCCCACATTTATATGAGGGATGCGGGATTTGTCACTCCTGAAACTTTGCTTCATGTACAGGGTAATGTTATGTGTGTCCGTTGGTCCTGTTAGCATCACGTAAAACAAAAGCTGGAAGTAGCTGGTTTAAGCTGGAAGTAGCTAAGTTGGTCAAGCTGGTTTTAGCTGGTTGTTCCAGCTGGTCTCCCAGCCTGACCAGCTAAAGAAGTGGCCAAAACCCCTCTAAAACCAGCCTGATGACCAGCTATGACCAGCTAAGACCAGGCTGGTTGACCAGCTAAAACCAGCCAACCAGTTTAGGCTGGTTTTAGCAGGTTTTTTCAGCAGGGCCTCCCGACCGCAGCTTTACAAGCCACTTTTTTCCTGAGTTTTTCAGTCAATTGCATGCCTTTTCTCCCCTTATGAACAACAAATTCTCGTACACGATAAAAGCTCCTTGTGGTTTCTCGGTCTGACCGATTTGAGCATCAATCCATAAACAACGCAAAACAGGCATTTTGAGTTTCTGCTAGTGATACAGAAAAATCACTTCCTGCCCTCCAGCTGCATTTTGTGCTACAGCAATAACGTCATGTGCAAACAATCTATATCTGGGTTAAATATATTAGATCACTTGTTTGGTTATATTTAACATCAATTGGGTTATTTCTATGATGACAAACAAATCAGCATATCATACGCATAGTTCAGTTTATTTTGCAATATTTGTAAGGCTCTGGACTCTCAGTCAAGCTGCAGGGCCCTCTGCTGGTTATAATTAGAAATCAATATAGAATCAATGTTCCACTGATAAAAGCTCTTGAATAACATGACAAAGAAACAAACCACACATGAACCTCTTTTTTTTTTTTTATACGGCTTTTATATGGTCAACATGGACGATGCTCTTATTAAGAGAAAAAGTAGAAAATGTAGAACAAAATCCACACTAAAACCAATCTTTAAATAAAAAAATGTGATGGGCTATTTTATTTTATGTTTAGCTTTCACTTGCATTCAGAACAACACATAAAACAAATGGCCACAAATTTTTAGACTTAAAATAAAATAAAAAAGTATACAAAACAGAAAAGTACAAAAAGAGTGCAATGCCGATAAAGTATTTTAGAGCTTAGCATACTATAAGTATAAAAGTATTCCATATGTTAATATAAAATGCCATAGTTTTTATATATGTTTCCATGACTTATCCTGGCCTGGAAATCAATTGAATTTTAAAACTGAAAATATATTGAATATATCAACTAAGTCTCAACTAAAAATGCAATAACTACTTAATGATAGCAGTACAATTGCGATATTTTATCTTAAAAAAAAAAATGGAGAATAAAAAACATTACCATGCACTGAAAGCGTTTTATTTCAGCCTTCAGCAGGTGTGTGTATCTGAGAGCTTGCTAAAGAATGACACTACACTAATAAGTAAGGAAATGTCAACCACATATGACATTAGAAGTCCCTGTACTTTTGGCATTGAAGATGGAAGTAACATCTAATCCAGTCTGTAAATTCCATAAGAAAATTGACTGATCTAACTGGAGTCACTGGCATCCTTTCTTTCTAGAGCTAAAAAAAAAAACAAAAAAAACAATTGTTAATTTACGGTAATTTAAAAACTGGAGAATTCTTTCTTTTTTATTTTTTTTAAAATACCAATATTAATACATTACAATTTAAATTATTGCCATCATAAATATGTTTATACATTTATTTATATTTTATTAAAATGAACTGACACATTACCAAGGTTTGGCATTGAAATGTTCTTGAATTTGCAACGTTCTGAAACAAAGAATAACAGCATTATAATGTTTTTAAAATCAACACAAATAATGCAAATATAAACACTTTGTTTTTTCCAACAATTAAATAACTTCACCACAATTAAATCACTCTAATTGGAAAAGAAACTATTAATCTTACGTATCAACGCTAGCCACAGAGCATTCTGGGTAACTGTTTTCTGATCAATGTCTTCTCTCTCCATGGCTGAAAAAAATCAACAAATTTCATACCCTGTGTCTGCCTGATTATAAATAAAACTATAAAATCCATTTTTACTTACCAAAATTAGGCAGAGAGATGTTTTTAGAGCCCATTTCACCTGAAAAGTCATTACAACACGTTTAACACTCTGAGTGAGTGATGATAATTCAGAAGAATGAATTGAGATGTTCTGACCTCGAGCTGCTGGAGGAGCCGCTGATGGAGTCTCTTTAGCCTCACAAAGACTTTGAGTTTCATGAAGCTCCTCAGCTGAAAGACAGAGAAGAACCATTAATGAAACAGACCTGAAAAACATCTGAACAAGCGTTTGAAGCAGTGTCCATTTCTAAGAGTAACTTAAGTGAAGAAACACTGTGTATTAGTGTCTGTTCAGGACCTACTCTGAACCTCCTCCATACTGTCATCTGTGGAGTTTTCATCATCTGAAGCAGCATTTAAAGCAGCATCCAAACCTGCACGTGTTTCTGTTCCTGGTGGAGAGTTCAGAACAAAATGATTATTAGTACAGCTGGTTATTAAACATGTTAATACATTTCATCATGGACACAGTGAAGCTGTACAGTGACAGTAAACCAATTTTTTTTCAATGCAGGTTTTAATTTGGGCCCTTTTTTTTTTTAGCAACTCAGACTCACTTATTTCCTTCAACAGTTCTGGTTCCATCTGTGTGTTATGAAGGGCTGCAAAATCACATGAAATTATAAATATCACAGATGTTCAGTCTCGTCATCTCACCTCATTTACATTTATGCATTTTGCAGACCCAAAAGCAATATGCAACATAATAAAAGCAATATAATCCAAAGCAATATGATGTGCATAGATTTAGACTGTAAAAAAAAACAAAACAATCTGTGACGTTTACGGTACAATACAGACAGCTGTGATTTCCAGAACTTTACCGTAAAAAAAAAAAAAAAAAAGGTAACAACATTTTAGGTTTTACAGACTTAATTTAAATTCACAGTAAAAAAAAAAAAAAACCTATTTCATTAACAGATATAATGTTAATATACCAACCTACTGAAGTAGGCTACTAATAGCTGTTTTGTACCACTGTAATACACTGATAACCACCAAAAACAGATGGTGATGAGAAAGTCAAATGATGAAAGCTCATCACAAACAGCTCTTCCACATGCTGAGGAGGGAAATATTTATACAGTATCTCACAAAAGTGAGTACAACCCTCACATTTCAGCAACAATTTTAGTATATCTTCTCAAGGGACAATACTACACAAATGAAACTTGGATATATTTTAGAGTAGTCAATGTGCAGCTTGTATAGAAGTACAAATTTACTGTCCTCTAAATATAACTCAACATACAGCCATTATTGTCCAAATAACTGGCAACAAAAATGAGTACACCCTAAGTGAACATGTCAAAACTGTGTCCAAAGTGTCAATATTTTGTAGGGGCACCATCGTTATCTAGCACTGTCTTAATCCTCCTGGGCATGGAATTGACCAGAGCTGCAGGTTGTTGCTGGGATCCTCTTCCACTCCTCCATAATGACATCACGGAGCTGCTGGATGTTAGACACATGACGCTTCTCCACCTTCTGCTTGAGGATGCACCACATGTGCTCAATAGGGTTCAGGTCTGGAGACATACTTGACCACTCCATCACCTTCACCTTCATCAGCAAGGCAGTTGTCATCTTGGCGGTGTGTTTGGGGTCATTATTATGTTGGAAAACTGCCATTCGGCCCAGTTTCTGAAGGGAGGGCATCATGTTCTGCTTCAGAATGTCACAGTACATGTTGGCATCCATGTTTCCCTCAATGAACCGCAGCTCCCCAGTACCAGCAGCACTCATGCAGCCCCAGACCATGATGCTACCACCACCATACTTGACTGTAGGCAAGACACAATTTTCTTGGTACTCCTCACCAGGCCGTCACCACACATGCTGGACACCATCTGAGCCAAACAAGTTTATCTTAGTCTCATCAGACCACAGGACATGGTTCCAGTAATTCATGCTCTTGGCCAGGTTGTCTTCAGCAAACTGTTTGCAGGCTTTTTTGTGAGCCAACTTCAGAAGAGGCTTCCTTCTGGGACGACGGCCATGCAAACTGACTTGTTGCAGTGTGCGGCGTATGGTCTGAGCACTGACAAGTTGACCTTCCACTTCTGCAACCTCTAAAGCAATGCTGGCAGCACTCATGCGTATGTTTTTTGAAGCCAGCTTCTGCACCTGACGCACAGCAAGGACTCAACTTCTTTGACTGACCCTTGTGAGGCCTGTTCCGAGTGGAACCCGTCTTGGAAAACCTCTGTGTGACACTGGCCACTGTACTGTAACTCAGTTTCAGCGTGTTACTGATCTTCTTATAGCCTAGGCCATCTTTGTGGAGAGCAACAATTCTAATTCTCAAATCCTCAGAGAGTTCTTTGCCATGAGGTGCCATGTTGAGCATGCAGTGGTCAGTATGAGAGAATTGTACTCAGAGCACCAAATTTTAACTGCTCTAAAACAAGATACACAAATTTGTATGGTCCTGTCAAGCATACAAAAACATGAACATGATGAATAGGACATGTGGCTTTGCATGGTTAAATGACGTATAGCTGTTTTCATGTAGGGTGTACTCACTTTGGTGCCAGCTTTTTTGATAAAAATGGCTGTATGTTGAGTTATTTTCAGAGGACAGTAAATCTTTACTGCTATAGAAGTTGCACACTGACTACTCTAAAATATATCCAAGTTTCATTTCTATAGTATTGTCCCTTGAAAAGATATACTAAAATCACTGCCGAAATGTGAGGGGTGTACTCACTTTTGTGAGATACTGTATATAGAAAGTGCATAGTGTCATTCATACAAATACTAAACGCCATGATACTAAAATAATGCAATTAACATTAATTTAACAACATTAGATTTAAGATAAAACCCTAATGTACACAACTGATAAGAAAAAACTAAGAAGAAACCGTTATTTCAACGAAAATAACACCAAATATGAAGTGCCATGCAGGGAATTCGGGGAATGTCAATTTACATTTTTTCACTGTAAATTATACAATGACTTGTTATTTTTCACTGCCAAAACCTCTAATTTTAACAGTATTTTACTGTAAAATTACATTAATTGTAATTACAGCTATTCACCATTTATAATACGAAACTTACTGTTAACCAGTTAACAGGTTTTTACTGTAGCATTTTTACAGTCTTCTACTGTTAAAATCATGACCATTTTTTTACAATGTAAAAACTTTTAGAAGTGTCGTACTCACTCAACAGTTTCACTTGTGACGGTGTCTTCTGCTTTTCTGAAATTGTAAATATTAACAGTCATTCTACTCTTCTATCCATATTAATGTGACTTTAAATGACTTAAATAATACTTACCTGGACATTTAACAGATTTTATCAGTTGATAAAATGTGAGAGCAATGATGGGAACACTAATCAAATTAACTAAAAATACAGTGCCCCACGGCCACACCCATTGTAGACTTTTATCCCTGAAATTCATGTCACCTTCTGCCACAAAACAAAAATTCATTATTCATTAGATTAGATTAATTGTGCAAATTCAACACTAATAATTAAGTGATCTTACGAAACCATAGATAAATTTTGATCGGTCCAACAACATTCAAACAAACAAACTCAGTCAGCTCTACATGAAAAAGACAAAAGTGAAACTTGGACTAGACAGTAGTACCAAAGTCACCTGAACATTTAATAAATTTGTCTGGCAGAATCATTTCATTCACCACACACTGATAGTGAGATCTTTCAGTCGGCAGGATCTCCAGGCTCTTCTTCAGCTGAAAGGATCCATCTGCGTTTGGTCTGATTCCACTTGAGTTCAGCTGTTCATCAGGTAACGGCGTCTGATCGCGTCTGATCTCCATCTGCACATGTTTAGGGTAGAAGCCTGTGGCCAAACACACCAGAACCTGCTGCTCTGATGATCCAGACGCTTTTACAAAGTAAACATCAGGATGAGCTGCAGGACACACAGACAGATGAAGTGATTTATATAATGATGGAATTCCTGTAGCCTCATGTTGCACTGGCATAAAGTCTGGTCTGTTTTGCAACTCATTTCAAACAGGTTGAGACTGGCATGTAGAGTACTGTGTAATTCTCTGGCACATTAGATGCTTCACAAAAACATTTTAAACAGTTTTCATATATTTTGCTTTTAAAATTACAACCATTCCATTTACAGATATTGTTATCCAATGAGATTTCAGTATGAACAAGGAGTCCTACAACATACAGTATGATCCACAGAAAGATCTGATCTCAATATCAGTCAGTCAGAGATTACAATAACAGGCCAAAAGCAATTCAGGAGCAGAAATTAAATCAACACCTGACTGACCCTGGAGGACAAAGTATTAAACAAAGCAGTAAATATGCAATGCATATGTTTCAAAGAAATATCTGCTTCATAAGATTGTTTTAAAGGGGTCCTATTATGCTCTTTTACAAAGTCTTGATTTTGTTTTGGGGGTGTACTAGAACGTGCTCGCATGCTCGGTGGTTCGAAAATCGCATTATTTTTCACATAATTTACATTATTATGACACCTTCCTCCCCAGCCTGGCACAAACGGCTTGATTAGTTCCGGGTTTGATGAAGGCCCACCTTCCGAAAAACGAAATGTGTTGTGATTGGTTAGCTGTCCCAGTGCATTGTGGTTGGCGAACAGCTTAGACGGTGTTTCAGTACTGCCCCGCCCCTTGCCAAAACAGCAAGGTTGTCAATATTGCCATATCAATTTGAGCTGGATTCAGACCCCGAGAATATTGAACAAGAGGATCGCGCAGAACCTTTGCACGCACGGATATTGCAAGACATATTAAAATGGTAACGTTATTGTTGTTTTTTTTTTTGGCTAGATCATGTTTTAGATAGGATGTCAACAACAGCTTAAAAATAACTGCATGTACTATGTACAGATAAGTGCAATGGTAATATGTATTATGTTTATTGTTCTTTAATTCTAACATTATAACATGAATTGCAGTGAAACTGTTATACAGTTGAATTTATTTATACCATAGTCCCACAGAGTTACACTATTTGTGGCGGCATATATATGGAAATTAATTCTCTGCCAGCGGGAGGCGCTGTTGTAGCGGGAGAGAGCGAGGTTTCCCCGGTAACGCTGTACACAAAGCAGAGCTCCGCTCACAAATGCTGCTTTATCAGACATTACATGCAAGATGAAATGAAAATGACATCCAAAATTTTCTGAAGACAGTCGCTTTCCTTCAGAAATACAGTGATATAAAAACACCTGCACCGGGTTTCGATTTTGAAGCGTGCAGTGCTCAACCAAGCGTTCTCCCCACCTGCCAACCATTCGAATTTCCGAAGGCGGGATTTATTTTAATGATATTCTAATAGACCACTTTGTGATGTCACAAATACAGGAAAACAACTTTGTAGTCCAAATGAGCCATTCGTTGTAGTTCTTGAAAAGGGATTTTTTTTAAACAAAATATCTTCCTTTGGAGTGGACTTTGAGATTTGTAACTTTGTAGATCTTTTTTATGCCCAAACATACACACTACATACTGACTAAAATTCAAAAAGTGAAAAAGCATAATAGGACCCCTTTAAACTGTTTTACTCTAATTAAATAATGTGTTTTGTGAGTATTTAAATAAAAGACCAAGAAAATAAACACCAAAGACATTTTTCCATAGCCTGATTTTGCTCATATTTACCAAGGGTGCAATTTTTTGACAGAGGGCAGCGCGCTGTAGTCTGTATCAAATTTATATTGGACTAAAAATATGCCACTGAACTTGACCCAGCCCTGTTTTTGACAACAGAACTATTAATGAGAGTAAAATGTGGTAATTTGTGTAAAATCCTGTGCTGTTCATGCCTGTGTGGAGCAGCTGCCACTCTGAAGATCCTTCTGAAGAAACCTGACAATAGAAACCAATGGCTCAGGTTTTTTCAACAAGATCCCTTATTTCAATCTGATCTAAACTTAAATGTATCACGAAATTTACAAAGAGGTGACACTGAAGGATAGAGGAGTGAAAAACTATACTGGACCCACACAAATGAATTGCACCTAACAGGACATGCAGCATTGAGTAAATGTTATTTCTAACTTCACATATAAAGAAGTCATTTATATCTAAAAAGTTAAAGGCAATGCAGCAAACAACAGACATCCATAAGGGTCAGTGGGTTGGAAATGCTCATGAAAAATTCAATTATAAAAAAAAATGTGACCAGCATTAAAACATTCCCAGAGATTCTGTTGTAAGTTACAAACTCACATTCCATGATGATTTTTTTCTCTTGTTGAAAGTTTGCGAAGCTGGTTAGCGTTTCCAGACATTTTTTCTCCAGGCTGGAAACTGATTCTCTGTTCCAGATGATGTCGTGCTCAAGGACTAAAGGTTTCCAGTGCATAGAGAGGTTAAAGGTCAAGTTCTCCCCATCATAGGCATATTCATCAGTGCCTTGAAGAAATATGACAGAACCATTAGAGTGACGTTCAACTGCACAGCCGTGTCTCCACTGAAGAACATGAAGATCTAGAGAAAAACACACACATGATTAAGACCACAAAATGTGACATTATTCTAAAACACTACAAACAGGGTAGAGTGGGGTAAGATGTGTCAGCAGGTAAACTATGTTGCCCCTTTAATCTGGGAATTCCATCATACACATTTTCTGTGACTGAGAGATGCACAAGAGAAAAGTTATGAACATATTTATGCCTAAATAATTATTTTGTATGTCAGAGTCTCAGTTTCTCAGACCATTATCCCTTTAAACTTGTGCTGTAGATTATTTTAATCCTAAAATACATGGAAACAATAAAAAAAACATAAAAATAAAAATTTTAATTAAAAGACAGACAATATATTGTGCATTGTTAAGTACCATTATAAACAGGGCCGTGCACAGACATTTTGAGGGGCAGTGGCCCAAACCAAAAAAAAGGGGCACTAAGGGGTGGGTTGTTAATACAAATTATCCAGTTGTTACAAATATACAATTAAAAGAGCACACTCTGTAATAATTTCAGATTTTAATTTAGATGTTTTGATAAGAGTGGGCTCTCCCTCACTCTCTGAGCCTGCTTCTGCCTCATCTTCAATGGAAGTAGGGTAGAGTGGGGTAAGTTGACCCACCCCCTGTATCTCGGCAAATACACTTTTACTGTCATGTGACCATGTATTTTGGAACCACCCATCATTTCTGCCAGACTGTGAAAAGGAGAAACACATGGGGGGAATGGAAGGCACCCATTTACTTTAAAAACTGTTTTTGGCTTGTCGAAGTAAAATTTTAGCATAACAGATGTAATGGTTGTTACATCAAAGCAAATTTATACAGGTTATGATACATATAGGTGATTTAGCAACATATAAAACCATGCAAATCATTTAGCTAAATATTAACCTGAATCGGTAAGCTAGCTAGTTTTTTTTTTTTCCCAAAATGACAGCTATGGGGCAAAGTGAGCCAATTGTTGTGGGGTAAATTGAGTCAGGATTTTAGCTTACCCTACCATAAGGCACTGTAGTGAAGTTAAATTTCTGAATTATAAACTGGTATTTTAATGTGATATTACTAATTTAGTTTATCATATATACTTATTATTTGTAGTTTATTTAATAGGGACAGTGTACAAGTGCACCAAATCCTTCTCTGATAAGAACCAGAAAATGATTTTCGTCATATTATAATCAGATATATCTTTCCAACTGTAATCGCTAATGGCCAACAGACTCTCTGTTTAGTCTGTTTTTAGGAAGGCTAAAAACTTTGGTGTTCAACATATTGGTTCAGAAATGCAAACAATAAAATATTGAAATTTAAACTTCATTTGGTTGGTTTTATGTTGTTAATGTTAACTTTATTAAAATAAATATGACTGTTTGTAAAAGGAAATTACTAAATCAGTTTTTATATTATTATTTATTTCACATGGGTTTGAATCAGATTCAGTCAGATCAGATGGTCATTTTACACCCAGATGGTGCATCTTACCCACTGACTCGACTCGGGTCAAATTACCTCTAACCCAGGGCAAACTTAGCCATGGGAACACTTTGTTTTTTTATTAGACGCAATATTTTTTAGAACCCTTTGTCATAGATACATTGATCATTTAAAATTATAGGAATACTTTCATTAGGATAGGATAGATACTTTCATTGTACTTCTGCGTCATTTTCCCTTATCTTGAGGACCACATAAGTAAAAAAAAAAGAAAAAAAAAATATATATATAATCTAAAAATCTAGTGGGCTAATTTTACCCCACTCTCCCCTATAAGTATTATACATTTAATTTGATATTTTACAACATAAATCTATATTATATAATAAACGACTCATTTAGAACATTTATATTATTTTTTGTAACTATTTATAGGCCCATTAACATGGTTTTAATAAAATATAAATATGATGTGTTATATATTATTAATATCAAAACAAGTGATTATAATGGAAAATACATTTAAATACAAGAATTAAAATGTGACAAACTGCTAAATATTCTATGATTTACCTGCTGGCTTGCTGGAGCTTTGAACTCAAGTTTGCGATGTTGAACTGCCTTAGCAGCCTCCCTTTTGCTCTTTCTCTCTCTGTCTCTGTCTTCTTTTTTGTGAAGGCATTGTTTTTTTTGGATTGGGGATTGGTGAGAGGGGCACCTCAGCCGATGAGGGCAGAGGGGCAGTGGCTCTAGCCACCGGGCCACCCCCCTGTGCACGGCCCTGATTATAAACATTATGACAAAAATATTTGTTTCACTATATTCAGATGCTCACAATATTAGGCCTATGGTACAGCTTACCTGTCCCCTGAACAATTACCTGTGTCATTTGTCCTGTTTTCATTTCTCATGTGTCTTATCAGTGTGTTGAGGTTGATTTGAAGCCACTCTCGTTTATAACGCAGCTCATCACTTTCATTTTTAAAGAGTCTCTTAGATTCCTCACACAACTTTGTCAAGAATTTTGCTTTATTCACACTGTTACAGAAATTCACCGGAATGTCATTGAGTTCGACTGAGTTGTAAAATTCATAAATGTCTTCAGAGATCAGAGCTTTTGATATGCCGCTATACGTGTAGTACAGAGAATATTTCTCTGAAATGAGAGGTAGAAGAAACACGTTCAAACAAAAACAAACCCACACCCAAATGCAAAGGCAAAGAGTAAACACTGAAAGAGTTAATGTTAATTTAACGAATGGATTAAACATTGATACTGTAATAATCTGAAAACCGACTAGGATCAACTAAATTTTTCAGCATTCTCTTAATAGCAACAACTCTTTTTGAACATGAATAGCCTATATTTACTTTGAATGCGTTATAGTGCACTAATACAACTAGTAATGCAAAGTTTCTTACCACTCTGAGATGGCAAAATAGTGGAAATCAGGAGGAGAACTTTGACCGAGTCCATTGCAGATTTTTGTGCTTCGGTTTAAATGTGAAGAATGTCCGCATACATGTGCGCAAAGACTGAGGTGAGGTTAAGGATAAGCAAGGGCGTAGAATTAGCCAAGGACGCTAGAGACCAATATTCAGCGACGACCAAACTGTCCCAAGAAATAATTTTGATTGTAATATTTGAACAATTACATTTATGTATATGTTTTTGCAATTCGAAACGCATCTAAAATATGTCATACCATTGATTGATACCTAAGAAGTTAAAGTAAATACTTTAGAAAACTGCGCGCTTTCACGGACGCACATTTATGGACAGTAAAGCCATGTTTAGCGCGAGCCTCCGCTGACAGCGTGCGCACCGCCCCAAACAGACGAGGCCAAAACCACTGGAAGGGAAGCCCGCAACCTTTAGCCAAAAAAGGTAACTGCTAACGCTAATGCATTTTTTTTTTTTTTTTTTTTTTTTTAGTGGATGTCAAGGAAGGAGAGGCTTACGCTGAATAAACAGCTTTTTGAGCAAACAGCTTATCATTTATTGAATGGACAGCCTATCGCTAATCTTCAACGTGTTACACTAAAGGATAGCTGGGGATTGAACTATTTTAAGAGTATACACCGAAAAAAAATGTTGTTTTATAAAAGAAGTTACAGACTTTTTGCGGTGGCACTTCTCATTCGGTATCCCTAAACGGCGACTGAGTGTTGCACATCTTTGGAATTTGTTCCATTCGACTGTAAATGGACTGCTAAGTGGACTTCACAGGGTGTGCTCTTAAGTGAGATTCCATTCCGAAGGGAGCGAACATGTTCAGTTCGAAGGGTACTGCGAACGCAGGAATTAAGGGAACATCGACACTCGATACATCACTTCACAGCAAGCGGAGAGGGAAAAATCACCCAACTGTCATTGCGCACCATGTCACCAGTCAACTAACGATTAGTGATGGGTCGTTCTTGAACGATTCTTCATTTTGAACGAATCTTTAATGTGACTCGGGAAGAACGAGTCGTCTCGGGGAGTGATTCGTTCAGTCGCGCATGCGCAACATCCTATAGGCTCTGTACTGGAATTAATTCACCTGTTTCGAGTCTTCGGGTTTGAGTCGTTCGTTCATCGCGTGACAGCCCCATAAGCTAAACCTATGCAGTCTGAGGGAAAAAGAACCATCATGACAGAAATTCACACATTTATAAACTGTAAGAAATAAAAAGCTACAATTTGAGACCAGAAAGGCATCACGTAACTGTAAGAGTAAATAATAATAATAATAATAATAACTATGCACCCGTTTGTAAGGAAGGTTGTAAATTAACTAATTTCTCTATCCAATGCTGTCACGTAACAAAAGAACGAAGAAAGACTCGAGAGATGAACTAATCAATTCTCTTTCCGGCTCAGACTGCATTGGTTTAGCTTATGGGGCTGTCACCTGAACGAAAGACTCAAACCCGAAGACTTGTCAGATAAGAGATGAGGTGAGCCAATCATTGACTAAAGACTCAGGTAAACAATGAATTAATCTTTTCTGTTTCTTATACCATTTTAGTTTTGTATTGTTTGTAGTGTGATCAACGTTTACATAAGTAGTAGATGTGTTAGGGAAGTAGCACGTAACATTTTAATAATATTTTGCTAAAATGAACGAAATGACTCGAAAAAAGATTCGTTCATTTTGCTGAACGAGACTCAAAGGTCCGAGTCAGTAAAATGATCCGAACTTCCCATCACTATTAACTATGGAGCAGAGGGGAGCCACTGAAATTTAAACGGCTTTGCTTCATCCTTAGTTCTTCTGTCCCTAAAGAGATTTCAGAGTAGGCCTATTGCTCCACCCTTTACCTTAAACTGATACTAAAGCTTCTAATGATTTCCCAAATTCAGTGGGCGAGATTAAAAAACAAAAACAAAAAATAAAGCAGATAAAGCCAAAGACTTTATGTCTTAAAGGGACTTTGATATTTGTGACCAACCTATTAGTTTAGAAGAAATAATCAATTCAATTCATAACTTAAAAAATAATAAGTCTCCGGTCTGTAAGTCTGACGGTCTAACCTCTGAGTTTTATATGTTATTTGCTGAGCACCTAGCACCTTATTTATTTTTATTTATTTATTTATTTTTTTTGGTGTGTGAAAGTTTATCTTATTTTTTTTTATTCCTGATTCAGCGTCTCTTAAATTTTATGTTGGTAAAATTTGTTTTTCATTAAATCCCAAGAGTAATAATAGAGCTATTCGTACTCTTTTCCAAAGAGAAATTGTTACTGTACCTTATGTTTTGTCTCACTGGACATCTTTATTAAATGGAAAATTGATTTGCTGGAGAAAAGTGTGGTTGTTACTGCAGAAATATCATCTTAGAAATAAGATTAAAGAAGTTTCTTATAAGCTCATTCACAGATTTTATCCAGCAAATCATTATTTACAAAATTTTAAAAAAGGAATAAAGGTAAACTGTATTTTCTGCAATAAATATGAGGAAACTGCCTTGCACTTATTTTGGCACTGTTACATACTCAGTTACACTATGGAGTAAAGTTCAATGATTTATCAATGGGAAAGTACTTTTTGACTGTGACTATTCTGACCAAGAGGAACATTATTTTTACTTAATTAATTTACTTATACTGTTGACCAAATTTCACATTCATAAGTGGAAATTTACTAATAAAACCCAATTTTATGGTTTTGTCGACTGAAATATGTATATAGGCTATATATTGACAGTATCATTATCAGACTCTTTGAATAAGAAAGCTGTAAGAACTTTGAAAGCTTGTGAACTTTATAATATATTTATTTGATTTTGATATATGTATACGTGGATGTATGTATATGTATGTATATCTTGTGTCTTTGTTTTGAAGTTTTATACTTACCTCCCCTGGCAAGTCCTATTTATTGTAATTTATTTTTCTATCCTTTTCTTTTTTTATTTTCCTTTTCTTTTTGAGGTTATTTTTCTTGATAAAATATTGCATGTTATTGTTCTTTGAATAATAAAAAAGAAGTAATGCTCCATAAAAGCCAGACTAAATTATGCCCGCTCTGACCCACCTTAGCTCAATTGCTGTAATTGTAAATGCATTTATGGACCTCTAAGCAGCATGTAAAGACACCTAAATTCTACCTTTGCAGTGTAAATGTAAAAAAAAAAGTATACATAAAAAGAAGAATAACTAATTGATAATTTGAATGGATGAATAAATAAATACATTTAAATATAGATGATAATTTGTGGAATATAAAAGATTGAAAGAGATCTGAGAATGATCTCTCAGGTCATTACACTAGAGAGTGTCATCTGTACACTAGAGGGCAGCATTGTGTTATTCGCCATCAGCTCCACATGCATTCTGAGTTAGTGTGAATGTCAAACATTCCCAAACACTTCAATCCAAAGATCACTTCTATAATCTAGATTATAGCTGGTCATGCAAAGTTGCTGCAGTTATATGAACTGGTGTGTGATTAGATGTCTCGTGTGACTGTAGTTTAGTTTGGGCCTTTGCTCAGGCCTTAATTAGAACTGCTAACACTTCAATAAACCAAATCCAAAAGCATCAGATAAATTAGTCCACATACTTTATTGTGCCAAGACTTTGGAAGGAGGCTTGTACTTTGGATAGTACAAACTGACAGATAATAAGGATGCAGTTTGAACTGGATATCAATGCATTGCACCCACTTTTTATTTTTATTCTTCTCTTTTCCTTCATTTGATTGACACTTTAATTACCTGCTTATACTTGCTTTTTTCAGAAAATCACTTCTGAAAGACATTAGTGGGTGGAAAAGAATTGATCAATCATGTAAACAAGTCAGAAATAGTCAAATTAATTTTCCCTCTTTATTTCCTGTTGACATTCCTCAGACTACTAGATGGTATAAAACACAATCAGTGGTGCAATGGAATGAGGAAAATGCTGTTGTTTGCTCTCATTATCAGCTTAAACTAATATTTACAGTTGTTTATGAAATTGTTGAGACGGGTGATTATATATTAACCCTTAAGCAAACTCATGTAGTGTTAAGAAATGTTAACTACATCCAAAAAGCAGATTCATAATGTAAGTGCAACTGATTATTATTTGTCCAGGGTTATGTTTTATTCACAACTCGGAGGTTTCATTTGAGAGAATTTGATAAGAAATGTCTGAGTTCATACTGAGATTTTTGATGGCAGGTGTTGGTTAATCTGAGCACAGTTTGAGAGATCATTTCTGAAACTCTAGAGAGAGTAGATGTGAGGTTACTGGGGTCTTTTTCTCAGGAGAAACACCTGAGAAACAGGAGCTCTCTGTTTCTTCTTCATTTAATCTAACGGATGTCTAAGAAGTTAAAGGACTAATTCTTCATGTTAATGAATTTATAATGAAGCTACTGACTAATAGAAGACTTGTGAAGCAAAGAAAAACCCTGTGTGAGATTGAGGTCTGTTTTACATTAGTCAGTCGTCTGAAGGCCTTGTAATTTTGGGGTTTGTCATGTAGGTCAGAATCCGAGTCTCTCTATCCTCTGTGCATCTGATGTCATGAACATGTGACCTGTATGTACATCGATAGACTCGAGGTTTATGACGATAAGATTTACAGGGCGTGAACTTTGTTCATTCTTACAGAACAGCTGACATGCAAATGTAGCTTAAAAATGGCAATGAATATTGAATAAAAAGCGTATAATAAATCTATCCATTCATCCATCCATCTATCATCATCCATCCATCCATCCGTCTATCATCCATTCATCCATCTGTCCATCCATACCTCCTTCTATTGCTCATCCATCCATCCATCCATCCGTCTGTCTATGCATCCATCTGCCTATCTATTCATCCATCTATGTCTATTTTTAAGTCCATATGATAACAGTAGTTTCCTGTGGTTTGCAGATGACACTATATTTAAATACACCTGCTGAGTAAAGGATATTTTAGCCTGTAATTGTCCTGCAGCCCTGCTGAGCGTCTTGGTTTTGAGGTGTGGTTCAGTTCAGTAATGCCAGATAAACCTTGTGAACCCAGTATTTAGAGTTTGACCTGAGAATAACATTACGAATAGCTCATATCACCACACACACACTCATAATGCTGACTAGGCTCCTCACGGCTTGCATAAAGTTTATGAAATCACAGAGATTATCTTCATGCACTATGAACGCTCTATATGTGATATCTAGAAGTGAATGACCTCTGGAAGACAAATAGGACATTTAGAATTTGCTTGGATTTATTTACAGATTTTATTTCTATAAAACACATCAGAAGTTCTTAAAGGGATAGTTCATCCAAAAATGAAAATTCTTTTGAAAAAGCAGAATTTAATCACCACCTCCTATCAAGTGTAACATATTATACATTATTACGTTTTGAGCCGATACCTTTCAAAAATACAGTACAGAAATATCCTATATGCATTTATTAATAAAAATATAACATTTAAATTCAAAGACAGTAGCTACATCAAAAGCCTTAAATCTCATCTAGAGTGAACTGAATTATTGATTCACGTTGATGAATGAGAAAGAATGTGCAATTTGTAGAAAATGTGCAAAAGTTTTCTTTGCTTTAAGGTGCACAAAGTTGATTTTAAACTGCAGACTTTTCCATTTAAGTGTAATTTAAAAACACTAAAAATATTCTATATAAAAAAGCATTGGGCTGCACTGATTGCACATATTTCTTATGTTCCAGCAGTTACACAGACAGATATATAAGAACAAGGCACAAATAAAAACAAATGCTCCCTATTCACAGCCCTATTTGGTCTTCATAAAAGGACAAGAGCAGCAAAATGCCCCAGCCGCTCAAAAGTCCCAGATTCTGCAGGAAAAAAATCAGCCAAGGTCTTTTAGTGTCCACGTGAACCAGGGAAGGAAGCTAGATGACAAAAACAGAGTTAAATTTAACTTCAATGTAAGTTTAGAGTCACAGCAAACACTGCTGTTGTTGACTGATGAACACGCTGAGAAGTTTGAAAGAGAAAACTGTTCACAGCTTGATAATGCAGTTATGTGAGAAAATATTTTCGACTGAATAGACTGTAACATACCATGTCTGCCAGACCAACATACAGAAAGAGGCCAGCGGTGACAGCTGAAATCCACTCCTTAGCAAGCGTTTCTGTGGAGACGGACAGCGCGATGTACAGGCCAACGAAAGAGGTGAGAGAGCTGCCCACGTTCAGCAGCAGAGCCCGTTTGACCGACAAACCGCAGTGCAACAAGATCGCAAAATCACCTGAGAAAATATATTCAGATGAAGCACATAAGGAAAGAAAAATCACTATTGAGATCTCTTTAATGTTATTAAACAAATGGAGACTTTTGCTCAGGTTTTCAGCTTCAGATGCTTGAACTCAAGAAACTTTGAACAAAGAAAACCGAGCCTATTTTATTTTTTTTTTGATAAATTCCCAGCATTTTTCCTTTTGTTTTGCATTGTCATGAAAATCATGTCAAAATTCAAACAAACAAACAAACAAGCAACAATGTAATGATTCTAAAATAAGCTTCTCTTTCCAAAATAAAGTGTGTCATTTCTTTCCTGTCTTTTTTTTTTGGAGTGAAATGTGACTCAGGTATTGCTTAACAGTTTTTGTGAAACCTTAACTCTCCTGAGCTAAAAAGAGCAATTGCTAAGCCATAAAATCTTCCTCTGGTTAGATTAAGATCAACCAATCATTCATTCATTCATTCATTCATTCATTCATTCATTCATTCAATCAATCAATCAATCAATCAACCAGTAAGTGCAGAAGGAAGAAAAACATCAGTAAAAAAAAAAACAAAAAAAAAAAACACTGATGGAATACATAAAATTTAGTTAAAAAATAAATAAGTAAATACAAATCCATTTGAACATATTAAACCATAAAAAGTTGTATGAATCACAAATTATTCATTGAGTTCAGTGTTATTTTAGTACCCCTTGATTTACTATTAGAGTATTTGTTAATATTTTGCTAATATTTGGATTTTTGTTTCACATTTTCTGTTAAGTTTTAGTAATTTTTGTTTTGTCATTCTATTATTATATTATTATTATTATTACTACTACTACTATTATTATTATTATGAAATATATTTATGGTTTTCATTGTTACATTTAAGATTTTAATTTTAGTTTATTTAGTTAATTTTATTTTAGTACCTCAACTTAAACTAAATGAAAATGATATTTTTTAACTGAAATATATATATGAAACATGTAATTAGCCAAATAGATGATTTTTAAAAAATAATTAATTTTACATTTTACATTTACATTTAGTCATTTAGCAGATGATTTTATCCAAAGAGACTTACAAATGAGGACAATGGAAGCAATCAAAATCAACAAAAGAGCAACGATATGCAAGTGCTATAAGTCTCAGTTAGCTTAACGCAGTACACGTAGCAAGCATTTTATTTCTGTTAATATTTATTTTATTTCAAGCAATGATTTTTTTTACATTTGAGTTTTAGTTAACAATGATAACTGTGCCTTAATTATCAATAATTGAAAATGAATCTTTTACTTGCATAGAGAGGCGTGTAAATTTATTTCTTCGTAAGAAAGGAGAAGCACACCACATCATTCCCTTCATTCTGTGCTCATGAGGGCAAATATCATGTATGTGCAGAAAGCATGAGGCAATTATAATCTAGTGGGGTGCGGTTATGAAAGTTTTATGAACTCAGGTGTCAAAATGATCTAATCTGTGTTTATCTGGGACGTTCATGACTCACATCAGGAAATGTGAAGAGACTCTTTATAGAAACCACTGCTCAGATGTATCCACAAAGTCCTTTAGCAGTGACTAACAGCTAGTGAGCACTTGTTTTTCTCAGAACACTGTTTCTATATATAGCACAGTTTTTAGAAATACTTTTATTCAGCAAGGATACATTAAATTGATTAAGTGACAGTAAGGACAATTCAAATATTTAACAAACAATCCTGAAAAATAAAATGTAAATGGTTCCCACACAAAAATATGAAGCAGCACAAATGTTTTCTAGATTGATAATAATCAGAAATGTTTCTTGAGCAGCAAATCAGCATATTAGAATGATTTCTGAAGGACCATGTGACACTGAAGACTGGAGTAATGATGCTGAAAATTCAGCTTTGATCACGGAAATAAATTATATTTTAACATACTGTATATTACAATAGAAAAGTTATTTTAAATTGTAATAATATCTCACAATGTTACTGTTTTTAATGTATTTTTGAAAGTTGAATAGAAAAATGCTACTTCATGCTTATTGACCTCTGTCTTTACATGAAGCTCTTCACACTGTAGAGTGTTCCAAATCACTTATTTCCATTACGACACTCCCTATACTGTATGTGCTGCAGACAGCAAGGCAGCTCACTATGTGTTGTAGTTTATGTATGTGTCTGTGTGTGAATATTTGTCTATATTAATGTCAATAAAGCACAATGAAGCTCACCTAACTCATGCGGCAGTTCGTGGCAGAGCACAGCCAGAGACGTGGCCAGACCAGACCGCCACGAGATGGAGAACGCTGCGCCGATCGCCAGACCGTCCGCAAAGTTATGGATGCCGTCTCCAATGGTGATCATAAAGGGAAGCAAACGCTGCTCTGAGGGAGAAGAGAAGACAAAGATGAAATTCATGAAACTTTTACTAGTGGCCTGATGGGATATTAATAACCCAATGGTCATTTGCACTAAACAGCTCATTTGACTCTCTTAGATGTGTTTTAGTAATATATCATGAACTCCGAGTTGTGAGTATTATCACCTCTTTTGGGTCCAACAGGTTCCAGGAAGGACTTCTCATTTTTTTCGGTATCCACCTACACAAAAAATAAAATAAAATTAAATTAAATTAAACAAATAACAACAATAGTAATAAATAAATTAATAAATTAATTAAATATTATTTATAAACTAGTAATATAAGACATTCAATATTCAATAAGACATAGTAATATACAGATATTCAGAGAATATTTAAGCACCTACAATATTATTATTATTAATATTAAAACTATTATAAACTAATATTAAAATTTAATTTTAAATTTGAACAATTACATTTAAAATGTAAGAAAATAACATTTCTGGTAAATTTCCAAAATTTTCAGAAAATTAAAAAAAAAAAAAGTCCCGTAAAATTTCCAAAACTCTGCAATGTTTCCAGAAATTTACCAGAAATGTTCCTCCTCTGTGAAACTTTATTAGCAAAATATTAATACAAGACATCACAAATACAGATATTCAGAAAATATTCAAGCAAATTGTGAACGTAACCTAAATTCAATATTTAAAGAAAACCATATTCTGAGAGAATTTAAGCTTTAAGTTTTGTTACTAGCTTCAAATCTCTGAACAGGGATATTATTGTTAACTAGACCTAAAAATTCAAAACATTAAATAATCATTTAAATTATACATACATAAACTGTAATAGTAACTGAAATAATATATCAACAATGCTAAAAAGAAACACACTGCTTCTGAATTTAGACCCAATTGGTATTAGTTTATTCATCAAAGACTCTTTTCTGCTTTTCTTGCTATTTAAAAGTGGATTTCTGTGAGATTTTCTCACCAGATCAGCCTGTGAGTTGGAGTGCTTGTTCTGTTTCTCTCGCTGGAACATCTGCAGGACTTTGCCGTGATCACAGTGATGAACGTCAGACTCCTCCTGTGAACACAGCATCATGTTAGTGGTTTGGGAATGGATTTATAATTGACCCGGACCACTCGAACGACACGAAAGACTCACTTCATCATGATTATGGCGATGTCCTCTGCGAGTAATGATGGAGAAGATGCTTTCCATCAGGTAGAAGAAATAGATACCCGCAATAAGCACCAGCAGTTTGTACACATAGTCGAAGTTGATCTCTGCATGGTCGTGATCGTGTCCGTCTTCGTGAACGTGGAGGCCTAAGAACTGCACAGAGATGAAACGACATTAACGCCGATCGTGCTTTGATTTCCCAGCAGCGCTGTGCAGTAATTCCTGTCTGCACTCAATAAGCGAGCTCTGTTTCTCTCAGCAATCCGGTTATTTTCCACTCAGGGCGATGACATGGTGCCACAGGTCTGCAGTTATGTTGACACGGATCTAAACGGATGAGGGAACGTGGGCGATGTCAGCGCTCGGGGGAAATAACGGGTGCCAGGCCTGCCGCCGAGACCCATTCTGCCCCGTTAAACCAGAAAACCGAGCTTTCGGCGAGACTTGAGAAGATGCCAAGCCAAAGAGTAATCGGAGGGTGATTCAGAAGGATGATGAGGGTGAGATGAAGGCTAAAACTAAAACAGCAGCTACTGTATAAAGTTGCATGCAAAGGTCAACGTCAGCAATATGATATATGAAATCTATGGTCCTTTGCCCTTTCTAAGTTATTTGAAGTTAAAGATTAACTTGCGTTTTGGCAGTGCCTCTCATGATTTGGGATGGACTGCAATAAAATTAAATTATGATCATTACTTGAAATAAACATTAACTGAAATATATATTCAGAAAATATTCAAGCTAATTTTTCTGTGAACACAATCTATAATATTTAATTATAAATCATATTTTAGTGTTGATCAGAATACTAAACGATTCTACACTACACAAACAGGGATTGAAGAGGCAAAAAACAGGGAACCAGTCATGTAGGCAAATAAAGTCATTTAAATACTGAAGTTATCAGCTGCCTCCAATCATGCAAATACAGCTTAGAATGGGGAAAGACTAAAACAGTTTGTCAAGAAGTTTCAGTGACGAAAACATTGGGGTCAGTAAAAAGTTTTTAAAAAGTCTATTCAGCTCACCAAGGCTGCATTTATTTGATCAAAAATACAGTAATATTGTGAAATATTGTTGCAATTTAAAATAACTGTTTTCTATTTGAATATAATATAAAATGTAATTGATTTCTGTGATGTGCAGCTGAATTTTCAGCATCATTACTCCAGTTTTCAGTGTCACATGATTCTTCAGAGATCATTGTAATATGCTGATTTGCTGCTCAAGAAACATTTCTGATTATTATCAATATTGAAAACAGTTGTGCTGCTTCATTTTTGTGGAAACTGTGATGCATTTTTATTTTTCATTATTGATTGATGAATAGAAATTTCAAAAGAACAGCATTAATTTGAAACGGATCTTTTGTATGTTAACATATTAAATGACTTTACTGTCACTTTGGATCGATCTAATGCATCCTTACTGAATAAAAGTATTCATTTCTTTTAAAACAAATGTTCAAACCCCAAAGTTCACTGGTACAGTCAAAAGACAAAAAGTTGAGGGTTGTGATTTGTTCCTTTCAGAGGCTCGTCTTTTCTGTTTATACTGCGTTGACACTTTTAACTCAATTTTTTAGCCATATTCTCAGCTGGTTTGTAACAATAACAACTGCTTTGTAGCACAAAATCACCATTTTATGATTACAATGAGATGCAGGGGGCCAGCAGTTGTGTGTATTGTGCTGAATGCGGGCGTTGCTCACCGTGGGCAGCAGATGCAGCAGAGCGTCGCCCGTCAGCGATCCCACAGCCAGACTGATGCAGAACTGGATGCAGAGCTCGAACACTTGCGTACACGCGGAAAACAGCAGCACCACGATCCCAAACATGGCCATCAGACAGATGATGAGGTTGGCCAGTGTGGCGTATCCATATCCTGCACACAAAGAGCTCATTCAGCGACAGTACACACACAACACCACATTCTTCCAGTCGAATGAAGGACAGCATTGTGCTGGTGTTGTTCTCTTCTCCTCAAGGACTCATTCACACTGAGCTTCATAAACAGTAATGGCAGAATCAGGATTGTTACAAGAAAACGGTTTTCTCCTTTTCCGGTTTACGAGTTTGAATGTTTTTTTTTCTTTTGTGCAAACAGTAAAAATACACACTGCCTTGTTATATATAATATAGATATTTACATATAGATACAATTCATACTCAAAAAAGTCACTTTTACAGTATTTCAGTCAGGACCACTCTGTTTGAGTAAGATTAGAGGGCCTGAATTTTATATTTGGCGGCAGGCTACGTTATGAAGGGTTCGGATTCTGAGCTATCTACAGGCAAACCTCGCTGAGGTTTGAACCCCCCTGAAGCCTAAGCAATTGCCAGATATTTTTATATGCAACAGTTGTATATTCCAAATAGAGTAATACAGTACTGTGGATAAATTTGGACAATTTTAGCAATGAGCAGGCTTCGCTCTGAAGGGTTCAGATTCTGGGCTATCCACAGGCAAACCTCGCTGAGGTTTGAACCCCCCAACACAAAGACGTGGTAGTGCGGCTCTAAGATCATACAGAGAGTGTCCTCTCTGAATGGTTGGGAGAGGTGGCATGCCTTAATATTTAAAGAGAGTAGCTTCTTACTCTGCAGAGATTAAACCATTATCATATCAGGTCACATGTTGGCGCGACGGGCAACAAGATGTTCCAAAGTATTCAATCCATGGCCACATTATCCACATCTTCCCATTGGATGCCAATGTCTTCCAGATCTCTTGGAAAGCCTGTCTCTGTGACTCCATTGATCTTCCTTATTTGGCTGTTGATTCAGCCTATGTCCCTCCATCAGTGACCACTATGCTCGCTAGGTTGATAAACTGCTGCACTCTCTCAATCAGCTGTCCTCGAATCGTCAGTGGAACTTTGGTTTGTGTACCTCCCACTCTCATCGGTCGGTCTTTTCTGTTCAACTTCCCAGCCTCTGAGTTCAGGCTGATTGTCACTTTAGCAAATACTCTCATCTCAGCTGGTGAAGATAGCGTATTTCAATTATGATCAAGAATGCTGTTCTCAGATCAGACAACTGGTGAGGATAAACTAGAAAATTGATGTATATCAGACATAACGTTGAATAACTCCATGAGAGGAAGAAATAATGCTTGAGTTATATTCCCCCAACAAAATGAAGTACACAGTTAGCTGCTTGAAGCTAAGCAAACATTGTCTCCTTAACGTAGGCATAGAGGGACTGAAGATGATGCTGTGCTAGCATGAATAGCATTATCGTTAAATGAGTGATTTAAGAATTATTACAAATGTAGCTACGCCAACCTGCGGCCCTAGAGGAATGGTGTGAAGAATGAATAGGCTAAATAGCTGTGTTAATGTGGACCCTCTTAATTAGTTGAAATCAGACTATAGCACAGTTGGAATGAAGTCACGTGAAGCCAGTGAAATGTCCGTGTCATCAAATCCCTTCTAGGCGAGTTCACGCGAATCAGTCCTTGAAACGCCTCTCAGTCAAGCAGCGCAGCTTCTCTATACTTGAACGGGGAAACTCCCCAAAGGTTATCACCAATTCTCTGACTAAACATCATCATTAAAATCAAAGTCAACTAAAGGAGGTAAAGCTTTTTCACATTTGGCTCCCAAACTCTGGAATAGCCTTCCTGATAATATCTGGGGTTCAGACACACTCTTTCTGTTTAAATCTAGATTAAAGACACATCTCTTTAGCCAAGCATTCACATAATGCATCTTATAATCTTGTACTGCAGTTATATCTGATCAAACGCACATTATTGTTCTTTAGCTTGGGTTGAACAAATCATTTTTGCTTGGATGGAAAAGCAGCTATGCTAATTATTTCTCTATCTGTTTCTCTGTTTCTGCCAACTAGGAATTACACAAGCTTCAGTCTGGATCCAACCCTTAAAATGATCTGAGATGAACAAACACCTGAGAAGAGATGATACCAACCCCTCAGAGGACCTCAGATGATGCCAACCCTCAGATGATGCCAACCCTCAGACAACATACAGAACTACCAAATTTCGCCATAAGTTAAATATATTAAGTTTCTATAATATATAAATATATTGTAGAAACTTAATTTCCTGTAAAGCTGCTTTGCAAAAGCGCTATACAAATAAACTTGAATTGAATTGAATTGAATTGAAAATCGCCAATTAAATCTGACAATGACTGTCTCATGATGGTTTCTAAACACACAAATCACAAAATTACGTTTTCTCAGGCTGACCAGTCAATGCTTATGCGCTTCTCCTAAAGACTGCCTCCACAGCAGCTGGAGCCTCCAACATCAGCCAAAGCAAATTAATCCATCAGCAACTGGCTCATAACTTAGAAGGCGGGACCTATCACTCTGCGTGCTGCACTTTCTCCCATCAGTGTTAACAAATACGCAACTTGTTGCTAGATGACAACTTTCAGACCCTTTAGAGACTTTTCCAAGTGCCTAACGACAAGCAATGGCTTATGTGTAGAGATTTAGATAGACAACATCTGAATTATAAATCAGATTTTAACAGAGTATTTCAGTTACTATTTCAAACTTTCTGACACAACAGAATATATGGACAGTTTATGCAATTTGCTGTATTAAATACATTACCTGAGCACAGAGTGTAGCAGAGAAAATATATAAATGCTGACACTAGGTAGAATGCAATGCAGGTAATGAATATGCTAAATGGCATATGACATTATCTAGAGATATTTAGCGACTCGAACAGGCTTTAGCTACTTCACTGAAAATAATAATTCAGGGAATATGAGTGCCTCGTCTGTATATCTAAGTCTTGATGTCATGCATCACCTGTCAATTGGATTCTGTTACCTTCAGTTATCGATTCGCAGGAAATAAATTATGGAACACAATGTGCTTCCTCATCCATGAACATGATTTCACACTCCTTCGAATTCAAACTGTGCTTAACCAATAATATGTTTCCCATAACACCAGATAAGTCTTATATTGACGATAACCAAACGACTGCAACACAGTATGTTTCCAATACAAACAGAAGCTTGTTCAACAGCATATTAACACAGCTAGCCTTAACAACGAGAGTGTTTCCGATGATAAACATAAAATCCTGGTAAACAGTAGGTTCCGAATAATGATTAAATAGCTTTTAAACAACAGCAGTTTCCAAACAAGCTATGGCCAACGTGATCATATGACTATACCCAGATAGCACACGTACGTCTGCAAGACGTCTGTTAAAGATCTCTTGATCTGGAAAGCATCTGCTGTCTACAAACATCTGACAGACGTCTTTCAGATGTCAGTTTTACATACATTCTAAATCATAAACATCTTAAAGACATCTAATAGACGTCTATTTGACATCTAAAAGGAAACGTCCTATAGACGTATTGCAGATGAGCAAACACCCTAAAAAATACGTCTTGCAGATGTAAATGCAGACATCAAATAGATGTCTCCGAGATGTACGTGTGCTATCAGGGTAGCGACAGCGTGTACTGAGCAATTAAGCTTAGCAACAGCTGTAGTGATTAGTTGATGTTCCTGTTATTATCCTCTAGATGGCAGTAGTCCTAAAACGTACAAGTGGCAGAGACATAAGAGTAAAAGTATAGAACAAAGAAGTGGTAGAGAAGCCTAAGCTGAAGTCGAAGTTGTGTGCTTAAGAATTGAATTGTTCTTAAGTCACTTCTAAATCAAGCTGCTTACGTATACTGGTCGATGCGGCGAATCGTGTATTGAAAACACGACCGAAATCTGAAGCGAAATCTGTACTGTCAACATCCTTTAAATCCGTTTGAAAGCTGTTCTGAGTGAGTGTTTATGACGAACTAGAAGACTGTTAAGCGAGTATCTGTGCAACGGATTAGCGTTTTGAATCTGTCTTGAGCTGAACTAGAAGCGAGTGTCTGTACGACAGAACTGAAACTGAAGCCCCGTTCACACTACAAGCGACAGTGACCGTTGGTGACCGGATGGGGCGTGTCCAGCGACGCGACAAAGTTGAGAATCCTTCAACTTTATGCAAATGAAGAGCAACTTTCGGGAGCGACAGCCAATATGAAAGAAGACAGTAGAGCTCATGTGATTGATCTCCTCTCAGCCGTAGATAAACATATGCAATGGAAGAAAGTAGGCTCTGTTTCTCATTCATTTTTGTTTGTATGTACGGATTTAATTTAGATTTAGATTATATTTAGTCTTTTGCCTCCAAAATGTTTGTACTTAGCGGCAAGAAACCTGATTCGCTGTCAAGGCAACCAGCAGTGGGAACACCCGCTAGTGACCTCATTGCCAGCCCCTGGTGACATGCAGCGACAAAAGTCGCTAGTGTGAACGGGGCTTGACTCAATGTTTGTCTGTGCGACAGACTAAAACTGTTTTAGCGCGCGTCTGTGTGACAGAACTGAACTGACTCTGCGTTTGTCTGTGCGACAGACTGTTTTAGCGCGCGTCTGTGCGACAGAACTGAACTGACTCTGCGTTTGTCTGTGCGACAGACTGTTTTAGCGCGCGTCTGTGCGACAGAACTGAACTGACTCTGCGTTTGTCTGTGCGACAGACTGTTTTAGCGCGCGTCTGTGCGACAGAACTGAACTGACTCTGCGTTTGTCTGTGCGACAGACTGTTTTAGCGCGCGTCTGTGCGACAGAACTGAACTGACTCTGCGTTTGTCTGTGCGACAGACTGTTTTAGCGCGCGTCTGTGCGACAGAACTGAACTGACTCTGCGTTTGTCTGTGCGACAGACTGTTTTAGCGCGCGTCTGTGCGACAGAACGGAACTGACTCTGCGTTTGTCTGAGCGACAGACTGTTTTAGCGCGCGTCTGTGCGACAGAACGGAACTGACTCTGCGTTTGTCTGTGCGACAGACTGTTTTAGCGCGCGTCTGTGCGACACAACGGAACTGACTCTGCGTTTGTCTGTGCGACAGACTGTTTTAGCGCGCGTCTGTGCGACAGAACTGAACTGACTCTGCGTTTGTCTGTGCGACAGACTGTTTTAGCGCGTGTCTGTGCGACAGAACTCAAGGCTGACTAAGCGCATGTCTGTGCGACAGACTATGGCAAGTGTGTGAGTACGGATGAACTTATATCTCTTATTAATTGTAGTGGGAGGAGTTAAGATCAGCTGAGTGTCAGCTGATGCTGCAGGCACGCTGTGGTCTGCCTGAACTACGCTTGAGCTCCATTCGTCGCTCAAACCAGATTTTAGCAATAAAATCAGTATTTTTCTTTCATTGAGATTAAATGAAGTGAAATCATATAATGTGTATATGGGTAAATTGTATAAAATATGTGGGTCATTTAAAAAACAAACAAACAAACAAAAAGATTATATGCATCTTGTGTTAAAAAAACAAAACAAAACTATATTTTAAGAGCAGATTTTAAGATTTTTTGAACTTTGTTCATTAAAAAAAAAAACATATTTCCCCCCACTTCACTGCCATAATACAGCAATGAAAATCATCCTTTCATTACTTGAAATAAAATAAACATTAAATGAAATAATGATGCAATAAATGCAATAATAAATAATATAAAAAACTTTTTATCCCAACTTTTCTCATTTTCATTTAGTTAAATTTGATGTGCTAAAATAGCTACAACTGAAATAAAATGAATAAAAACTATATAGGCGTATTTAAAAAAAACACATAAGAAATATAACAAATATAAAAAAAACAAAGTAATTCAAATATATTGATAAAAACTACAATAGTATCTCAAATGACACTGATGCATACTATTTTTTAATGAAATATTATTAATAATATTATTAAACATTTTCATTCTCAATAATATTTCTATTATAAACATTACCAATAATTTCTGTATTTTAAAGTTCCTATGTTATGATATTTAAATATCAAATAAAACAATGTCATATCTTTAAAATATGAAAAAAAATTTAAATATGGAAAAAAACATCTTTAAAATAAGTCTGATTGTCTTCAAGCAGAAGATAATTGTTTTCTTTTGATTTTTTGGGTGAGATATGATATTTTTCATGAGATTCATCCAATCATGTTTATTAGCCATGTTTCATGGAAAAGTCCATTTCATTCTTTACGCAAGCTTTGATTTTACAATTATGTATTATTATGGTGGTTATTCATTTATTTTTTTAAAGAGGAAAATTAACTTTATATCAGTTATATATTATATCATATAATGATATAATAATATAATTTATTATACATCATATCAGTGAAATATATTTACAGTGTATGAACAGGTGACTCACTCTCGGCAGTGCTGAGTGAATCCGGGCTGACGGGTGCGGGACTGATCTCAGAACAGCCTCCGCTGAGGATCTGCTGAATCAGAGCAGGGCTGATCTGTGTGAACTGATCTCTGGTCAGCGATGAAGAGTTCAGCCGGTGAATCCTCAACAGGTCTTCAGCACTGAAACAGGCCTGCGAGTGCAACAGAATCCACACTGAGACATGCAAATGTACGAATGCACAAAACATATTTCCGCATGAATATTTCATTTCACACCACAGCAGCGCCGCTGCTCTGATAATCACGCGTGAAACACTTGTATTTACTGTTCGCTGAATTATTAATTCCACGCATGTCAGACGACAGGTCTTATTTAGACGGCGTGTGAGCTTAGAGAAATTGGAGATATTCATCATGATTAAAAACAAGCTGGACGTTTGTCAGCACATGTACTCTTAATTTGGCTGTGATTATGACTGTGGACAGATGAAATGCGTATGTCACAACATCCATCAAGAGAAATAAACATTAGCGGCCGCCGCTGACATTTCATGTTACAGGCCTCCTAATCATTTCTCACGCAGCCACATGATTGCTCTCTTCGTCAAGTGCCACGGCTAAATGATTGGATTTCTGTGGTGTGCAAAGATTTCCCATGATACCAAATAAAACTATAGAATGTACAGGGAAAAAGACATGTTTTTATGTTGCTGAAAGGTTTAACGAAGCACAGAATCAGAAACTGGTATTTGAATGATAGAAATTGAATTGCAATTCAAAGAAATTCAACACAGGTCATGCATTCTGGGAAATAAAGTATTCAAAAACACTTGTCCATAAAATCAAAGTTAATTTATAACTATAACAGTCCCTTTGATGAACAATGGTGTGAGATCAGTTATGTGTCCAGATGTTACTTAAAAGTTTATTTAAATTAATGCATGACTGATTAGCACAACTTGTGAGTTGATAAAAAAGCTAATAATTTAATAATGCAAAAAGTAATGATAAAATAATTATTCTGATACAGTATAATAATAAAAAAACTAAAAATTTACTAAAAATCATATAAATTATTATTTTTTATTTATTTATTTTTTTTTACAAAATATTTTATTTGTTAACTTGCATTTCATGTGACCACTACCACCCCCAATAATAATAATAATAATAATAATAATAATAATAATAATAATAATAATAATAATAATAATAATAATAATATTTTTTTTCTGTATTTTGAAATGTGCTTAATTATTTCATGATTGATTACAGCAATATTTCCCAAACTATGGTTTGTGAGTTGATGAAAAATTAATCATTAAAACTGCAAAAAGTAGTATATAAAATAAAATAATAATTTTGGAGAAAATAAAAACAATTAAAATAAAAACTCACTAAAAAAAGGATTTAAATATAAATATTTTATTTGTTAATCCTTGTTTATGTGACCATTAATAAAAATGTATATTTACTAGTGCTGTCAAACGATTAATAATATCCAAAATAAAAGTCTTTGTTTACATAATATATGTGTGTGTACTGTGTATATTTATTATGTATATATAAATAGTAATACACACACATGCATGTATATATAAGAAAAATATTTTGTTCATATTTTCAATATATTTATATATAATATAAATTATATGAATATAAATATATACATGAATACATGTAAATATTTTTGAAATATATACTGTATGTGTGTGTATTTATATACACATAATAAATATACACAGTACACACACATATATTATGTAAACAAAAACTTTTATTTTGGATGTGATTAATTGCGATTAATCCGTTTGACAGCACTAATATTTACTATTATTAACATTTATAATATTTCCCTGTATTTTAAATATGCTTAACAATTGCATGATCATCACAGGATTTCCCAAACTGACATATACACTTTTTTAAATTTGGTCATTAAATATATTAACTTAAATTTCAGGGGACTTCAAGAAAATCTTTTAGGTCAAAAGATTTTAGGTCAAAAAATGTTTGGAAATCCCAGGATTACCGTGTCCCAGCTGCTGTTGGTCCGATGAGCATCCAGATGACTCTGTCTGTGGGTCTCTGTGCTGTGCTGGTTTTCAGCATCATGGTGCTCATGGTCATGGTCATCATGGTCATGTTCCTCTCCACCCAGGTGTAAAGCCTTTAGAAGCCCTTCAAAATCTGAGAAGAACAATATTATCAAAAACAAAAACAAAACATGATCACAACAGTTCATATATTATACTGATGCAGAACTATTGTAGGACTATAAGACAGTCATACCATGAAGCATGAGATTTTCAGAGCCGAAATGGCTGAAGATGTAATCCAGGAAGTACTGCTGCTCAGGAAGGTGGTGTGCTTTCATGCAGTCTCCACGCAGAGCGTGATAGAGGACGTTTCCCATCACGGAGTCCAGCTCTGTGTGCGTGTGATCGCCATGCTGATGGCTGCTCTCTTCCAGGATGTCCTTCATAGCGAGACAGGGCTAAAAAACAGACAAACACAAGACAGATGTGGCCGTCAGCGTCAAACGTCTATCATTTGTCAGTTTGCATTGCGTCTTGAGAGGCTTGCTGTCATTCTCAATGGCAGAAGTCAAGTAGTAATTAGCCTCTGCATGCTTTACTTTACAGATAACCGTGAGCATTCACGAAATCCTGAAAACTAGTTATTTGTGCTGACCTCATGTGTTTCAGGCTGATAGTATTTCTCCATCTCGTAAAACATCATCTCCAAACCCTCAAATTCACTGATGTCTCCATGAGGAGGATGATCAGTGGTGCTGTTATGGTCATGGTCGTAGCCGTAGATCGTTTCGATGAAGTGATCGGTCTCTATGCCCCAGCGGCCCTCCTGTATGGCCCTGCAGGTCTCCAGCGGAGCACTGAGGAACAAACAGCATGCAGGAGCCACGGTGAAGAAATCCTCCATCTGAAGCCCCTGAGAGCTGCTGTAGTTACTCAACAGCTGCGAGAGATGATTCACTGAAAGACACTACATACAGGAGAGAGAAAGGGAGAGGGGTCAGCGGTGAAATGATGATGGAATCTACTAGATGAAAGACTAATCTACTAGATAATGCAACTGTTTTGTATTACCATCAAGGTTTTTCATGCACTGGTCAATGTTTTGCTTCAATAACGTCATCTTTCAAAGGAGTGTGAAGAAAACTTTCAAAATACATATTTAAGTGTTTATTACAATTTATTTATTTGCATCTGTAGATTTAAATTACAATAGGCTATATGTTTAAAGGGTGTAAGTTTTCACATATTTTCCAGAACTCTCCACTTCAGAAGCACTTAAAATGTAAAATAAATAAATAAATATATATATATATATATAATAACTATATTGATATTAATAACTATATAATATATATATTTACATTTATGCATTTAGCAGACGCTTTTATCCAAAGCGACTTACATTGCATTCAAGTTACAGTTTTTACATTTTATCAGCTCTATCAGCTCTTGCTTTCCCTGGGAATCGAACCCATGATCTTGGCGTTGCTAGCGCCATGCTCTATATAGACTGCATGCTCTATATAGTAAAATACTTTTTCAGTCTTTCTACTTCAAAACTTCACTTCATTTAATCATTTAATTCTGAAGGTTTTATAGAGGGGTTTGTTCATTTATCATTCACCTGATCTATAGTTAATATTTTATTCCTAAAAACATGGTAAAAAAAAATTCTGGCTGTTGATAGTATGATTTATGGATAGATTTATAAAGTCATAATTGTATCTATTTTACAGTAATATTCAATTTAACCTTTTTGTGAAAATTGGTGCTGCTAACAAACCTCAAAACTTTATACTTACATAAGTTGTAATACAAAAGTTAATAGTTATCCAACTGAAAACGGAAAAACACTTTTTATGGATAAACATGAATCTCTAATCTACATAAAAAAAATCAATCTTCAAAGTAATACAAGGTTCAATGTACAAAAAAAGCCAAGCAAAACTTGACCACAGGTCCTGCCAAAATCTCCTCTACCACAGTAAAACTGTGGTACATATTAACTACCACTGGCAATCCAAAAAAAAAAAAAAAAAGACAAAGCTTTTTACAAAGTGTCTTAACATTGTGGAGACTCACATTAATTTATTAGGATTTTACAGTTTCACCTATACAAAAAACAAGTGATGATCACTGATTAAATAAATAAAAAAGTCTGATCTCAGTGATGTTTTCAGCAAAAACTTATTCAGGAGATTTCAGTCAGATTTTTTTTTTTCTTCCATAAAACCATGGGTTCACTGTTTGTAATTACTAATTGTAATTTCTAATTTCTGCACATAATTAACAGATTTAATTTGGAAGGTTAAACTTGGGACAAAGGGAGAAAAACCTTAATTTTTTATTTTTTTTTTCCATAAATGTAAATCTGAAGAAAGCTGTCAAGTTTTATTAAAGTGTTTTTTGTTCATGTTATTTTATGAATAGGTTTGCATTTTGTTTATTATTTTAAGATATTAAATGACCCAGCTGGGAACATTCTCAAAATGTTCTGGTAAGGTTCTTTCATAGTTACGAACAACCATTCTTCCAGTAACGTTAATAGAATGTTCGTTCAACGTTATAGGCCTTTTCTAAAAACGGTACTTTTTTTTTCTGAAGCATTTTAGCTTGATGTTTATCTAACATTTTTTAAAATGTTACTAGGCTACTTGTTTTAGAACATTCTGAGAACATTTAAAAGTAACTGTCCATAAAGTTTGTGAAATAATGTTCTAAAAACATTTTAAAAATGATTTTCCCCCCGAAATGTTTTATTTTTACGTTCATCTAAGGTTTTTATTTATTTTATTTTTTTAACTGTTATACGTATTTTAGAACATTCAGAGAAAAGTAACTTTCCATGTTTTTAAAAAAATGAAAAGGAATTTTCCCTTAACGTTATAACCAACAAAAACTTATTAGTAAATGTTTCTTTTTTTAAACGGACGTTTTGAACGGTTAGAGAACTTTCGAAAAGAATGTTTTCATGATCTAATGGGAACGTTAAAGAAACATTCTTAGAACATAATTTTGATATCTGTGAACTCTCTCATACATTTTATAAACGCCACAGGTCTGCATTGTGACAACATGCCCCAATAACTGCTAAATGCTGAATGAACTGAATATTTTATACTGGAAAAAGTAATTTGTCAAACCACAGGACTACTTAAAATGAAGGTCAAAAGGAGATTAAAGGTGATTAAAATTACGCAAAGACATCGTGACCGGTTACAAAACACATAGTTTCAACAATTAATCTGTTCAGCACAAGTAAAGAAGTTCATGAATGTGTTGCATGTCAGCTGCTTATATAAAAGACGCACTTTGACGGCACTGATTCTTTATTTCTCTTCTTAAGCGTGATTTATTCTCTCCAACCGTTCTTAATTTATATTTTAGCCTACATAAGAGATTTTACTTGTATATCATTATGTTTTAAGACACAAAACAGTGATTTACGCGCCTATTATTCTTCAGTCAGATTGGTTCTCTCAGCTGTAGCGCACGAGCCTTCGCTGGACCTCGACCTCTCCAAAAGTCCGCAAATATATCCTACCTTTCCACACGACACACCGGAGCACTGCACACGGTTCTCCAGCCGTTCAAACACCGAGAGAAGCGCATCTTCTGTGAGGAACTCTTCACCTGGAGCCACCAAATCCACGACTTTAGCGTAAATGTCCTTTTTATCGCCACGCGCGCAGGTAAACACGCCGAGGCAGGCGAAACACAAAACCAGAACACTTCTAGCCTCCATAACCGGTGTGTTTTATCCCGTTTTACGGTATTCAGAGGGGTTTTCGGGTGAGATAGGTCCGATAGACTGCATGCAGACACACAGCAGCTTTAGAGAGCCTCACACGGGTGATACCTGCTCAGGTAGAAGCTCTTCTTGCCCTCTGATTGGTCACTTCTCCACCTGCACTCAAATACGTCTCATAAAGGAGGGAAGCCTCTTCCGTTCACCTGCACTGAGGGGTTCGGACAGGGGCTGCCCGGTCTGGAGATCACATTTCAGGACTTTTCAACACTTGCCCTCTAGAAATAATGCCAAACATGTGATATTTAACATACAAAAAATGACAAAAAAGAGCTGCAGCCTATTGAAATGCTGCACACCTACATTTCCTCTCAGAATGGGCCTAATTTCAGGTCTGAGTGAAGTGTTCACTGAATGGAGGAACTCAAATAGGCACGATTGAGACACAATCCAACTACTGGTATTAAATATTACATTTTGGCTTTCAGAAAAATTTGCATACATATAAGGCTGGATGGTTTTTCTAACACAGAGCTGTTTATCTTGTTTGTACATCAAGATAAAAGTCAAGACCGAAAAAAATGATTAGTTCCCCCCCCACAAATGTGGGGTTGCCATGTTTGTTGTGGTAATTTTACACATTACAGATTCCTATAGTGACAACTTGCCCCAGACAGTGACAATATGCCCCACCATAGATGAATTGTACTGTATGCACTTTTTTTGGGCAACTATTCTGGTAATATCCAAAAAATCTAGTTAAGGTTTGTTTCTACACAGAAATTGACTTTAAAATCTGTCTGGATAAGCAGCATTTGAAGTCATAAAAAGCTGATAAATACAAACATGTGACCTCACATTCTATCTTAATGCAACGAGTTATGTTTCTTGGCAACAGTAAACATGATGAACTGTATTACTGAGCAAAATACTTATTCTGATTATTGTTATTATATAGTTATTGCATCAGTTTTATAAAAACAAGAACATGTATTACTGTGGTTTAAAGTACAATAGAAATATTATAGATTTAACTGCACTGACACTGTTAAATGAGAACAAAATTTGAATTGAATTCTAACTTTGTAACATCAACACTGTTATTGAACTGAATTGAATCAACATTAAACTGAATTGAGCTGAATTTTAAATCTGCAGGGCTGATTTACAGCTGAATATTTTATATGATAATTTTTTTACAAAATGAACACTGTTATTTTCCTGTTTAGCTGTGAAGTTACTTTGAAACAATCTGTACTGTATAAAGCGCTGTAGAAATAAATGTGACTCGGCTTAAACATGGTAAAATCACTGTAATGCACAGACCCTTGTGCTTTCTTGCATTCAATTTTATTGTATTATTTGTTCCAATTAAACTTTTTCCCTAGTGCACTCAGAAAAAAATTTACAAAAAGGTCAATACCTTTTTAAAAAGTATATCTTTGTATGCTATTTGCCCTTAAAGGTGCATATTGGTACCTTAAAGGTACATAATAGTACCTAAAGTGTACATTTTAGTATCTTTTAAAAGGTTACCACCCCAGCGACAGCCTTTGTACCTTTTTTTCTGAGCGTGTAAAAATGAGAACTGAATTCAACTTGTGTAATTAAACATGCAACATAATGACAAACAATATTGTTAATATACTGTTTAAAGCATTTATTTTATGCTTTACATATAAATATTTTAACAGTACTATGAGGACACAGTATACATGACTATTGCCCAATTTGCCGTACACAAGCTGTACACAAGTAATCCATAGCGAAATGTCTGTTTCTTTTGCGAACTTCACCATTTTATTCAGATCTGGGGTCAGATCCACCTTCCCAAAAACCTGATCTTAGCCTTCATGGGAATAACCATGAAAAGAAAATCTCAGATCTAAAAGACAGTCTCAATCAGAGCAGCTTTCAGAGTTTGAGGTGTTAGGACGAGTGAGGATGAGGCCTGTTTATGCAGCAAACACGGAGCCTTTGAAGATCTGAGCAGGGCAAATTTGTCAACAGGAAGTGAAAAGTCAACAGCCAATCAAAAGGGATGTCGTTTGCACATCACTGAATGGAATGAGGTCAGTTAGGCAGCTGAGAGCTTTATGACATTTACCTCATAAAGATGAGGAAGAGGAGGATGAGCTGAGCTTTGATCTCAACAAAGTGAGTGACTCAAAAAACACCACGTTCTTCATGATGGATCTTGCTCTTTGACAAGACTTAATAGAGTTATTTGAGTATCAGCTTTGTCTCTGTTGTTCTAAAATTCTAAGAACATCAGAGAATTCTTCTAAAATTCTAAAATGTTCTAAAATTCAGAAATATATCAGAGTATCACTGTAAAAATTATTTTTTGTAGTTGCAAAAAAACAGATTACTGGAATGCATTTTTCAAGAAAATACTGAACCCTTCTACTTCAGAATTTCATGTTCAGTTCACTGCCACTTGCAGTTTCTTTGTAATTATTCGTGAATTTTACTAGCAATGAAAGTCATTTCAAAGTAAACCCTACACCATTTTTCCCCAGTGTAGAGATACAAAATTCATCAAATTAATTTGGCGTTGGGAGAACTTGATGAGAAATATTTGAGTTCATATTGAGATTTCTAACACTGTTAAAAATCTGTTTCTCTTGTGAAACTCCAGAAGAGACACATGTGAGTCTAGGAGAGACAATAGAGCTATTAAAGAGATCTCATTTGTGACTTGTGTTTTTCCTACAGCACTTTCTTGTAGAAGAGAGTCACACCTGTGTGATGTACCTGTTGGTGCTTCAGGATCTTCAGGTGGGCTGTGTGAACTGTGGGAAGCTTTATGGTCTAGTCTCATTTACCCTGAAAAGAAAAAAAAAGCACTATTATTGCATCTTACGGTCTTAATCTTCATGTGAAGCTCAGAAAATCCTGGAGGAGTGTCTTTAACAATTAATATCACAACTGTCATAAAATCCTGTTTGATTTTACAGATTTGGCCAGAGGAGGGCATCCTTGTCCCTTCTAATTGCAGGAACTAAACAGCTGAAGTTCATCTGTGAGGGATCTGCAAAGAAAATTTTGGAGACTGTAAAGAGAATTTAGTATGAGTAGATAAAACGTTTTACTTTTTGCTTACGGCTAGTTTATCCTTTCTGAACAGCAGGGGTTGTCAACATTATTACATTACTCTACACTAGTTTCCTTGTCTCTCAATTAACACACTTACCTTTACAACAGCGTTCTGGATTCACTGCAGCACTTTACTGTGTGAAAATAAAGAGATTTTCATTTTTAAATGATAGTTTTTTGCTTGTTAGAATCATGCCAAAATGAAATAAGATGTTATTTCTTTCAATTGTACATTTTAAAGGTGAAAAGTGTACTTCCAGCACAATTAAAATCAACAAATATTTTAAACAGGTTCCCTGAACCCGCCATATTTTTTCCTATTTGTAAAATTCATGCTCGCATTTTCTTTTTGCATGCATTTGTTTTTCATTATTCATGGATGTATTAATTTTTGCATGCATAAATGAATTTGCAAATAGTATATCCTTTTGCATGTAAAAAAAATAATGAGTGATTCAGATTTAAAGTTACTGAACAAATACACCTATCCCCTCTATATGCACATAAACTTAAGACAAAAATTAACCAATTCATGGATGCATTAATTTGTAAAAGTTTATTTGCACGTAAAAAGACTTTTTAATGAGTGATTCAACTTTAAAGTTATAAAACAAATACACTTTCTCTGATACATGCATGTAAACTTTAGACTCACATAAACCATCCATCTATAAACATGCAGTGATGAATGCATTTTTAAAATAAAAGTTTATTTTTGCATGTAGAAAAGAGTGATTTACCTTTAAAAGAAGTACACATGCATATAAACTTTAGCCTAAAATAAACTTGCATAAATATATTTATATCCATGCTTTAATGTATACATGCATGAATTTGTAAAGAAAATTTCTTTATTTTTATATGTAAAAGTAAACTATTTAATGACTCATTTACCTTCAAATACAGTTGTAGAAATGTCTGTACATGCAGTACCTCTATGAATCTCCAGGGGTCCAGAGACAGAGGGAACAGGATTGGCATATGACCCAGATCAGACCTGAACCCATGAGTCATCAGCTCTCCTGTGTCTTACACGAACACGTCACCTACTGTGCCATGGCTCTGATGCTTTTATAACTCTCATGGTTCACACTAACCGCAGATTCTTGTGGGGACCGACAAAGGCCTCCAAAGTTCAAAGGTCGCTCTTCCCGTGCCGTTCCCAAATCTCCTCCACGGAGACCTGCAACCGTCAATTTAATAAAACCCTCCAATATAACATTCTGCTTACTGTTGCAACCTGCTGAGATTGGACAGAAGCCTGCAGGTAAAAGCTTAATAAGACCTCACCACCACACACTAGTGCCGTTTTTACACGGCTAATAATATAAGTACCGTAGCCCCTGAGAGTAGAGAAACAGGCAGAGAAAGCCAACAAGCAGATATTAACCACCTTGCTATATTACAAACAGCCTCCATTACTGCTAAAGATAGCCGATCCCTCACTACCGCAGGGTCTCGAGTGTAGCAGAGGGGGGAAAGGACGCTGCCGTTAGCTGGTAATTTAGGATGAGAGGGAGCGCTCACGATATTGATCTTAGCTCAGCTTTTGCTGAGCAGAGTGGAAAAAAACGAGAGTCAGAGAAGGTAGAAGGCATCTGAGCGATCCGATTGGCTCCCGGATCTATTATCTTATACCCCGGCTGACTCGGCCATCCTGTGACAGCGGTCTGCCTTCTATTGTTATGTTAAGTATACTTTATTAGCAGCTCGCAGTCTATTTAGGAACAATTCATAGAGGGTTTCTAATGCAGATGGGGACTTGTATGGGAGAAAGCATAGATTTGACAAATTTTGTCGTTGAATACGCTCAACAAAGACTTTAAAAAGATTGTTAGACCTCATTACACATATACGCATGAAATATTGATTAAAACTGGTCTCTTATGAAAAAATGAAAAAAAAAAAAACCCAGTTTATGCATGTATGGAAATATTACATTGGAGAATTAAAGGTCCCTTTTTCAGGTGCAAATTAAATTTTAAATTAAATAAAGGTGTAAAAAAAATTTAAAAAATTAAAAACACTAAAAAATATTTTAAACTGCATTTAGCTCTATTTATCATTTCAGAATTATTATTATGCATGCTTTATATTTTCACAAATTAATGGCAGGACCATTTAAAATAGTGAAAGCAAAAAAAAAACAAAAACAAAAACAAAAAACAAACAAAAAAAACCTACACTTGCTATACATGCATATAAACTTTTTCCTAAAATAAAGTACAATAAACACCCATTTATGCATGTATATAAAGATTGTTAGGGCTCATTGCACATATATGCAAGGAAATATTGATGACAATTAATCTTTTGTGCAGGTGCAAAAGAACAATATATATAAAGAATAATAAAGTATTATTGCGAGACCATTTAAAATTAACATCTGAAAGCAAAAAAAAAAAAAAGTGCTTACAAATGGTTAAAAATGGTGAGAAAACTACACTTACTATACATGCTTATCAATTTTATTCTAAAATAAACTAGCAAAAAACACCCATTTATAAAAATGCATTAATGTATTCATGCATAAATTTGTAAAGCAACTTTTTGCATGTAAAAAAAAGACTCTTTAATGAGTTTCTGAAGGTCTATTTATGTTTAGCGACACTCTTGCTTGTCTACAACAGTTTATTATTCGTCGTTGATTTGATTTTGTATTGTGTAAATGACAAGATTGATGGCATGGGCTGCTCCTGACAGACCCTCTCTGCTCTCACACATGAGCTCACCCTCCCTCTCTGTCTCCAGTTAATGATCTTCATATTAAGATCACTTTAGGACCCAGGAGTGGAGAGGGGCCCGTCCCACATGGGGGCCGCCTTTGTGTCTGGATAGACACAGGGGAGACTGGAGACATTAACACCATCTCAAATCATGCAATGATTCCCCCCCCCAATACACACAAACATACACACACGTTTTCTTGTAGTAAACATGCTATTTTACATGCATACTGCACACTGTGCTACTCATTACTAGTTGTATTTTACTAGTTGCATCTTATCTTTATGTTCTTAAGTGATTTTGAACTTGACATTTCAAAGCCTTTATTTTTTTATGAAGCTTCTATTTTGCACACAAATTCACCTAGACATACATAGACACACACACACACACACACACACACACACAAAGAGACAGATTTGGCCAATCATAAATGAAGGGTAAAATGAAGAAACATATAGTACTGCTCTCTAGGGACAGAGGGTCTCTTACACAAAAGGAGCATCCTGTCTGAGACGGCGCTGTCATTAGCTTCTGGCTCCGCCTCAACATTTCAGCAGCCAGTTAAAGGTTACCCTCGATCTGCTGCGCTGTCAGATGAGGCCAAGCAAAACCACGCCCATTAATGACAGCAACAATGCTGCTTTACAACAATGTCTCTTCCTTTGCTTCAAGTGCCATTGTGAAGTCTTAAGAGAGATCAGACTTATTGCTGATGATAAAACAGGTGAAAAAAAAAAAAACCACAGATGCACACTGAAAGAGGCTGTATAAACTGTATAAATAACCTCATCCTAGCAGCAGCATAGCAATGTGCTAAAATGCCATCCAACACATCATCCTAACAGTACAGCAGCATCTTTTGCATGGACTAAAATCAATTCACTACTGTAAACTATTTGCATAATTATTTGAAGAGGTTACAGTCAATGCATGCAAATTTTGTCAGGATGAAAATCAATGGCACAGGCAGCAAAGACTTCCACTTCAATAAAAAATAATTAAACTGAAATTCTAAATAAACTCTAGAATAATCTAAAAAAAATAATAAAAAATTCTGAGAGCCAAGTGTAGTGCTATTTTGAAAGAAACAAAACAGCACTACACAATCAGAGCCAGTTAGTAACTGATTACATGCAATCTGGGTTTTGTTATCAGATTCCAAATTTTAGGTACTCGTAATTAGATTATATTACATGTTAAAATGCTTATTATCAGATAACAATTTTTTAATGGATTGCATATTTACACATTCAGTAAATTAATAACATTGATTCTACCTAATTCTTTTTTTTTAATCTCTCCTACACTTTCCTTTCTAAAAATCCTTCTGTGTGTCATAGCATTTAGCTTTAAAACAAATAATTATGCAAGTTACTGGTGATGTAATCTAAAAGTAATCTAAAAAGTAGTCAGAATACTTTAGCTAAATTGTATGATCTAGATTACACTGCTAACTACAATTTTCATTATTTAATCTGTAATCAGTAACATACTACATTTTGTAAGTAATCTACCCAAGCACTGAACACAATAATGTGGCATCAGGCTCAAATCCTATCAGAGTATACACGAAAACATTTCTAGCTATGCTTAACTTAGGGATATTAATCAGATGTTATTATTCAAATATTTGTTATAAATGTCTCAACTTTAATTTGCATTAAAGCAATTCAAAACAATGCACTGTCAGCACAAAGGAGCACTATAACAGCATAAACATCTGTGAAAATTTTTCCAATTTCTTTACAACAGTTTAAAGAGAATCTTTTAAGAGTTTAAAGAGAATAAGTAAGTTAAAGCTGAGATGTTTATAGTGAATATAGCAAACGTTTGTCGCAAACACAAATATGTCTAATTAATATCCCTAAATAAAACTATGATTGTACTGATCAACAACAAATCTGGCAGAGATGACAGTGTGCAAAACAAAATGAGAGAATTTGTGCGTCCACTTAGAGTTTCAAGGATGCAAATACACTGTTGATGCCAAAATGAGCAGTCAACAGGCTTGTGATTGGACGACTGAATTTATATCTTATGCAGGATGCATCTGGCATTTTCTTACATCACTTGCATAGATTATTTTCAGTTTCACAATATGAAATAAGAGAACAGCATGAAGGCAACAGCTATAGTTACTGTGAAGACTGATATTCTCTGTTGTACTGAATTTGGATTATAATATCTCAAGCTCCTAGCAAAGCAAAACAACAAAAAAGCATCGCATTTCAATTCATATCAGCCATTACACAACTTTCACACACTCTTTTTTCACTATCACACTGTTTTGAGTGCATGCACATCAAAAGTTGCCATCAATCTGTGAAGAGAAGTGGTGTTGTCTGTGTTTCCAGAGCTTGTTGCCTGTTTAAGGGAAGATTTATGGCATCTAACTTCACGATGATACGTTTTATAGCATAACAAGTACTGTTGTCCCAATCAGCCGCACGGATGATGGATCTGTTGTTGGAGTGAGAGACAGTGCAACTGAACGAGGAACTCTTGCTGCTGGAATGATGAACCTCACAAAGCAAGATTGATGCTCTGCTCCGGACAGCGTATGAATTAACATCTCCTTCTCGCTTGTTTACACGCTCTTCCCCTTTCCTTCCTGCTAACATTGGCTTTCTAATCAAATCAGATCAAATCAACAGTGCTTTACCGCTGTGATTGTCAAACTAGCACCGGAGCATTCGTATGAATTAATTAGTACTAATCGGCGGTAACAGTGATAACTGCATAAACATGAGAGGTGCTCATTATTTATACTGTATATGAATAACAGGATGCTTGTAATGTCAGAAATGTGACCATCATTGAGTTTTACTGCGCTAATGTGAGCTGATTTGGATGCTTTTTGAAATGAGTCACATACAGGTACATGCAGGTTCTGTTACCTGTTGATTTCATGCTGGTAATATCTGGAGATGAGCTCTGGTTTTCACTCAGGGCCATGCACAGACCTTTTGAGGGGCATGTGCTGAAACTGAAAAAAGGGCACCCCCTTTTTGTGTATTAAATAACACAAAATAATAGTCTCAAAAGCTTTAGATATATTTCCTATTAATAACAATCATAATAATAATATAGATAATATACAGTAGATATACAGGGTTTCAGGGCTTCTTTAAACCTAATTACAGCAGCAATCTTCTGTGAGCCATGTGCTTGAAGATGTTTATGACTTCACTGTGATCCACTGGGATGTCCCTCTCTACACATAAAGTTCAATAAAAATATGTTTGATGAAAAAAAGTTTTTTTTAGCTATTCAGTTGGGTTTTATAAGCTAATTTGCATTATTTGGTTAACATGTTTATGTATGTCATTGATATATATAATCCTATATATCTCAGATTTCACAGTGATCTGATTCTGTAATGTTTGTTTGTTTGTTTGTTTGTTTTTAGTTACTACAACATTACTGTAGTAAAACCATGTTTTACTGTGTTTATACCAAGTGTGCCGCACTAGTCCTCAAAAGTGAAGCCATCGCGTTTCGATCGCCCCCAGGTGGCTGGTCCCAGTATAGGTCATAAACCCCGCCCTCTTCATGTAATGTAATGGGACATGAGACAAAATAAATAATTAAATTTAACTTCAAATATTTTGTTTTCAAAGATGTTTTTTGTCATTTCATGTAGATTTTATCGCGCCGATGTAAGTTCAAGTGTTCGTTTTTTAAATAAGTTTGGTTTTAGTTAAGTGATGCTATAAAAATGGGAGTGTGATGTCATGATTGACAGCTGAGACTGACAGCTTCTCTGAGTGAACTGAAGCACCAACGATCTTTTTCGGGATCTTCAGGAAGAGATTGCAGTTGTATTTACCTTATTTTAACACAAGCCTCTTATATGGCAATCAGCAGACAAAAATTGAAGCAGTACAGGCTAATTTAAAAAGGGTCAGGGGTATGTGCTTGCGTTTGACTCAGCGGGAGTGTGGGCGGGATGCGGCGCCACTTCGCTCACTACTGCGCAGACTCTGGTCCCAAATCAGCGCAATATGGCCGCGCCCTATTAGGACAATGGCGGCTTCACTTTTCTTCAATGGAAGTGAGCGGAGGTGCAAAGGTCGTCCATCATTTTTTACAGTCTATGGTTTATACATGTGAAGACGACGAGCTAGATTCAAAAATGCTAGCCTCTGGTCCCACCTATCTCAGACCTCAAATACATAAAATATCAGCCTTTATAGACATAGTGTTTCTTGCGTAAAGAAAACGCTGTACTTATTCAAACAAGATATTTACCGTTGCAAGTAAGTATAGGTCTCTGCAGCAAAGTAATGGGAGTAACCAGGTTGGGGCGTTTTTAGACCGTTACCTGATTGGCTGACGTCATAGTGATGGTAGGTTTAGGGGTGGGGTTAGGTCAGGGGGATCATTTTGATCGCATGATTTAGAAACACCCAGCAGTTTGACTTCGTTCAGCTGCAGTGCAGGGTTGCCAGGTTGCCAAAACCCGCCCAATTGCTACTCAAAACTAGCCCAAAACTATCCCAATCGCATTTTGAGGGGGGTCCCCCATTAAAAATCACGTTTAAAATACATGTTTTTTCGCATTCCAGGGGCTAAATATCACGTTATTGTGGTCGCTTCAAACTGCGGACATGAAAAACATCCTGCGATCTTGGGAACACTGCTGCTGTGGAACAGTTCATTCAGTCCAGATAGAGGGGGTGGAGTTATGAGGTTTTACTGACAGTTTGAGCGGATTCAACAAGATTTTAGTCACAAGCTCTATTTAATACGTTTCATTGGCTAAATATTTGTAAAACAGACAGACAGATGTAAAGGGTGATTAATAGCATTGATTTATGGAAGCAAAAAAAACAAAAACAAAAAAAAACACCACCACCAAAAAAGGGCACTTCGGAGTGTAAGGGGAAAATGGGCATGTGTTCTGCACAGGTTGTGCCCTACCTGTGTACGTGCCTGTTTTCACTAAAGTATTTTGTGGGCTACAGCTTTTATTATGTGGTTTAATACCCAGAAGATTGTGGGCTTGATACTCTGTGCCGCTCCTATTCTACTGTGCCTGATCTGCAGATATTTCATTTGTGAATATGGTACATGTATTAGTGGTGTTTCCCAGTGCAAATATCACTGTAACTATTGCACATAGTTTGGGTTAAAGATAGAAAAAAAAAAAAACAATAACCACAAAGAAACCACTTAACCATCACCAAAAACACCCTAGCAACCACATAACAATGCACTACATACCACTGTCCACACCCTAGGAACCACATTGACTCAATGCCTTAAAAAACCCAGAACACTCTAGCAACCACACAGAACATCCTGGAAACTACACAATAATGCCCTATAAACCACCCAGAACAACACAGGGAGAGCACAGCAACACCTTACAAGCCAACCACCCCAGCAACCACATAGTAACACCCTATAAACCACCCATATCAACACAGCAACCACATAGCAACACCCTATAATCCACTCAGAACATCCCATCAACCACATAGTAACACCCCAGCAACCAAATAGCAATGCCCTATAAACCACTCGAAACACCCCAGCAACCACATAGCAATGCCCTATAAACCACTCAAAACACCCCCAGTAACCACATAATGGCGCCTTATAAACCACTCAGAACACCCCAGCCCTATAAACCACCCAGAACACCCCAGCAACCACTTAGCAATGACCTATAAACCATCAGAACATCCCCAGCAACCATATAGTAACACCCTACAAACCACCCACCTAAGCAACCACATAGCAACACCCTATAAACCACTCAGAACACCTCAACAACCAAATAGCAACGCCCTACAAACCACTCAAAACACCCCAGCAACCACATAGCAAAGCACTACAAACCACTCAGAACACCCCAGCAACCCCATAGCAACACCCTACAAACCACCCAAAACATCCCAACAACCAAATAGCAACACTCTACAAACCACACCTCCCAGCAACCACATAGCAACATCCTATATACCACCCAGAACACCCCAGCAACCACATAGCAACACCCTATATGCCGCCCAGAACACCCCAGCAACCACAGTAACGCCCACAAACCACCCACTCCAGCAAACACATTGCATCACCGTGTATACCACCCAGAACACCCCAGCAACCAAATAGCAACCCTACAAACTACCCGGAACCCCCCAGCAACCATATAGCAACACCCTATAAACCACCCAGAACACCCCAGCAACCATCTGAGAAGGGAACATCACTTAGTGAATCTTCATTTGCTCTCCATTTGATCTCATTGCTGTCTAGTAGCAACAACTGAGCAATGAAAGAGATCTCCTTTGTGGTTTCTTCTTCCCTTTGGGAACAGGACAGATGCCAGACATAAGAGAGAGATGGAAGAAGGTTGGGCAAAAGCTACAGGCAGATGATATCTGGCAAAATGTCCTGCTCGGTGCAGACTTCAGGAAAGTACACTGGGATTGACCAAGCAAGAATTACCAGTGTTTATTTTATTTATTCTGGGGGTTAAAACTTTGTGTGAAGGCACAGCAGGGCTCCAGCTTCAAACAGCTCAACTAGTGCTGGGAGACAAGTGCCGTGGCGTTTCTACTCGGCCACGCTCTCGGAAAAACAGAAAGAGGGAAAAACACTTCGCAAAAGACTAACCGGATTAACTGTCATGCTTTATTTCAGCAACGAAAATATCTTCTTTGCAAAAGAGCTGAGCGCGAGGGCCGGACGGCACAGATGAAGATGTAAAAATACAGGCATCAGGAGAATTTTGTCATAAAGACGCCACACGTGACTCGTCTTCCCGAACACTTCAAAAGCTCCTGCCGTGGAATCAGCACAGCTTTGATCTGGAAGACTGTGGCCGCATCCGATTGGCTTTGCTGGCTCTCGGTGACAGAGCGGAAGACAGAAAGAGAAAGACAGAGAGAGAGAGAGAGATAAAGCGGCAGAGATGCAGAGAGGGGAAAGCAGGTCAGTGGACAGCCGCCTCCAGGGAGGAGCGTGAGGGGTGAGAAGATTAGGAATGCCAGACTGACCACAGCAAGTAGAAGAGAACAGATGTCCAGGGTCCCACGACTCCAAGGGGATGGAGACGGACACTGCACAGGAATCCCCCCCAAAACACACACACACACACACACACACACAGACTCTGGACAGAGTCAGCAGGGAAACATGCCCGGATGCCCCCTCTAGTTAAATCCCCTCTGGTTGAAGGTTGGATGCTCGTTTAAGTGAAAAAAGTCTCTGGTGGTCCTGTTCCACCTTAAAACATCTCATATACTGCATCTTTCTTCACTGCATCATATAAACTAAACAGATGCTGATAAATCTACTGAAAGCAGAAAATAAGAGGCCTTACAAACCACTCAGAACACCCCAGAAGCCACATAACAATGCCTAAACCCTAGCAACAACATAACACCGACCTTTAAACCACCCAGAACATCCTAGCAACCACATACTGTAGTAACACCTAAACCACATTAAACACCCTAGCAACCACTTAGAAATGCCTAAATCACCTTGAACAACTTCAGTAACCACATTACAACGCCTAAACCACCTTAAATACCCTAGCAACCACATAGCAATGCCTAAACCACCTCAAATACCCTAGCAACCACATAGCAACATCTAAGCCACTTTAAATACACTAGAAACCATATAGCAATGCCTAAACCACCTTGAACACCTTAGCAACCACCTAACAATGCCCTACAAGCCTCCCAGAAAATCCTAGCAACCATATAGCAACGCCTAAACCATCTTAAACACCTTAGCAACCACATAGTAATGCCTAAACCACCTTAAATACCCTAGCAACCACATAGCAATGCCTAAACCACCTTAAAAACCCTAGCAACCACAAAGAAATGCCTAAACCACCTTGAACACCTTAGCAACCACATAACAATGCCCTACATACCACCCAGAAAAACCTAGCAATCGTATACCAATGCTTGATCCACCTTAAATACCTTAGCAATAAAATAAGATATAAAATATCTGAAATATCTATTGGTTTGCAAAGCAATTTGAAAATGTCTCAATCTGTGCTCAGATTTGCCAAGACAACTTCACATATCTGTACCTGTCTCTTTCTCTCCGGCATCTTTTCTGATCTCATTGATAGCTCAATTATTTCTCCTAGACAGTATTAAACCACAATGCATAAAATAACTTTACCATAAGTCTCTTGCTTATCTAAACACATGCATCTCCTGCTCTTCTCAGCATCTCAAACTTTGTCTGCAATCAATAGTCAGAGATCTCAATATACTCAAATATTTCTCAAATGATCTGAGCTGCTCCACAAACATTTATAGCTCTAGATTCTTACTTTATGAACTATTGACTTATGTACTCCATCTATTATTATTTCTTTTTAGGAGAAACATCTGAGACAAAGGTGACACTTAACTGAAACTGATATCTTCTTTCTGTGGCGACGTGTCCCACTTCTCTTTGTTAGAGTGAGAGCTCAGCTGTTGGTTGTGGAGTTTGTGGTGCGTGAGAAACGAGGGATGTGGGGAGAGTTTGGAGAGCGTGATTAACTCAATTAACAGCAGCACTGTCTAACGTGTCAAAGAGGAGGATGAGAAAGACAGTCATACAGTAAGAAGAGGAGGACGGATGGATGGATGGATGGATGGATGAAGCGTGAGAGGCTGTAAAACACAATTTTCCACCAGCTGTGAAGAACAACTTCCTCTGATCTCCAAATCCTGCAATTTTCTCCCCACAAAACTCTTTTTTTCCCCCCTCGAAACTGCCTCCACACTTATTTAAATCTTTCATAACTTCAGTATTTTTTAATTTATGTATTAAAAAAAGCATAAGTGAGTGAGTGTGGGTATACAGGTATATTAAAAAATGTATTCAAATATTTTGTTTTAAATGGTGTATTTTGAATATATATTTATAAAAATAAATATATTAAATATTTATTTTAATTATTTTTTATTTTAATATTTAATATTTTTACAAATTTTACAAATTTAACCATTGTATTTTTTTTTTTTTTTTTGCTGTTGTTGAGACAAATTAGAAAGTGAGTATACTTTAATTCAATGTACCTAATTTATTAAACATTGCGATATAAAGTAATCTACCTGTGCTTTTCTAAATCTGAACTGAATAAGTACTTATGAAAAATTCCTGTACAGGTTGACAAGGTCCTGTTTTTCTGTCCTACATGCATCATCAGCAGGCCAAGTCAACCAATAAAACTGATTCTTCATCACAATGCAATATTACACCCAAAAAAACAATGTTGAATAACCTGAGTGAGTGATTGAGATCTGCTGAATGTGAATATTCCCCTTAAAGCTTTAATTAACTAGGAATCGCCCCCTTTCATAGATGTAATTAAATGCTATTTGAACCTCTTAATCGCAGTGTCCTTAAATTGTTTCTTTTGGTTGGCCGAATCTGAAGTCAGACCCGCTGGAGCAGGACGTCCCCCATCATGAAGGTGACAGGGTCATCAGTGGATCAAGTCATGATAATTAGCAAGCACCTCATCCACAGACCACCACCATTTACAGAAGTCCTTTGTTTGCTTTACTGCTCTGATGAAAGCGAGCACATCTCTTCCCAACAAGACAAAAGCTGTGGGATGAGTTTTATAATAATGTATGGTTTATAAGGCATGAGCAATAATAACAGCAATGCTTTATATAATTAGCACCATTACAGACTGGATATAAACAGTAAATCAAGCACTGGTTCACTGTTGAATTGAAAATGGCCAAATACTGTGCAAAAGATTTGAACTCAATAAAAAAAAATAAATAATAATAAAATGTGTGTAAAATATTAAAAGTTATGATAATTCAAGTCATGTGTATATATATATATATATATATATATATATACACACACACACATATCTATACTTATATACAGTATATATATATATATATATATATATATTAGTGCTGTCAGACGATTAATGGCGATTAATCGCATCCAAAATACATTTTTGTTTACATACTACGTGTGTACTACGTTTATTTATTATGTATATATAAATGCACACACATACAGTATATATTTTGAAAATATTTACATGTATATACATTTACATATATTATAATATTTTATATTATATTATATTAATAAGTAGTTTATTTTTTTATTTTATACATATTATACATACACATTTTTGCTTGTTTTTGAAATGTACTGAATGCAACAAGGGTGCACAAACTCGGTTCTGGAGGGCCGATGTCCTGCAGAGTTTAGCTCCAACTTGCCTCAACACACCTGCCTGGAAGTTTCTAGTAGGCCTATGCCTAGTAAGAGCTTGATTAGCTGCTTCAGGTGTGTCTAATTGGGGATGGAGCTAATCAAGTAAGTAAATCAAGCACTGGTTCCTTATTATACATTATATTATATAATACTTATATAATATTATAAGTATTAATAATTGTAAATATTATATATAGACACATTTTTGATGGTTTTGAAGTGTATTCAAAAAATATTTTATAATTAGCACCACAACCTACAAACTGCATACTAACTAAAAGTAAATTAAAACGTAAACAAAAAAGTAAATCAAGCACTGGTTCCCTGCTGCATTGGTAAAAATGCTCAAATACTGTGCAAAAGTAATGAAATCAGTTCAGTATTTTGAGCAGAATGGTAATTAAAGGAATTCCTCAACATTTTCTAAGCAGAACAACAACATTTTGACCTTTGAATCGCTGATATTTATATCACTACCGGTTATTAACTAATTACATACGCATCTGCCAAATTAGAAACCCCGACAGACAGAGGAAGGAGGTTAATTGGTTACTGGAATATTTTTTGCATGAGATACATGAACACGGTTATATAGCGAACGTCGCGCTTCGCACGTGGGACATAAAGCAGCATAACGGCGCGTGACAAGCGAAGCAGAATGGATGAAACACTCCACATGTTGCAAGCCCAGATGAGACGGTACGGCTACCGTATATAATTAAAGCAATTGCATAAGCTGTTCAATTATACTCCGCCTGATAGGCAAAGCACCCTCCCGCACTCCTCGGCTTGAAGAACCGGTAGAAAAGGGGAAAGGAGGCCTTATAATTACAGACGTGCCATATGGTCAGCACGGGGATCGTGCCGAAATATTTACTTTCCCGCTGTATTTTTTACGGCAGCTGAGATTATGTCTTTGTTAGCGGATGCCAGCGTGCGCTGTCAGAGTTTGTCAGTGCTTGGCCATGCTGCAGACCACCATCCAACACGCTGCTTTAATTAGCGTCTGTGCGGCAGTCATTATTGCAATTAGCGCGGCTGTGCGCGGCTGCCTGGGGAACCTGAGCAGAACCTGCTTCTCCCTAGCAGCTCCTCCCTGGGCCCAGCAGCTGCTTTAACTCACTTCTGTGTGTGTGTGTGTGTGTCTTACTTTACTTAATTATCTGCTTCTTATATATATATATATATATATATATATATATATATATATATCTCTCTGTTCTCTGGGCCCTCATTTGATTATCATTAGGATTCTATGAGCCGAAGAATACCAAAAGTTTACTTGTTTTCATCTCTCTGATTGTCTTTTTCTTTTAAAAAACAATGTCTTGAGGTGCTTTTGCACTACAGCTGTTGCCGAGGTCCGTTTACTGCAAAAAAATAAATTAATATAAAAAAATAAACAAATTTCTTAATCAGTATTTGTGTTTACAAGACATCTTACAGTAAAAACATCTTTGAAATGAGATATATTTACTATAGAAACATAATTATGTGAGATAAGACTAAACAAGACTAAACAGTTTATCTGACGAATAAAACTGCTCAAGACAGTAAAACTTGTTTACAGAAATTCTTTTTTTTTTCTTTTTTAAGGTGACATATGAAAATCTGACTTTTTCCGTGTTTAAGTACTATAACCGGCCCCCCGGTGCATTTGCCAACCCACAAAACGCGAAAAAGGACAACCCAGTAACTTTGTTTTGACAAACCTTTTTCTGCAAGCTTGTTAAAAAACGATCTGCTCAGATTTCACTCCCCCCGTGATGTAGAAAGGGGAACTTATTATAATATTACCACCCCTTGATCTGCATGTTTCTACCCATGGCGCTGCCATTGTGTTTTTGCAAGGGACAGCGATGTACCAGTTCTAATGCCATGGCGAAAGCCACGGCTGCACTGACAAGCACAGAACACTATTTAGAGTCCCAGCCTCAAAGAAGACAAGAGAGCAGTGGATTTATTGATTTATGTACTGTATATTACTCTTCTGCCACACAGATCTAATATAAACATGATTTCTTTTCCAGCTGTTTACCTTCACAGACATAACCAACTTTTTATAACTCGTGTGTTAACATAAACTTGTGTGTATTTGACAGTTTAAGTGCAATAAGACATGAAAGAGCTTAGTTTAGTATTCACATGCTGTGTGACAGACGATTTCTGTGCAAATACTTCGGATGTGTGCACTCAGAAAACTGTATATCAAGTTTAAACGGATATGGCTTTAAAATGCAAGATTTCAGTGCAATAGACATGATAATCAAAACCAAACAGCTGTTTTTTTGGCGTAAAAAAAAGTGTCTGAGCTTAAAGGCACAGTTCTATTCTGGAAAAGGGACGGGGAGCAGCAGCTCATTTGCATTTAAAGAGGCATGCACGAAAACAGTGCGTATCTGCTTCCACTCAAAATAGGCATTTTCAAAATGATAATGAAATTGATCTATGGGTATTTTGAGCTGAAACTTCACAGACACATTCTGGGGACACCTAAGACTTATATTACATATTGTAAAAAGGGGCATAATAGGTCTCCTTTAAGCATAAACCTTATAAGATTTTGACTGATTTATGAATTATTAGCAAAAATGTATAAACCAGCTGGAACACCCTAGCAATTGCATAGCAACACACTAGCAACCTCACAACAATCCATTTATCTCTCTGTGTGTGTGCCTGAAAAACATTCAAATTGGCCTTAAAAATTTCAAGCTTCAAAGTTTTTAAACCACTTCAAACTTTCTGGCCAGGTTTTCTCAACATCAGAACTTTTCTTAATTTTATTTTTTACCTAATTATCCTAAGCAACATTTCTTCTCAGGTGAACATGTCTTGTGGTCTTGTTTTCAAGTTAAAAGATCTAAACAACTGTTATATGGCTCCAGTAGTAAACAGCTGTCACTGGTACTCACGGTGGTCTTCATCTCGATGACTGTAATCGAACTGAGTGTGAAAAAAGCCTGACAGAATTGCTTTCAGTCGAGTCACTGGAGAGCAGAGGAAGTTTCTCTTAAATGGCCGCTGAGACTCTTCTCTTGACCTTTGGCTTCATTATCTCACTAATTAGGCTTATAACTAGTCTGACGGCACAAACTCATAAACAGATTGCCGGCATATTGCAACCCAGAATATTAAAACAAAGGACAAATTGCACAAAGGCAAGCAGCACTATTACTTTTGCTCAAACTTAAACTCAGTATGACAACGTTTGTTCTCCAAACATGAATTATTATGATGACAAAAATTCCAGTGCAAAGCATCAGTTATAACGATGAAAGAAAGCAAAGAGGTAAGATGGAAGTACCGAAACATTTAAAGGTACAGTAATATTGACAGTTACCGGCTGAAATGCATACTGCAGTTGAAATTTGACGTATTGGAGACAGTTGTTTTGTCCGACCCCTCCTCCTCAGACTCAACATTCACATGGGTTGCCAGACTGAGGACTCGCAACAGGAACAAGCGCATTTGACAACTGAAGGTGATCTGTGTGATCTGGTGATCTGCGATTTCTGACCGAGTTCATTTACTGGCTTCAAAGGGCTGCAATACACTGTGTTTTCCGCCATCTGGCAACCTGAGGTGTCGAAATACTATTGGTTAAACTGCCAGTGGGTGGAATCACACAGACCAAAACAAAAGCAGACATTCTGACACGGATCACACATTTCAAAGTAGAATAACTGGTGTAGCATTGTTTTTCAGAGAAACAAGTAGTGAGCAAGCATCTTTCCTAAATATCTGCAAACATATGGTATTTTTATGCTTTAGTACAGTCAAAAAATTGCATACAGCTCCTTTATTGTTTGACAACTGTTTTACGATAGAAATGTTAAACGAACAATGGTAATACCCAGCAAAGCATACTACTTGACTTTTTCTAAAATATGGCCGGTTTGAACTGAAAATATGGTATAATTTACATGATTCATGTAATTCCTAAATGAATGTGAAGAAACAAAAAAAGTTTTAAATTTTTGACATATTAGGCATACAGAAAAAAGTGAAAGAGTGCATATAGTAAAATATTATTTGTAAAAAGTTCAAAATGATTACTTCCATGCTAGAATTGGAGCATTTCCTTCATCATTCCATTCCTTTATATATAAAAAAGGCTGGACAGTAATAAATGGCCTAGGCACCACAACAAGACCCTAGAAACCGTCTATAACACCTTAGCAACCCCATAGCAATGACCCAAACACAGTCTGTAAAACCGAACAGTTAAATGAATTAAATTAAAGTTAATTTCACTCAAATAATAATAATGAAAGTTCATTAGACTTAATTGAAATAAGTTCTGTAAACTCAAAATGTCGTTGTAGTAAGGTGAACTTAAAATGTTTGCGTTGTCTAGTTCCCAGCATGCTTTGCATCAGACAACAAGGAAAATAAATGTAGAAATGTTATTTTGCGTGTTTTTGCACAAGATTAACATAGAGAGAGACACAAGTTAGTACTTAAATGTTGTGTTATGTTAGGATTTACATAGGTTTCTGTTATGTTGGTTTTGTAGGGTTACCGTTGTGGTGAAGCGTAGAGCCTGTGGTTAGGTTGAGGATGGATAGAAAAACTTAAAGACTATATATACTGCATGTTGTTTGACTATTTACACGCAAGTGTGTCGTGAGTCTTTTAGATAACTACATTAGCGTGCCAGTGTGCTGTTGCAAACTAGCACTGAACTATAAAGATCTGAATGAATGTGCTGTTTATGGAAGCAAGTTGTATATAATTATCATTGTGATGAGTGGGGTGGGATCATGGAAGTGAGGCTTGGCTTGGCTTCCACTGCTCTCAGCCCCACCCCACTTGTCATAAAAATTTTAAGCTCTACTAACTTAAAAAAATTGAGTTTGTTTACTCAAATGTTTTGAGGCAATAAGTTTCCTCAAATGTTTCGAGTATTCTTAACTTATCGGGTTTTACAGTGTAGCATCATAGCAGCAACTTTTGCAGAAGAAAACAACTCATTTTCCTCAGCACGTTTAGTTGTCTCTTTTATACATTTTTTGAAGATAAACTCTTTGTTCTGGAAGGAAATGTATTAATTATCATCCGTTTTACAATTTAAGGCTTAGAAGCGTATTTGTGTAAGAACTGAATTGAATTATCTCACTTCTGTTTTGACTTCTTGTTGATTTTTTCTGCCTGCAGCAGCTTTTGTGCAACAATCCCTGTAGTATTTTTAGTGGGAGAAGTTTTTTCTTCTTCTTCCACTTGCTGAGTCTGTTTCGGAAGATTATTGAGTTTGCTATTTGGGTCACAGCATGCTGTGCTTCTGTACAGTATGTTTGGGAATAGCTGTGGAGAAGATACATATCTCCAGAAACATTCCGCAGTACGGCGGCCGCCGCGCGTCCCATCATCCGTTCGCCCCGTGAAACGCTTCTCCATCTATCTGACATGTTCTCGGAGCATATCAGACCCATTGCCTGACACGGGAAGATAATTAGCCCAGCGATTAGGTAAACAATGGGCTTAATTGAGTAATCAGAGAGAAGGAGAAACTGCAGAGGCTACGATTAGAAATCTTCAGTGGCGGCGCTGGGTTTGTTTGGGGAGCAGAAGACAGATTTAATCCATCCGATTCCTGGGAGAGATGCGAGATCTTCCCCGCGGAACGCAGAGACACCGGAAACTTTCCGTCTTTGCACATGCTCTCTCGCTCTTTCTCTTTCTCTCTCTCAGAACTCCACAGCAGATAAAATGATTTTATGATTTAAGGCACCGATTCTGCCTCAGGCGTGAAATCTAAGTTCATGTTACGGTTGGTAGTGATAGATTTTTTTGTTGCTTCCTTGCTTTTCAAGCATTTTGCTCTTTCAGCATTCACACAAAACTTGTGGATGCTTAAGATCTTGTGCCAGTCCCCTTTGAAAGAAACTAATTCAGAAAAAAGTGAATAAAAGTAAAATAACTCACTTTTGCATTCACAGTAGCCATGGTTACTTACATATTTTTTTTCTTGCAGATTTTAGGACAATGCATTGGAAAAACTGTAAGATGCAAATAAATAACATGTATATGCACATTGAAAATTGGTGCAGTTTTCATAAGGTAAGACGATGAGCATAAACTATCATGAACACAATTTGACCAAATGAATTCCTAAAAAGTGACTAATGCCTGACTAAAGACATGTGACCGAATCATTTTCTCCCATGCAAAGTCACTTCCAAACGTCGTTCACTAACAAACATGAAATTTGCCACTAAACTTTGAAAGCTTGTTTCCGCCATGAGATAAAAGGGTAATTATGACTTTTCCCCCTGCAATTCTGAAAGAAAAAAAAGAAAGATATAAACTTGCAATGGTAAAAACAAAAGTCAGAATTGTGAGATAAAAAGATGCATTTTTTTAACAATTGCAAGATATAAAATCAATATAAATTGATTTTTTTAATCCTATGATGGAAACAGGCTTCTGTACTAAACAGCAAGAGCAATAGTAGCTTCCCCAAACTCTGTTTCCATTTTGTGCCAATTCGGTGGTGATTTTGTTCTCTTGAAAACATATATTTTTTTTTTTCAGTAATGTGATATTTCAAAGTTTTCCCATCATAAACATTTCAAACAGTAGTAGTATGCTACATATTGTCACGTAACCTCATGCTACATTTAATTCAGATGATAGTGTCCAGTGATCAGTTATTTTGCATTTATTAATCTAATTAGTATACAATATCCATTAAAAGTAATGCATAAATGCATACTGTGCTGTGTATTTTCTGTATGCATGAAACTACAGTTACATATGCCAGAATGTGCCGTATAAAACCAAAGCAACACTGCATACTGTAATCCCACAATGCAATGCAGTGAGGTGAATGAACCAGAAGTAGAATCAGTTTCCTTCTGGACTAGTTTGATGTGATTTAAAATTAGATTTAAAAAATGCAAAATATCTGTATTTATCAGCTTTATTTGCAAATTTGTAATATTCCAATTTTTTCATAAATTGCATGTGCAACTTGAATGGAAACATGGCTGCGGTCTCTGGCCTTAAAGGGTTACTCCACCCCAAAATGAAAATTTTGTCATTAATCACTTACCCCCATGTCGTTCCAAACCCGTAAAAGCTTTGTTCGTCCTCGGAACACAATATAAGATATTTTGGATGAAAACCAGGTGGCTTGTGACTGTCCATTGACTGCCAAGTAAATTACACTGTCAAGGCACAGAAAAGTATATAAAACATCGTCAAAATAGTCCATCTGCAATCAGTGGTTCAATCTGAATTTTATGAAGTGACGAAAATTCTTTTTGTACGCAAATAAAAATAATGACTTTATTCAACAATTCGTCTCCTCTCTGTGTCAGCGTAGCACCATTTTGGAGAGCATCCGATGGACGCAAAGTGCGTACGCTATTCTTTGTTATCAGTAACGTATGGATACGCTGTTTCCGTTCAAATCAAAGCGTAAATAAACGTACAATACGTATCCATGCGTTACTGATGACAGAGAATAGCGTACGCACTTTGCGTCCATCGGATGCTCTCCAAAATGGCGCTACGCTGACACAGAGAGACAGAGAGGAGACAAATTGTTGAATAAATGTCGTTATTTTTATTTTCTTTGCGTAGAAAAAGTATTCTCGTCGCTTCATAAAATTCAGATTGAACCACTGATGGCAGATGGACTATTTTGACGATGTTTTTTATACTTTTCTGAGCCTTGACAGTGTAATTTACTTGGCAGTCAATGGGACAGTCACAAGCCTCCCGGTTTTCATCCAAAATATCTTAAATTGTGTTCCGAAGACGAACAAAGCTTTTACGGGTTTGGAACGACATGGGGGTTAATTAATGATTAAAGTGATTAATGACAAAATTTTCATTTTGGGGTGGAGTATCCCTTTAAGAGAGTAGTTTAGTCAAAATTAAAATTGCCATCATTTACTCACCCTCATGATGACCCAAACCTGTATGCTGTTATTTGTTCCAGAGTTCATGCCACATGATGACAGCTCATAGTGACCACATCTCTCAAAAAGAACAAAAAAGCAGCATGAACACACCATAAAAGTAGTTCAGAAGATACTTGCTCTGATTGATATATTTTGCAAAGTGACAAACATTGATGCAACCGCAAACACACCAGCACTTCTACAGTCCAGCATGCAGCTGTGAAGCGGGAACTCTCCTGTCCAATATCCCAGCAGCCCTCAGATGACGAACACGAGACCCCAGAGACAAACACTCATTCATCATGAGCTGTCAGGACGCCCGGGGCAGCATGTCACGCTGCTGTTGATTTAACAGGAGACTGTCTGACACGCTCAGACCTTCCACAACAACTAGCCAGATTTACAACTCGCAACCTGCCTCTGGATTACCCATTATCTGCCATTATTAGTGTGAGGGACTCTCCCTTTCATCAGGACAGAGCCGGACAAATCTGCTAACTAACCTTTCAGGGAGCTACACACAATAACAGGGATTCACAAACTTTTTTGTCAGCTGAAAGCCTTTGACAAAGTATTTACTTGATTCGGCCCCCAGACAATTTAATTTAAATTACATTAAACCACATTTACATGATGATGGTTCTCTGATGTTGGTTAATGCCAGGGTTATTTTATTGAACTAAAACTGAAACTAAAATTAAAACTATAAAAAAAATTATGAAAACAAATGAACAAAAATAAACCATAAAATCATTACGTGAAATAAAATAACTGTTAGCTGAAATAAAATATTAAAATTTTTATTTCAGCTAATTGCCAAGGCAACATTTCTTCCTAAAACCAACATAAAATTAATAAAAACTATAGAGATACATATTAAAAAAAAAAAAAAAAAAATCCCAAAAACACAACAAAATGATTACAAATTTAAATAAAATTCAAATTCAAATGGACAATATAAAAAAAAAAGCAAAATATTGCTAATTTGTTAGTAATAGTACCTAAATGACACTAAAATAACATTGAGGGTCACATGACATGCAGAAAATCAAATCAAATATTTTACTTTTATTTTTAAATAATTTATTTACAGTATAGGGCTGTACGATTTAGTCAAGAAATATATTGTGATTATTTTGTCTTACATTGCAATTAAACTATGATATGATCAAAAAGAACAAAGAGACCACTTCAGTGATAATACTAATAAAAGTGTTTTTATATTATTTTAATTCTTATTATAAAAAATTAAGACAAACTATTGTAATACAATTGTACTAGACTAATTTGATTGAACTAATAATTTTTTAAAAATCTTTTTCATAATAATTTATCATTTCAGTCATATTTCAGTTTCGATTCAAATTTTATTTCAATTGCAGCCTTATTTATTTATTTAAATTTTACATTTTATGATTTCATTTTTAACTTTTCATGAACTTACAAACCCCCACTTGGGAAATCTTGCACAAGTCTCTTTTAAAGTCTGCTTAAAATGTGGTTCATTTTAAATGCGGTTTACAGTTTAAGATGGTTTATTGGTCTTTTAAGCATGTCCCCCTGCCCAAAATCTGCCTAAAACCTTTGAAGTCTTTTTTACAGCACTGATGTCCTCATCCCTATTAAAATCAATGGTTTTCGCTGTGCTCACTGATGTAGTGTAAACTCCAGTGTGAAAGTGCCCTTAAAGGATGATCTGGAGCGGGTCGGGATACGTGACCCTCGAACACACACCGAACGTCCGTGCATCTTAACCTCGGACAGCCGAGCAGACTCACGGATTAGCGGCCTGACTTATTATCAGTGCTGAGCAGTCGAGAAAAACACTTCAACAGTTTCTTTCCAATTTCTCACATGGTTGATCTAATATGTGAAAAGAAAACCAATCGACCCATGTCATTGGGTTATTATTTTGCTAATGTGAAATATTTTTTTTTATTATTTTGAATGTGCATTCCAAAATCCAATCAACATTCCTGACCACAGAAAAGGGCCCTTTTCCATGCGCTGAGATTAAACCCCTCCAAATTAATAATCATTAGCATTCGACTCGGAAACCAACCACTGTGCAAGCTCTTAAGAGCCTTTATTTGCATATTTTAACATGCTTTGTGAACCCCGTCCACTCCAGACGCGATATTCCTGCAGTTTGGAAGGATGATAATATTCAGCTTGATATTATGGCCGCTCTGCATATGGCGTCAGTCTGATAGGTCAACGATAGGCTGCTTTATGAGAAACAGGACGATTTCAGAGCCGAGTGATGCTTGAAATGCTGTGATTACAGTGTTGAAGAGGAGCAGATTGAAAAATGAACCTGTGCACCGTCCAGATCCCTCCACGAAGGTCAGCCGTTTACCTGTCGATGAAAGAGGCGAAGTACAACTTTTAGTATTCAGCACAGGATCCAGCTCACATGCAGTAAATACCACCTTTGCCCAAACAAAAGCATTTATTTAGGCTTCCCAATACCCAGAAATAGCCTCTCAGTCTGGGAATACTTACTTGACTAGTATATAATGTACACTGCATGTTTTTCTTTCAAATAGTATGTGAAACAGATTTCAAAACAGCAGTATGCTGTATTGTCACGTGACCTCATCATGTTGAAAGTTTAATACAACAAATAGTGTCCAACAATCATTTTTGACAAAAATGGTTTAAAATCAAGTACACTGTTTACAGTATACATACTATATAGAGCATAAACAGTAATAGAAGTATGATAGTATGCAACATTTATACTGTGTGAAGTATGTGTATTTTCTCTATGTATGAAACTAGAAAATCCAAGCATTACATCACTTGCTCTGCAATGGATCGTCTGCAGTGAATGGGTGCCATCAGAATGAGAGTCCAAACAGCTGAGAAATATATCACAATAATTCACAAAAAAATCCACACCACTCCAGTCCATCAGTTAACATCTTGTGAAGCAAAAATATGCCTGTTTGTAAGAAACAAATCCATCATTAAGACATTTTAACTTCAAACCATTTCTTCTGGCCAAAATATGAGTCCATAATCAATAATAACGCTTTCTTCTGTGGAAAAAGTCCATGTCCTGTTGTCATCTCACATCAAATCCACCCAGATATTTGTTCAGAACCATTTTGGACTGTTTTCACTTGTAAATTCTGTTTGATCTGTGCATATTTCTCTCCTGATTCAGATGTGATTACTTTTTCACTTGAAGAAGCAATATTATAAAGAGGACTTGACTTGTATAAGTTAAAAATGTGTAAATGATGGATTTGTTTCACATAAACATGCAGCTTTTCACTTGATGGACTGGAGTGGTGTGGATTACTTGTGGATTATTATGATGTTTTTATCAGCTGTTTGGACTCTCATTCTGATGGCACCCATTCACTGCAGAGGATCCATTGGTGAGCAAGTGATGCAATGCTATATTTCTCCAAATCTGATGAAAACCCAAACTCATTTATATCTCGGATGGCCTGTGGGTCAGTAAATTTTCAGCAAATTGCCATTTTTGGGTGAACTATTCCTTTAAAATGAAATAAAAAAATCTAAATACTAACATAAATAATAACAGAGTGAATTGCTGAATTAAACACACAACTCAAAGAGATTACTTGAGATCACAAAAAATGTAGCATACTGCCATTGCTAAAATACAGTTTATTATTGCACAGTGTGTACCGTTTCACATACTACAAGTATTCACTGCATACTGTGCATTATGCAGCACACTAGTTCTCCATTCTGAACACAGTCCATCTCTCACTGGTGCATTAAACCAACAGCATTTATTAAATAATGGTTTTCCAGGCAAGTTCATACCCTTAATAGGCGTCTGCTCCTTACACCTGATCCTCAGAGATGCTGGAGATCTCAAACGGAGAGGTCTTATTATGATTAATCTCACCTTGGCTAATCGCTTCTCTTCGCTAACAATTCTAATATCAGACGCACAACATGTTTGTTATTTTATACTCACCAGGCAGATCTTTACCCCATATGGGAAATTAGTATTTACAGTGGTTTTCTAGTTCTCATTAAGAGTCAATTATGAATGTCTCGTGCTTTAGGAGAATGACAAATTAACTGTTTACAAACTTAGCATAAAATGACTCGACAACATTCGCGAACGTTTCTTGAAACACCTTGATACAGTGCAGGGAATATTCTTTTTAATTTGTCAAATGGAAATCAAACTTAATTAAGGAGAATGGCTACATCTGTTCCACGTAAAGCTTGCAGGGTCCATCAACCCCCAGGTGGTCTGATAATTAAAAACATATTTCTTCCTACTTAAATGAAGTTAGACCCTCCACGAACATCTGCTTGGAGAGATCTGCCGTGCCTACACAATATGACACAACTTAGCCATCAACGTTTATTAACTATGTTTTTCAGATACGGAAGAAATCACCGTAGTGTTTAAACGAAATCTCCAGCAGAGTGTGTTTTGATTAATTTTGGAGGGTCAGCCTGTAGCGTTGTGTTTGTGTTGCCACTTTACTGCTCCCTTATTAGTGCTATCAACAAATGCAATTAACTAAATAGAACCGTGAAGCAATTTAGAGAGTAAAACTCTCTAAATGTTTTTTGGAAGAAGTCTCTTTTGCTCACCAAGGCTGCATTCATTTGATCATACAGTAAAATTGTGAAATATTATTACTGTACTATTTTCTTTTTGAATAAGTTTTAAACTGTAATTTATTGCTGTGATCAAAGCTGAATTTTCAGCATGATAACTCCAGTCTTCAGTGTCACATGATCCTTCAGAAATCATTCTAATATGCTGATTTGCTGCTTAAGAAACATTTGTGATGATTCGTATTTTTGTGGAAACTGTAATCTTTTGTAACATTTTAAATGTCTTTATTGTCACTTTTGGTCACTTTTAGCATCCTTGCTGAATAAAAGTATTAATTTCATTAAAAACAACAACAACAACAACAATGTACTGACATCAAACTTGATTCTTCATAATAGAAAGAAAACTAACCAAGTTAGTGCATCTTCGAATTCGCCAAAAATGTGGGAAAAGTCAGAAAAAACAGATCTTCCAAACGTTAGACATTCACTGTAAAAAAAAAAAAAAAAGCCTAATAACTAATTAACTGTAAAGTTATCACAACAAATGTGTTTGTATTTAATAATACAGTTTTTAATATTTATTAGATTTAGCAAGAAAATATATATTTATACAGTAGAATTTGCTGTAAACTATTGTAAAAACAATTTTTGTAAGGAAATAATATTAATTACTTTTATATATAGTTTAAAAAGAATATATTATTATTTTTTTCAGCAGCAAAGCTATCTTCATGGCCAGAACAAAGAGAATAACAGAAGTTGTACAATTAACAAAAATCTATTTCAAATTTACCACATTATCTATCTATTATAAAATTTACCACAAGACAAAATTCTAAAATATATTCCAGTTTGTGAAACCTTGATGTAAATGTAATTTTTAATGCACTTCATGTTGTTAATAACAAATGGAATTTATTTTTTCTCTCTTTGCATTTATATATCAATATGGTACAAGACTGTCCTATATTAATCAATGTGATAAAGGAGTCGGGTCAAAAGTAATCAAAAGGTAGTCCGATTATATTATCTAAAATGTGTAATGTAATGGATTACGTTACTGACTACAATTTTTGTCATGATGTAAATCTTTACCAGAATATAATTTGTAAATAATCTACCCAACACTGGTTATGACTTTGAACAGTGAAATATACAGCACTCAGATCAATATGCCATCTGGTATAGAGAAAATGCCTGCAGTGTTTGTGCAGTGATTGTAAGAGAGGTGAGGTGTGTGTTTCTGCTGGCGGTTACATTCATGCCATTGGCCATGAGAGATTATTACTCGGACAGAATCCAGAACCAAGAAAACCTCCCAAAGTGAACCGAGAGAAATGAGGGGGCTCGCTGGGGCTGGTTAGCTCCAAATTGGGCGCCCGATGCATTCTGGGCACTTAGCTGGTCATTGATACACAGAGAGAAAAGCGGAGAGCTCGGGGTTGCCCTGTTTCTTCAATGCTAATCCTGCGCCAATTAGTTTCTGCCCAGGAGGGCCGGGCATAATGGCTCATTACGGAACGAGCACGCTCTTCTTTAGACGACCCCCCCTCCGCCATCAAATTAAATATGATGGGACCCGTGAACAATGTCTTATAAAAATCAAAATTGATCTCCTCTTTGTTCGTTTGGCTCGTTCAATTAAACAAACGTGTACATCAAACCGGCCCGTCGCAGGGTTCAAGGCGAGTTCTTCTCATCCTCCCCGCATCTGCAAGGCTTTGAAGATTTTCCGAATGGTTGGAAGTCTTTGTGCGGGACGCGGCGAACGCCAGTAATGACCCCCTCAGTTTCAGCGCACCGTGTTTTCATACGGGTTATGAAACTCTGAGTGTGCTGCAGGCGATAATGCCGAGACGGATGATGGCGAACTGAAGTTGAGTTTGCAGTGTTTCTGACAGGTCAGGGGTTCTTTAAAACTCTCTCAAATGATGAAATAGTTTTAGGATCAATGCATTTGCTCTTTCAATATCGCAACAGTGGTTCAGGCATTACAGGAGGCATTTTGATGCTTGTACCAAATCATAATAATACAGGTTGCTAAATAGAACCACACAATAAATCAAAGTCATGGAAACAAACAAAACATCATCAGGATGAAACGCAACGCTAAAATGAAAAATCATTTAAATAAAATATTATAAAATCTGATGTGGCATACAGGGAGTTCTGGAAATGCCTTTTACTGCTTTCGACCATAAATTAAAGGTGACTGTTCTTATTTTTAAGGTAGTTTTATTCGTATTTTATATTTTGTACATCTCAAAATAATGAAGATTTTAATGAAAGAGTACATGTATTGTTTTTTTGAATACAATACTGACTTTTTCTTTTTTTTTTTTTTTTTTTGTACTTCCAGAAAAATTTAGAGGAATCTTTATATATATATATATATATTTCATATTTTGAGTGAACAATTTACTGAAAGAATATATGTAATGCCTTGTTGAATACAATATTGATTTTCACCATAAAATAAATTAATTCATATTTTAAACTTCCAAAAACCATACATTTTAAGGCGTAATAAAGATGACTCATATTTTACACAACTCAATTTTTTCATATTTTGTATATATAAAAAAAAAAAAAACATTTTAATGAAAGAGTACATGTATTGTCTTGATGAATACAATATTGATTTTCGCCATAAATGAACTCTTTTAACTTCCAGAAACCATATATTTTACAGTAAAACTTATATTTTTTGCATTTTTTTTGTATATTTCAAAAACAATATAATTTTGTTGAAAGAGTACATGTATTGTTTTGACTGTGGCAGTCGTGGCCTAATGGATAGTGAGTCGGACTTGTAACCCAAAGGTCGTGGGTTCGAGTCTCGGGTCCGGCAGGGATTGTAGATGAGGGGAGTGAATAACCAGCGCTCTCTCCACCCTCAATACCGTGACTGAGGTGAGACCCTTGAGCAAGGCACCGAAACCCCAACTGCTCCCCGGGCGCCGCAGCATTGGCTGCCCACTGCTCCAGGTGTATGTTCACTACAGTGTGTGTGTGTGCACTTGGATGGGTTAAATACAAATACATGCTTCCCTAATTTTACAATTAAAAGTGATATTTTTCATGTTTTGTATATTTCCTGATGAATACAATATTGATTTTCATCATAAATTATGAAATAATTCATATTCACAATTAATTTTGCAGTTTTTTTTATATTAAAATCTTTTCCACTTTGTTGCTATGCCAGAAGTTGCTTGTGACGCCTCAAGTTCTCAAAGAAAATTAATGTTTTCAATTACTGTCATTTTGAAAGCCTTATAAGTGAACCAGTTCTTTATCGCAATTGGAGATTAAGCTTTCTTTTATGAATCTAAACTGAGCTATTACATTTCAAAAATCCCCAACAGCTGTTGCCTGGCCAGTGACAAAGTGAAGTGCCAATCAAAAACAGGCTGCTGCGATTTAAAAAAGCGGACGGCTCAGGAGAGCAAGTGTCTCAAACGCCCCAGGAGGAGCAAACATGACAGAACAACGTGAGAGCGTCCCAATCGTCATTAGGACCTGTTGGTTCCCTCTAGAACATTCTCACACCTCTCACACTGTCGTCATGGAGATCTAGCCAAAACTGGCATTAATACACCTGAGAAACGATGAATAATGCCCCGAAATGAGCTGATTTACAATTGGGCATCTGTTTGAATCAGATCAATGTGCAAAGACGGTGCACATGCACTGAGATTTCTACAGCAACCAGAAGTTTATTTCAACACTTTAAAGCCAACTGGATCATATTTGATACAAGAATCAATATAGTCTCTAAAGGATCAACATGATCAAAACCTGTCGCACACAATCTACTATACATGCATTCTGACTCTGATTGATAGTTTAGACATCCAGCCTCAGTTCATGGCTCACGCTGTGAAATCGAATGATTTTTATATTAAACATAAAAACAACTTTTATATTGTTAGCAATATTTCAAGATGAACACTTACTGGACCGAAGCAACTTAAGTTTACTTGATTATCCAGACATCATTTGGAAAAATCATGTTCAAATATGAATATCAGATATGATCATCAGGCTTTTGAGGAACATTTATTTGTTCATCTCTCAAGCGTCATTGTATTGCATTGCATTATATGTTTTGATCATAAAATGAAGCATTAAATTTAGTCTGAGAGATTATTGAGAGATATAAAGTAAAAACTTATATTTATTTCATTTTATGTTAGTATCTGCTATACTGTTGTACAAATCTCATTGATTTACATTACAAGCTATCAGAATTTCATCACTTTTTGGTCATATAAATATCAGCATTTGCGCCAAATTGCCTATTTTTGCTCAGTTTGAACTTCTGAATAAAATGGAGCTGTTTTTTCCCTCCATATTCTCACTATATCATACTATATGAGCCATAAAAACCTAATGCATCAAATATGATACTCAACAAAACACATAAGCATATATAGATTTTTTTTTAAAAATTTTGTCTAAAGGTTCAATAAAAGTTTGATTTCAAATAATTAGTTTTCTCACTACGTCAGGCTTCACAGGGTTAATGAGAGTTAAACAACTGTTACTGTAGCAATGCGACAAAGTTGAGCACAACTTTATGCAAATGCAATGAGTAAAATGCGAGTACAGACAGAGGAACTCACATGATCCGTCTCCTGATATAGTTTGTTACTGCAGTCGAGCAGGAGCTCCTCCAAGAAAGCAGCGGTACAGGACCCTGCAGCAGCCTCCAGTGACTTCATCTCTGTCTCTGTGAATGCACCACAAACTACTTACAGCCAAGAGTTTAAAAGTAACAGAGCGCTGCAGTCATGATGTATATTTGTAGTAAATTCATATCACACTGATTCCCTCGGTAGAAACCCAATAGGATTTTTCCATTGGCTTTTGGATTATTACAGAAAATAAGCTCTGTGACCAACAAAAGTTTATGATTCTTACATATTTTATTCATTATGATGAAATTTTATGAATATCATGCATTTTATGTATTTATGTATTTTATGTATTTACGCCTAAATACCATTGCCAGAAGTAAAAAGCTAAATGTAGGTTATAAACGAACTACAAAACAGTCACATGACTTTTGGCTTCATGTGACAACTCTTTAAGTCTTTATTTAAAAATATTTTCAGAGATGCAAGCAGGTAAGAGGGAAAAAGGTGAGAACATTGCACGGATTGGAGGCATGCTCCACACGGAATTTCTTTTCAAGATATTTCCTTTACATGCTCATTTGTAGTTATTTAAGGTATTTTTTAAATATTTTTTTATTACCTTTTATGTCCAAAACTGTATTTTCACACACACACACACACACACACACACACACACACACACACACACACACACACACACACACACACACACACACAAAATAACATCTTTTTGCAACATTTAACAAAAATCAAGATTCAATATATTTGGTCAAAATCCCATGTTATAAAAAAATGAAGTGCTAAGAAGGCTATTTAAGACAATATTGGCTGATTAGACGCAATGCCTACCCTAAACGCAAAAATGTTTGCCCTCTCTCCGTTCCTGCATCTCAGACCTCAAATACATATAATATACATCGTTTTTAAAGTAAAGTTTTGAAGTAAAGAGTACTATACAAACTGAATAGTTTCCCTTCTACTGAATAGATCCCTTCTAAGGGATCTAAGGATCTTCTCATTGGATCTAAGCAAATCTCATAGGTGACCTATTTTGATCTCAAAAGTGAGTTGTCACTGAAAGGTGAGGAATTTGCATCTGAAAGTGTGAGTTAGAATAGTTTGTAATAGTGTGATTATAAACTCAGTGAGTAGATGAGTTTACCTGTTCGATGTGATGTTTAATGTCCCGACAACCTCTGTAGTCACATTCAGACACCTGTTAGCAACCGCCTTATTCAAGACAAGTAAAAGCACAAACAGGTATTACTGATGTATTTTATGTTGTAGAATAAAACATGAATGTTATCTTGAACTATTATAGAACTTATTTCAGGCATTAAACAAAAAAATATGAAATAAAAATAAATAAACTGATTTCAGGACGGCAGAAGCAGATATGCTAAAATGATAATTAAGTTGTTTCTGGATATTGGCCAATAAAAATATATCATCCCTGCAGTGTTCTATACAAACATGAAATATGAAGCTTGTTTTTTGCTTGAAAGCTCATGAATTCTTCAATATTCTTCAGTAAAATGTTTATTATTTCAGCTGTAAAGTCATCTTTGCCAGCCTAAAATAATAAGCATTAATTTAAATAAAATATTAAAATCCCACTTATTTCTCATTTTCAAATAATTGAAGATTTAAATAAATAAAACCAAATAAACAAAAACTAAATACTTAAAAACTAAAGACATTAAAAAACTAACAAACGACAAAAATTGATTAATACTTTAACTAATATTAAAACAAATAAGCAATATACCTGAGTTTTAACACCTTTTATGAGGATAATCATAGCTGCTGTGAATCTTGTGGTGGTCTAACAGCAGCGCAAGTGTTTGCATCTACAAACTGAGTGAAAACACATCCAGTGGACCATGATCTAGTACTTCCGCCCATAATGCTTTGTGATGCTCTTAAGATGAGGTAAATTCCCCAGAGTACGTGTGTGTTTGTGTGTTATGGCTGGAGAGTGTTCTGTGGTGAGGCTTACTTGGGAATAAACCACTGCCGGCATCTGTGTTTGCATCCCACCGGGAGCCTGGATCCCAAGGCCCCTGCGGAGGTCTGGGTTTTGGGTTAGACGTGCACGGGGGCAGATCCTCACCTGGGAATTAATGTGTGTCAGAAGCAGATTGTAAACACACTGGAGACGCTTCCAAAAAGTGTGACACTTCAGTACTGTACTACTTTCCTAATTGGCCCTCACCACAAAAATGCTCATTGCTGTCGAGGCCTATGAGCATATCAAATCAAACAGTGGAGTTTATGTAACACGTGTTTCTGTAGCTCAACTTGTATAGTACGCCGAGAGCAAACCCAAGATCATGGGCTCGTTCCCCAGAGGAAGCATGTACTGATAAAATACTCAGATGCAATAAAAAATGGCTTTTGATAAAAATCTGTCAAATGCATCAATGTAGGAGTAAGGAGAAGTCAGAGCAGGGTTAATACAATTCATTCAATGAACAAAAAATAGTGTGCGATTTATTTGCAATTATTTGTGAAATTTACTAGCAATTTATGAGTGAAATGGTTTCAAAGAAATGGCAGTTAATACACCGAATTTGAAACGTGAAATTTTGTAGAAAGACTGAAACAGTATTTTCTTGTAAAACATACTCCAATAATCTCTATTACAGAAGAGTCTAGAGTCACTTTCCTGCAGAGTTTAGTTTCAACCAGTGTTATTTTAGTATTATTTATATAATATTACAGTATTTCTTAATATTTTTAATTAGCTTATATTTTCATTTTTAGTTTTAGTAATTTTGTTATGTGCTTTTAATATTTCAATTTAGCTTAAATTTATTTGAATTTTATTTATTTATTTTTTTTAGTATGTTTAGTACTTTCACTTAATTTCAGTTAGTTTTTAATTTTCGTTTAAGGTTTGTAAGCTTTCATCTAGTATTTACATTTTGTTTCAGTTATATTTTAATTAATGAAAATGATTATGACGACGTATGTACAATGCAATGTGCTTTCCTTCTAATTATTTGTTCAGGCTTTTAAAAGTTAAGAGATTTTTATACAAAATACAATTATAAAATAACTTATAAATAAAGAGAAAATAATCTTAAAATATAAAAAAAATCTAAGATACTGGACGACTCAATGTCAATTACTGAAATAAATAGAATACAGAATATACTGCACAGTATGCCATTAAAACAGTGAGAAAGAATAAAATGGTAGAAAACATGTCAGAATTGTGTGTGTGTTTGTGTGTCATCCTCACCTGGGACACCATGAGCAGAAAGTCTAGAGGGAATCACGGCTTTGGTTTTACTGTGCATCACTATTTCCCCCTAAAAACATCAACAAACAGAGAGAAAGATAGAGACAGTCAGACAGCAACAGGAACAGACAATAAACTGCATAATCACATTTGCACATGGTTCCTAATTAAAGGAAAGTTACGGGTTCAATACAACTGAACTTAGTTTATTAGTACACAAAAAGTCTTTGAGTTCAGTTTGTGAAAACAAAAATCTTGTTTATCGTGATGAACTTATAATGGAAGTCTATGGGGCATGGCATTAAGATACTGCAAATATTACAATATACACACACAAACATGTTCAGGTGATTTAAACACTCAAGTAACAACTTTGTATAGCAAAATCCAGATAAGTTGCACATTGCACACTGTGTAACGTCTTGCCCCATAGACGTTCCATTGTAAGTACATGACTGTAAACACAATATTTGAGGGACGAATCAAAATGATTAACTGTGTACATAAAGAGACTGCATTGATTCTGGAATATTCCTAAGAGGGAAGAAAACAACAATAACTCTAAGCCCTGAAAATTAAAATAAAACACAGACAAAATATCAAGATGTGAATCCACAAAATGTCCAATTTTCAAGCTAAAGTTTCCATCCTTAACTTCTCCATTCATATTTGTTTATGTAGATTCAACAATACATATTTCCCCTGTAAAACCTCACGGCCTTATTAAATTTAAAATATTCCAAACAGCTCATTTTCCCTTTTCTCCTATTGTGAGAATATCCAGAATAACTTTTTCACCTCTCTCCCTTCATAAAAAAAAAAAAAAAAAAATCATTCACAACTTATTTCACTCTGTCTTTGTTATACTTTCATTAATATTTTCTTTATTTGAGATTTAAGGTCATCAGTATGCGCATTTAAATACGGAGTGCCGTGGTAATGGCTCACATAATGGAGGGAAGTGAACAAAGGCGTCCCCATCAGCAGGGGGGGGGGGGGTATGGCGAGGGTCCGGGAGAGGGAGGGATTCATCTCTGTCTGCGGGAACAAAGAAAACCTGTAGAGTGTGTAAAGAGGCTCTCTGCTGCCAGTGTTCAGGAATACATTACAGCCCGCAGTCATTCACACAGCTCCTGTCTACGGATCTGTTTGGTTTGTTTTGCACTTTACAAGCGACCGATAGAAGGTTTTCCTCAGGACAGGAAGGTGTTGTTTCTTTGTTTTGTTCAGCTTGCTTTTGTGTACAAGCTACTGCATTTTTAAATGCCAAAAATTATTGCACTGGACGAAATGCATGCTTTTTTGCATGTATGTCAAACAGTGGTTGTTAACTAGCAGGCTGCAGGTCCATTCTACTAGATGCTAAATGCAAATAACAAGCAATTAACCATATACTCAATCATAGTTAGAATAGCAATATGAATACAAAGTCTATAAAGGGAGCTGCATTTTTATAACACTGCATTTTGGTTGTACAGGTTGCATGCATGCATCATTCTCAAAAACAATGAACAACTATACATAGATTTCATATATGTTCATATATGTTGGCATGGTCAATGAACGTGCACCAAATTTTTTTTTTTTGTGCATAATCTACTGATAGAAGATTTTTGTCTTTATTTATCAGTTCTGAAGCCAAACCAGTTGAGAACCAACTTATAAGAAGAATATAGAAGAAAATAAAAACTCTGTATTTGGTGCAAGTTCACCTTCAAGCCTCATTCTCATAAACCTATGAAAAAAACCTTCAAATGTACACAACAACAAAAACATTTAGATGCCAATAATAAATCAATTAATGCATTTTACTTTGTAGTCTAATTGTAAAGGCTTTTAGTTTAGAACGATAAACAAATCTGAAACGGTCTTGGGTTGCCACTTGATGTCCTATAAAGGAGACAAACATTTTCTATATGAAAATTACAGAAGAAATAGAAACTGTATTTTGGTGCAACTTCACCTTCCAACACACATGCACAGGTTGCATGCATGCTTGATTCTCAAAAGCTACGAACAACCCTAGATTAGTATGCAAAAATAAATAAATAAATAAAACAAACATGTAAAAGCCAACAATAAACCAATTAATGCATTTAATTTTGATGTCTAATTTAAAATACATTTTAGTCTTTTTAGAATGATAAGCAAATCTGACTGTCTTGGACTGCCACTTGATGTCTAATATATATATATATATATATATATATATATATATATATAAAATTGCTTATCATTATAAAATATTATATATGGAGATTATAGAAGAAATAAAAAAATATATATTTTGGTGCAATTTCATCTTCCAACCAAATTGCACGTTGCATGCATGCTTGATTCTCAAAAGCTATGCACAAACCTACAAAAATACACAACTAGAATAAAACAGGCAATAATAAACCAATTAATGTATTTTATTAAGACTCTTCATTTAGAGTGATAAGAATTGATACTGTCTTGGGCCGCCACTTGATGTCCAACAAAAAACCTCCTGTCCTGAAGCCAAACCATTTGAGAGTCCGTGATACAGAAGACAAAAATCTTTCGCTCTTTCTTCCGTCTCTCACGCACAGATGGTATTCCTCAGACTAGTGCTCTGGAAAGCCAGAGGGGTGGGGGTTAGGGTTCGCTCTGTGATTGTTGATATCAGTGAGGTCCCAGGCTGCTGTTCCACAGTCTATTTGCCTCTCATAACAAAGCCTTTTAGGGGCCAACACTAATCAGGCTTAGCTGGGAGCACTGCGCTTATCAGCGACCGTCAGACCGCTGGCGCTGCCAGCTTGTTCGCCACTGATAGTGACATCGGCAACTAAATTAAATCTAGATTCCAAAAAAAACCCCAGAGAGACAGAGAGAAACCCTTTCTCCAAATGATGAGAATAGCTTCCGCCTGAAGCCCCGCACCCGCTCCGACTCTCCATCCACTTTTTCGAGATTTTGGGAATAATAAATCCTTCCCTGTTAAAAGAAAACACATTATCGTAGCCGTTGGACTTCGCCCTTATAAACAGTCAGGCTTTTAATTCACGTTTGGCCTTTTCCTTGTGCCAGGGAAGTCCGTATCCCGAGCCGCTGTGATTAATTGCCCAATTGTTGATTGAAGATAGCGCTCTTCCCTTTCAAGGACGAAAAGAGAGGGGGGAAAAAAGCAGTGGGTTTTATTGTCGCTTAAGCGCGCAGTGAGTTTCTCGAGGTGCCGCGGCCAGGCTATTGAGACGATGAATGACTACTTCAGGGTCATTTAGGCTGGAGAGCTCTCGAGCGCGCGTAGGGCTGAAACAGCAGGGAAATGAACTCCACATACACTTGTGTTGCTGAATAGGGCCTGAATGAAGGAGGAAATCGTTAAAAGGGCATTCATGTCGCTCGAGACGCTTCCCCTCGGCTGTGAAAAGGACTTAAAGGTGCCACAATCAGAATTTTTTCACAGCCGAAAAGAATTGTGGAGTGTTTGTTAAGCGTTTAATTGTCACGCAGGTGAGCGGCGTCCAGGTCTTAAGGAGGTAAATTGTCAGGGTTAATGCGTGACATTGTTCTGTGGTATTGATTGTGTTGGCTTGACGCAGACATTTCAGCACAGCACAACACAACATAAAGCCGTATTCCCAGAGCAGGGAATGTCTTTGTTCGGCCTCGGCGCACAGGGCACCTGCGATGGATTTGGCATCGCCATCTGTGTCACAGATTTTTTTTTTCCATACGCACGCTGGGGAAACGTGTGCGTCTGACCTTTTGTCTTCTCGGGGAACGAGGCGTCTTCATTGTCCAGGCTATGTTCAAACATTCACGGTAAAGCTGCATGAAAGAGAAACACATTGTGAGAAACAATTCTTCAAGTGCGACAAACATCTGAGTCTGATAGGATATAAAGCATTCACCTGTGAGTGCTAGATGTTTCAGAAATATTTAGCATACAATTTCTCTGCAAAACAATGGATGTAAATGAGTCCTTGATTACTTCATTAAGTGATCACAATTTCACCTGGTGGATGAAAAAATAGATGAAAAAAGGAGCACCCTATAGCATATCTAAAGACTAGAATATCAGAGAGATTTGAGAGTGCAGGACTCTTTTCACGATTAAATCAGCAAATCACTCAGAACATTACACTTTGCAGCAATGCCCCACAAACCAACAAAATCACCATAGCAACTACCTAGCAACAACTCGGAACTCAATCGGAAAGCAATCACCTTAACAACTCCCTAGCAACCATTTGCAATGCCTTACAAACCACCCAGAGCACCTTTTAACAACCCCCAGAGACCACCTTAAACTCCTTAGCAACACCCTAGCAACTACCTTAAACTCCTTAGCAATTACCTAGCAACACCCTAATAACCATCGATAACATCCTAGCAACCACCTAGCAATACCTTACAATCCCCCAGAATACCACCTTACAATGCTTTACAAACAACCCAGAGCAACTTAACAGCTCCCTAGCAACCACTTAGCAACACATTAGCATAGGGCTGTGCAATTATTCAAAATATAGTTTTGATTTTGATTTCAACTTCTAACAAATATGAAAAATGATAATCGAGATAAAACGATTACTGTGCCCCATTCCACTCGTTTCCAGTCGCACGCCATAAAAGCCCAAACTTAACGTGCAAATCAGTATGTAACGTGACTTTTGCAAAATGGGACATGCTTGATTTATTAAAGTTTGTTAGCTTTATTCATGTTTTTAAAAGCGTGAAAGAGAACTTGCTGTTCCTCAGGAGGCTTTCTGTGCAAGGGCGCTGAGACAGAACAGACGCGGACATGTAAAGTAAACTAGTTCAAGGTGCTAAACGGTCAGATACATGCAAAAAATGTCAAAGTGTGGCGCTTGGTGATTATGTAAACCCTCGTCGGTTATGTCTTAAGTGAACAAAAACAGTTGAGGATGAAAATACGTGTGTAACAGTAAATTGGATCCATGCAGCTCCTAAAGCGACAGCAGGCTATACATTCCTGCTGCCGACTGTTTGCTTAATATTAATCAATCAACAAAAACCAAAAAGAAAAACACTCACTGCTCTTGATTGATGGACATTTGTAACTTATATAAGTTACCCTGGTATTCAGCTGTGGTATAGTGAAATTCTGCTGTTTTTTTTAAATAATGTCATAGCACCCTAGTTTACAGAAAACATATTTTTGATATATATCTCTATCTTTAAATAAATTACTCATATGAACTTTTGGTCATATGGCCCACTCATAATCATGTTAAATAATCATGATTATAATATTGACCAAAATAATCAGGATTATGATTATTCCCATAATCAAGCAGCCCTACCTTAGCCATTAAAAAACATTGTGGCAACCACCTAGCAGTTCCTTAACAATCACCCAGGACACTTTTGCAACAACCTTTCCAAACCACCCAGAACACTTAACAACTCCCAAGCAACCACCTAAAACAACACCCTAACAACCAACAAGCAATGGCTTAGTAATCACCCAGAACACATTTAGAACACACATGCAACATCCTACAAACCACTCAGTGCACCATAGCAAACACCATAACAACTCCTTAGCAACCACCCAGATCTCCCTAACAACACTTAGCAATGCCTTAACAATCTCCCAGAACACCACATATATGAACAACCAAGAGCAACTTAACTCCCTAGCAACCACCCAGCAACACCCTAACAACCATCGATAACATCCTAGCATCCACCTAGCAATACCTTAGTAATCACCCAGGACACTTTTGTAATCACCTTGTAATGCCTTCCAAACCACCCAGAATACCTTAAAAACTCCCTAGTGACCACCTTAAACTCCTTAGCAACACCCTAAGCAACACCCGAGCAACCACCTTAACAACTCCCTTGCAACCATATTGCAATGCCTTCCAAACCACCCAGAACACCTTAACAACTCCCTAGCGACCACTTTAAACTCTTTAGCAACTGCCTAGCAAACACCCCAGCAAGCACCTTAACAGCTCCCTAGCAACTGCCAGAACTCCCTAGCAACCACCTTGCAATGCCTTACAAACCACACAAAGGACCTTTTAACAACTCTCTAGTGACCACCTTAAACTCCTTAGAAACACCCTTGCAACCACCTTAAACTCCTTAGCAACACCTAGCAACCACCTTAAACTCCTTAGCAACACCCTAGCAACTATCTAGCATTGTGACAACATTTAAGCCTGACCCCCTGACTCTGTTCCTCTCTATGGTGATGATTTGTGAGATTCATTTCCAGCTTTTCTTCATTTCAGGCCTGTGAAGTCACTGGCACTGGCTGCAGTTTATCTCTTGCAAGGTCACGAATCACGGGTTTGTTACACTGCTAGAAAGCATATCTTGAATGCACTGTAAATGCATCAGATGCTTCCAAAGACACAGAGACAACTTAAAGATCTGCTACAACTACTCAACAGCGGCATAAAGCGCAGATAGATGCCTTCAATAAAAACAAGGGAGGCAATTGGCTGTTTTCCTCTGAAAGTTACCATTATTTCTAGCCGGTCTGCTCTCTTCTCTCAACCTTTTAAGAGTCGACGTCTGTGTAGCCAAGCGAAGATGTCTTCTTAAGGCGCTGCTGAGCTCCAGTCAGCCGACGTGTGAAGCTGAGATTGTCGGCTGGTGAATCGCTCAGCCTCGCAGTCCATCTTCCAAACGCTTCGGCCTCCTCTAATCCTGCTTTTCACCTCCACCTTCCTCTCGCACATGTGGGCACACAGATGAAAGCACCAATGCAAACACAAACACACACACACACATTCACAGATTATTCACAGAAATTGTGATGCTGTTGCTCATGTTTGTGAGAAAACAACTGTTTTAGAGGAGGGAAAGAAAAAAAAAAAGAAAAAAAAGAGGAGGGAAAGACTATTGCCCCTTTTACACATATAGACTTTACTGGTAAATTACCGGTAGATTACCGTTAAAGAGATCATGTGTGAACAAGACCTTTTCAAAAATACCGGTAAATTAGTTTCTGGCAATTTACCGGTATGAGTAGTTGTAACATTACCAGTAAATTACCTGTAATGTGCTCTGTTTGAATGCAGAACGAGATTACTGGTATGAGCATGTACAGGTTCAGAACGCGCTGACGTAAGACGTTTACTCTAGGCCAGTCAAGAGCCGTTGAAATTCAAAATTCAATGACTCTGGCCAATCATAACATTCTGACGCAGATGACGCGTTTACACTACGGTGTGTAGTTCAGTTTGAAGTTGTCTAATACGATGTCTCTGGGTGCGAAAGCACTGCATGAATGTGAACGTTTGACACAAAAATGAAAACATCAACAAAAACACTGATCGCGTTTACCCCTCCGTGGCCACGTACACACTGCAGCTAAATTTGGTTGTCAGTTCACCTTTTACTCCTTAATCGCGTTCTGTACACACATAATTCACTTAAATACGGGAGTGACAACCGCATTCGACAACCTCATTAACTCCTGAAAAATACAGGTAGTGACAACCGCATTTACAGAAATTCTATGCAGTGTGTACGGAACTGAACTGAACAACTAGCTGTAAATGATGTATTTGAACGTGCATCAGTGTCTTCGTCTGTGTGTGTGATGTCCAATTTCCGACTAGGAAACTCGTATTTACGATAATTCCGATAGCATGTGAATGCAGCATTAGCACAGGGCTAGCTGCGCTCATGAGCTCTGCTGTAAAGTGTCAGTGTTGCCAGGTCTTCATAGAAAAAAAAATGACAAGCACTAAAAACACCCAAATAACAAACAAACAAACAAAAAAAAACATTCATATATCTCATATCCACAACAGACCACTTTATTAACTTCATAAAGTGCCTATCTTTATGAGATAAGACCAAACAACATGCCTAAAAGTGCTTGTAAATATGAGGACATGGCAAAACTGCAAGACAGCGCTCTCTAAAGCAGCCTCCCGAGCAGAAATAAAACACAGCACGTCTATCAGCGGTGGTTTAGTTAAAATCGACGGACAAAAAGAGTCTTTAGTCAAAAAATGGCACATAAATGGCTAAATTTTTATTCACTCCCGCAAGACGACAAAATGTTGCTATGGTTACAAATGCGGAAGTGAGTGCTGTTCCGTACACACATGGAACGATAATTTACAGGACTCACTCCCGTATTTAAATGCGGTTGTCACTCCTGAAACTTGCAGTGTGTACGTGGCCCATGTTTACAAACACAACACCAGGAGACGCAGCCGTTAAGAGGTCATTTCTGGTTAATGATGTCACAAAATTTGCCGGTAATTTGAAACCGACGTGTGAATGGTGCTTTACCGTTAAAAAGACAGAACCTCGTTGCTTGTGTGAACAGCATTTTTGTATTTACAGGTAAAGTCATTTCAGTAATTTTACGACAATTTACTGGTATTACTGTGTGAAAGGGGCATATATGGCAAAGCAGAGGTTTGATCAAGATATAATGAGCTGGACAGTTTATCTGTAGACCATCGCAGTTTTCCATCTGTTCGGACGTCGATTGCAATTGGCCAAGACCTTTGACTTTTAGAGGTCACCGGTCCGGCGCTGACCTCAGGGGACATGAGCAGAGGTCACTGCTGCTCTCGGTGACGGTGTTGCCTAAGGAAAGGTCATTAACTGTGGAAAGCGATGGCTCTGGTATTGACCAGTGGAAGACAAAGTCTTAACAAGTCTCTCAGAACTGGGGTTTGGACAGTCTGTATAAAGTCTGGTCCAATTTGCAGCTTATTCTGGTCACTGCATTTTGTTCTGCTTTTTTAAAATGCTATTTGTGTGGTAAAACTGAAATAATGAAGCAGTCACTGTGAATTGTGTGGAAAAAAATAAAAGCAGCAATTTTTGGAAAATGCTTACCAGTTTTGTGTGCAATATGCATCACGGGGCCACTGAACAGACTGCAGGACGAGGTTAAGACCAGGCTTTAGGCGTTCAATGTCTCTCAAGGTTTGATTCCTGGGAAACACAAGCACACAAAAGTGTACCATCATTAAAATCATTGTCTTGATTAGTACATTGTTTTGATTTCCAATAAAAATATAAGACTTCAAATCTGAAACATTTACTTAAGCTTAACTTAAAAGCAAAATATTAAAATTGTTTCGGAATATATGTTGAATTAAGTATTTTTTCCTTCCATCTTTGATGTTTAGATATTTTTACTAGAAGACAAAACAAAAACTACTTATTAAAATAAAATAAAATATTATTTCACTCCATATCAGCAGCAAAGGCTATTTTCACGACAAACTCATAAGTTACAAATAAAATAATCAAAATGACAATAAAACTGCAATTTGACAATATTTTTCTTACAACAATATAAAATGTTTAGCAATTATATGCTTTTGGTTTTGATATTTAAGAGAATATCCAAAATTTTCCCAGATGACAACTTTTTAAAAATGTCCATTAATGAAATTTCTGAATGAAACTGTAGCCTAATTTATTTAAAGCAGGACATTCCAATAAAATAAGCTTTTTATTCTATGAAGCCATACAGAAATCAAATACTTCACCTTTCAATACATTCACATAAGTCTTGAAGGACTAATTTGACATTGTTTACACTGTTTGATCATGTACGTCTGTCCATTTATTTATTTATTTAACTCAATATCAGCAAGAAATAAATTTTCCTTAGCAAACTCAATAGTAGAAATTAAACTAATTTAAATATTAGTAAAAATTTAAAATGAAAATAATCATAATAAATAAAACTAATTAAAAAAATCAAAACATAAAAATGTAATATTTGCTTCCTTTCAACAACATGAAAATTATAGCAATTATATGCTCTTTCAGTTTGATATTTGAGAGAATATTTGAGGTATGTGTTTTCAAATGAAAACAATAAAAAGACCTTTCATTTCTTGGTATAAAATATTAATAAACATAAATGAAGTCAGTGACATCGTAAGTCAGGTGCACTGCACAGAAATCAACAGATGCCAAACACACTGAGTGCAAGAAAGACATAAAAACATCATTTTCCATAGTGTGAGTGTGAAAAGCGGAGCCTAATGAGTCAAAAACAAAGCACATGTCCACATTAATTACCATACTGCCTTTGTGCTGAGATCTGAAGAGATGAGAACACTGCACTGCTCTCGCTTTATTCCTCCGTCCCATCATCCCGTCAGGCCAGCACCTCTCCGGACGACAGTGTTCATCAGCACTTTCCAGCCCCTGGAGGAAAAGGACACATTTCAAACAAACAATCCCGAAACAAGCCAGTGTCATCAGCAGAAAAAAAAGCACCAAAGAAATGAAGCCAATTCTGAATCCCACAGCGAGCTGGTTATCATATATTGCATGCAAAGTTCAATAAGCTCTGTTGCATAGCTTCAGCAAATTGGCGGCGGTGGGAGTGCGCTGGAGATATATTTTCACACGTCCCAGAGGCACGGAGCGGCCGTGAGCGAGCAGGAAGGCTGAGCTCACCACAGTTTCTGCCCATGTTAGCAGTGCTGAAGATTAGAAGCTCACACAGCATCACACCCAGAGGAGCCCATCACACACACACACACGCCACCAAACCTGTCGCGACCTCTGAAGGCTCTCACCAGCGCTGATATTACCCCCATCACTCAGCATAATGAAGCGCGTTTACATAATTGTAGAGTTGGCTATGACTACGAAATTTGATTTTGTTGTTCATTCATTTTGGTGTGCATGCACTGATGTACTGTATAAACGCATCAACTACAAGCAACAGGTATTTCAAGGGTGCACACTGTGGTCATCTGGCTGGAATGAGATCTTGATGAGATTTAAAGCTGAATCAATTACAAGCACCTATTTGAGGTTGTTAGAATACAACAACACGGAGTCAAACTTATAAGTAACTTTTCAATTGCATGCTGTTTACAACCTAATATCACTTGAGGGGTACCAACAAGTCAAAGAACATAAAAAAATAAAATAAAATAATTAATTAACTGAAATTAACATTTTTATTTAATTATTATGTATTTATAACTTACAATAATTATTTTTAAAATTAATTTATAAATTTAAAAAATCTATTAATTGTGTGCCAAAGAGTTAATATATACAATCTAAACTGCATATAGCTTTTGCATGCAATTGCATGTTGTTTACTATCTAATATTACTTGAGGGGTAACTGCAAGTCATATTAATAAAAAAAAAAAAGAAAATTAATTCATTTTATTTAATAAATAATTATATGTTTCTATGATTATTTAGAATAACTGAAAAAAAAATACAATTAAAATGTATAATTTTATAAGTTATAAAACAAATACACTTTTCTATGAATTGTGTGCCAAAATAGTTTAATACATCAAATCTGAAATGCATATAATTTCTGCATGCTATTGTTTACTGTTTACTATCTAATATTACTTGAGGGGTATCAGAATCATACTCACAATATATATTTTAAATGTTTAATTTTAATTCATAAATAATTATGCTATTACTGCAAATAGTTTTTGCATGCAATCACATGGTGTTTACTAGTTAATATTACTTGAGGGGTACAAGCAAGTCATATTCATAACAATAATTTCATTATTTTCATTATAAATTATTATTTATAATTTTACAATTGATAAAAAATATTGTGTGTGTGTGTTTGTGTGTGTGTATATATATATATATATATATATATATATATAGATATATATATGTGTATGCATGTATGTATGTATGTATATATATATATATATATATATATATATATATATATATATATATATATATACATATATATATATATATATATAAATTTATCCACAGTTATGAAGAAGTAACACAGATTAAAACCTTTTAAATATATATAATAAAGAAACAAAAGCACAACTTGAATGTTAACAGGTCAGAGGTCGATATTGCAGAAGAACAACAAATTATTGTCATGTATTTTTTTCTCTAAATGTGAGGGACTTAAGATCCCATTACAGTTATTGATACTATAAAACATACCTTTTTATGTAAATCTGATTATTCAACAACAAATGAAGAGTTCATTTTCAAAAACCGATAACTCCGTTTTTAACAATTTTCAAAAATCATGTTTTTTCATTGTGCATTCCAATTAATCTCAATCGAAACTGCAGTTGGGTTATTTTGATTAAGTAAAAATCACTAAAAAAAAAAAAAAAAATAGCTAACTAAAACAAAACAATAAAAACATGATAACATAATAAAAAACATGATTTTTGACATAAAAAAAAACGTAGTTATCTGTTTTTGCAAATAAACTCTTCAAAAATATTTGATGAAAATCTCTCATTTATTCATTCTCCACCTATTTCACATGAAGTTTTACTGCAAAATGGAAATATGTGCATGACTTTTAGTTCACAATGTTTACAAAATTCAGAATATACGAGTAAAATGTCAGTTATGTACTAAAAAAAGCATCACTCCAGTGCACATTTTGCATTGTGTTGTTATTTGCCATCAGATTTAATATGGTGGCGTAAGACTCATGCTAAATGCATGAGATCTGGCAACCCTGATTGTTTCCATACAGTTTCTCCTCACAGTTCGAAACTGATGAAAGGCAAAAGGACACCAGAGCCATGCTGAGTTCAAACCCTGAGGCCAACGCGCAAGTTTACACTTCAGAGTTCATATTCAAAGTGGCGTCTTACGCACTTATTAGCGATATATTTAGAACAGAGGTCACACCTCTTGACACTGTCAAGACGCAGGAGGTGCCAAATGGCTCCAGGTGGAAAACATGTTCCTAAGGACACCTTTCTGTTCACACCACGTGTGCAATCACACATTTAATCAGCAGACTTTGTTTATGTCCAGTAGAGACTCTAGTAATGGCTAATAATACAGCATTCAGCCTGAATGGAAATGAAGAAAATGTTTAGAAGTCCTGATTGAGCCCTTAACACTTCACTCTGATTGGACCACAAAGGTCACATGATGTCATGTCATGCTAGAGGTCAACAGCTTTGACCTAATCATCCAGAGCAAACTCTGGTGTTCTTCGGAAACTTATTTATGCACTGTTTACAATTTAAAGTAACTGTTTTATATTTTAATACATTTTAAAACAGAATTTATTTCTGTGATGCTAAGCTGAATTTCAGCATCATTACTCCCGTCTTCAGTGTCACATCATCCTTCAGAAATCATTCTAATATGCTGATTTGAAAAGTTTTCTATCATTATCAATGTTAAAAATAGTTCTGCTGCTTCATATTTTTTTTATCTTTTGTAACAGCATAAATGTCTTTACTATCCCTATCATCAATTTAATGCATCTTATTAATTTCTTTCAAAACAAAACCCAAACTTTTGAAGGGTAGTGAATGAAGAACCTGTAAATATAACATTAAGTACTTCTTTACTCTCCAAAGAGCCATATAAGCGACTCAAAAGCCCTATACAGCAAAAACAGTTCTTGATATCTGAACCTAAAGCAGTAAAGTGCACTGAAGACCCTTTAAGACAGGGGTGTCAAACTTAGTTCCTGGAGGGCCGCAGCCCTGCAGAGTTTTGCTCCAACACACAAACCATCTAGTTTTCAAATAAGCCTGAATGACTTAATTAGCTGGATCAAGTTTGTTTAATTAGGGTTGCATCTAAACTGTGCAGGACTCCGGCCCTCCGGGAACTGAGTTTGACACCCCTGCTTTAAGAGAGCGCGTGAAACGCTCTCCTCTCTCTCTGTGTGTAAAACTCTCTCCGCTCGCTGTGCTTGTTCGCTGCAGGCCGTGGGCCGAGGCGTGATAGCAGCTCGATTTACATCCATATTTTACACGCCAGCTTTCAAGCCACCTATTTTCTCCTCAAAGCTCCAGCCTTCCCCAGCGGTCAGACATAACGTCTCACAGTTAAGAGTTAACAAACACATCTGAGCGCCATAAAGCTGGCGTATTAAGAGTGCGGTGTGAGGCCTACGGGGAAATGTAAGCCGTTTCCTCGTGTTCATTAGCGGGATGAAGCCTCGGCTGCTGGGAGGGAGAGAAGCATCGCTCACCTGCATACTGCAGAGAGGGAATAATTGCCTGATTGCAGGTTATTACTTGGCTGGTGAGAAACCCGTCGAGGCTGTTCTGTCTCTCCACCATCCAGCCTCATAATTCTTAGCCATCCACGCAGTCTTTCCTTCCCCACTTTAATTCATAAACGTCCGCTGACTTGGTACCTGAGGCCCGTAGAGCTGCTATTCGAGCTGGCATCTCCTCTCCCGGCGTGCGCTGATTAAACCGGATAAATCTGGAGTTCTGCTGCGGATCTGATGATGCTTCCTTCGGCAATGCAAATCTGCAGACTTGCCCTTCAGACCTGCAGATCTGGTTTCTGTTGTGACGCATCCGGGAGCAACAGTTGGGAATGAGTCTGATATCAAAATAGCTCTCTGGTTATGATACTTTTAGTACGAGGAGACAGGAAATTGCCCCTTCAACCATCGCAACAAACACAGAACACTTCCCAAACGCTAATGTATGGTTTTCTTAGAGAGCCAGTTCGAATGCCAATTTCTTAATATAATTTTTTTAAAGGCCCTTCAATATAAGTCAAGATATTTCCTCTAGTATTTCTGCTATGGTTAGGACAAAGCTGCTTGTTTTTCATCTGATTTTATAAACAGACTATGGGGAACACAAACATTAGGTATTGAGGTAAAAGATGACTAAGGATTTTTTTTTTTAAAATTTAGAATAATTAAATTAGAACGAATTAGAATATCTGCAAAAATCAAGAAACATTATGAATCGGTTCCCAAAAAATACAAAGTGGTTATTGAAGATAACTAAAACAAATGTTATTTTAGCATAATTGATACTATTAGTTTGAATTAATATTTATAATAGTTTTTGTGTTAATATTTTCATTTTATTTTTATTTAAAATTTTAGCAATTTTAGTTTGTCATTTTTTTTTTCAATGTTTATAAAGTTTTCATTAATTTTTATTTTAGTTTTAGTTTTTTTTATTTTAGTACATCGAGATAAACTAAATGAAAATGAGAAATGTATTTAATTTAATTTAATTTTAAAGTTTTTTTTATTTCAAGAAACAAAAATGTTTTATGATTTTAGTTTTAGTTCATTATAATAACCCTGACTAAAACTAAAACCATAAAAAACGTACTTGAAACAATTAAACTGAATGAAAATCTAATAAAATATTTAAAAAGGCAACATTTCTCACTTTCATTTAGTTTAACTTAATGTACGGAAATAACTACAACTAAAACTAAACTAAAATAAAAAACTCTTATACTACATGTAAAAAACATAACCATAGATGACAAAAACACAAAATTACTGAACATTTAAGAAAAACGAAAATGAAAACAGAACATAAAAATGGAAACTAACTCAAATTATTCATAAAACCTATAATATCTCAGTAATACTAAAATAAGACTGGGAACCATACATTAGCATTACTGTAATGTTCTGTGTTTGCTGTGTGGATCATACATGCTAACTGCTAATCCACGACATTGCCATTTTGATTCAACCTGATGGAGCTCTGCAGAAAAAGAGCATGAAGATGATCTGGGCTGGAACAGAGTGAGTTTGAATGACATTGTGAGGGTCCTTCATGCACACTAATCCAACTATCTGAACTGAAGATCTTAAAAGCTACAGAGAGTCTATGTAACACAACACGCATACTAGAACAGTTTGAGTTTGTCCTTCGCAAAGACACAAATGTAATGAGTCAGCATCCTTTACCAGTTTAATCTGAATTATCTCAGCTTCTCATTTGAAATATCTGAAGATCGACTCACCACGAATGATGACTTTGTGACTGTGTAATCGTGTGGAAATCACATCTCGCTGCAGCTTTGATGTGGAGGATTTAGAGAGCTGACAGCCAGACACACACACCAAACTTCTGCTGTCTCCTGTCTGGGCTTAGACAGCTGAACATTCACATACCAGTGTTCAGACACAGACTTCTGTTTTAGTCATAGTTTTTGTCTTTATTCCTTAATTTTAGTCAGTATTTCATCATTTTATATTAATAAAACTTAATTTCTACTTTAGTTAACATGAACTAGCAATGAAAAATACTTCTATTTACATGAACATTATTAAAATAAAATGTTGTATCTGTTAGCATTTTTTTAATGGACCTGAGCTAACACGAACTTACTATGAATAGTTGTATTCAAAAAGACAATGTTATCAAAGATTAACAAATGCATTGTTCACCGTTAGGTGATAGTTAATGCATTAATTAACGTTAACTAATGGGACCTTATTGTGATAAGTATGGCGTGGTATTTACATATGCAAAATTTTATATTTAAAAAGTCAAATATTTTTATTTGTATCTATTTTTCAATTTTGAAATGTACATCAATTCAAATATTTTGCATTTAAAACTCATTAAATCTTTAATCACCTTAGTCAATATTTCATTATATATTTCATTATATATTTATATTCAAAATATTACATTCAAATATCATTCAGTTTTTCTTTTATTTGCATTTGTATTTATATTTGAAGACTGGAAATATATACAAATATTTTATATTTAAAAAATCATTTTATATTAAAAAAAAAAAAACTTAGCCTTTATTTTATCAATTTATATTTATAAAACTTATTTTTGTAATCCAAAAGTTATAGTCAACAGTTATATTCAAATATTTTTCATTTGTATATTTTATCAAATTGAAATATTGAAATATTTTATATTGATTTTCTTTTTAATTCAAAATCATAAAACTTTCAATATTTCATTATTTTACATTTATAATAACTTTTATATTGAATTTTTTTTATATTTGAATATTTGTATTTATTTCAAATTTGAAAAATATTCAAATATTTTATATACAAAAATTAAAACTTACATTTTAGTCATTATTTTGTTCCTTAACTCTGATATCATTCTACGTGTAAACAGTGAGGAAAATTATTAAAAAAATATGCATAAACATTTCATACATGCATAAATATTTAATAAACATGTATGAAACAGATAAATTTGTATCACCATTAAATCCAAAATAGTGTGTATATGTGAGCGCGTTGCACAAAATTCTCCGTTGGTGCGTGATGGAAGGGAATGCGGGCCATGCTTGGATCAATTCTCACTGGCATTAAAACTTTAGCACCTGTCGGGCGTCCCTCAATCTTCTCCCACAATCCCCTACCTGCAACATGCCCATCGTCCCCAGCTGCATCCGCAGCCCGAGAGAAATCAAGCGATAAACGGCCCGAGGTTGATCTGAGAAGGGAAGATTGGCGACGTGAGGGCAGAGCAAACACCGATCGGAGCTGGTCTTCTCCCTTTGGTGTGGGCGAATCAGAACAATGGCTGCTGGGAAGGGAGAGCAGTGTCAATACTCCCCGCCGCCTGCACATTCACCCGTCTGAATGGGACGCACCGTGAGGGGGTGAGCGACGCACACGGCTGAAAGGGAAGTGGTGAAAAAGCCACACGAGAGGCCAATTGATGCTGCTAGCAGGTGGATGGTTCTTCTTTCAGGCCAAACTGCTGAGGGGAGGGGAAAAAAACCAACACATTTCCTTTTTCAAGGGGATCACTTATCTGAAATCAGCAGTCTATTGAAATGGGCCTCCTCTCCTTTCGCGCTCCCCCACTTTTTGGCTCTCTCAGGCTGCGGCTCTCCAAACACACACACACACATATTGCTTTTTCCTGGTGTCTGAGAGCGTTTCTCCTCCTCCACCAGCACCTGGTTCTCTGCGCAGCGGGGCGATGTGCTCAAAAGCGAGCGAGGGAGGTGGTTAAGCATCATTATAGCAGTGTTCGGGGCCCACACACACACACACACTTACCCACAAGACACCGCAAAGCCAGGGGCCTTACAGATGTTCCAGCGCGCATTGTCGAGCCTCCCGGGCTCTTTGTGAGGACGAATGTCCTGTTGCTCGTGAAATTGGCCTCAGTTTGAAACACACTTCTATCAAATGCGTTTAGTTCGCCCTCAAATTGTACGCGGCGCTGTTAGAAACCAAATTGAGCTGGATGCGTAACCCCCTGTTACTCTAACTTGTTTAAGCTCCATTTGATACTGATGAAATTCCTCGGATCTGGGCACCCTTTATTCACGGGACATTTGTGAGTCAAATTAGGCTCTTCAGGTCGGGCTAAACGCTTCGCATTGTATTACAGTGAGCTGTGCAAAGCAAACGAGCTCACATTACGGTGCTACTGAGGAAACTGTTATACGAACTGAGTCGCTTTAACAAATTTGCACGCAATTCCGTCGCAGAGCAGCCTGTGATTACACGTGCTTATTGTTGTTGCCGAAGTAATTGATTGTGTTTGTGCACAACATGGGATATTTGATGCACTTTTGCTGCACGGTTTAGATAAGGTTTAGTAATCAAACTTTATTGCTGACAACAGCAAAAATATTTAAATGACACTAAATTTATTCTTGTAGAAAGCATTTAATTTTTTTGAATGCGTTGCATGGTTTAGATAATGTTTAATAATTAAACTTTAAATGCAATATTACTATGAACAGCAAAAAATGTGTGTGTGGTCTAAACATATTTGGAGTAATTTAATGTTTTTTTATACAATGCACAGTTTAGATATGGTTTAATAATGAAATTTTAAAATGCATTAACATTACTAAGAACGGAAAAAATATTTGTATCATTGCTGTAGAAAGAAAGTATTTAATATTTTTAATTCACTGTACAGCTTAGATAATGTCTAATAATCAAACTTTAAAATGCATTAATATTAATAAAAATAGCTAAAATATTGACATCACACTGTGGACTAAACATTTATTCTTGTAGAAAGTAATGTTTGTAATATATTTGCATGGTTTACACAATGTTTAATAAACAAACTTTAAAATGCATTAAAATTTATAAAAATAGCTAAAATATTTACATTACACTGGACCAATCATATTTATTCTTGTAGAAAGTTTGTGTTTTTAATATATTAGCATATTTTAGCAAAAATATTAAAATGAAAGTTTAAGAAAACCTTAAAATGCATTAAAATATTGTGTGTGTGTGTGTATGTGTGTGTGCAACTAATTTTAGAGAACATTTCAATATTTTATACTTATAAAAATATTCAAGAATCATAATCAAATACATTCAAATATTTTTTATTTATATCTATATCTCAGATTTGAAATTGAAATGTAATACCAATATTTAACATTACAGAAAAGTATTTGATGTGTGTTATTTATTTTTGGCTTTGTGTAGTTTATTACATAGTTTTATTTTTTTCTTAGTGTAGCCTTATTTTGCACCAAATTACTGTAGAGTTTGGTTGCACACATATTTTGATGTCAACAATAAAAGCCTCTTTATTTCACTATCCAAATTATTCACACTCACACTTACTGAGCACTGTTTTTCTTGCCATCTGCAAGAATGAAAACAGACCTGTGTGAAGTTTGATTGGGAGGATTGCAGGCTTTAGATATATCTTCAGAGACGAAACCAAGATTCGAAACCAAATGCATATCAGACATAACTATTGCTTCACATTCCAATTGCAGCGCTGAAGCCTAATCTATGCAGATACGCAGCACATGTTGTGTTCCTCTGCGGAGATGCACCGCAGAGCTTGTTCACGAACTGTTATCGTCTCCCAAATCAAATCCTTGGCACCCTCAGGGCTGCGCATTTGTGTTTCAACTGCCTGCTAATATGGCTGATTCCTCCGATCGCAGATTTGATAATTCGTTGATTGGTTAAACGGAGCGCTGCTTTATAGCCGCATCTGTGAAATCTCTCCAGCATTATCCTCTAAATAACAGAGCGAGGCGTTTGGCGTCTAAACGAGGGTCACATTTGGGATCTTCCTGTCTGTTTTGGCCGCTCCAAGTGTATCATCTGTGACACCTCTCCAATTAAACGGCGTCTCGGTGATGGCGACGGGGGTGATTTGGGGCAGACGGTCGGCGGATATCAAGGTGCCCGTTAAGAGATCACAGGGGGATACGCACGTATGTTAATCGACTCTGTTAATGTAGCAATGAATTAAGAGTTTAGATGTCACAGGAGGTTTAACACAGCTGATCCAGAGCAGAGGCCGCGGTTCCCGCTGGTCGCCCCTGCTAAGAGCCCGGGCCATGTGGGGGCTAATTACAGGCAAATTGGAAAAGTGTCAAGCTTTTTTTGTTTCAGTTTATATTTTGAGGAATATTACACTTTAATTTTAGCCAATATACTTTTATATTACTTTTATATTAAAAAAATCATATTCAAATATATGCAAATAATTTATTGAATAATTTTACAATCAAAATATTATTCAAAAATCAAATACATTACATTTTTATTAATATTTCACATTTAAAATATAAATACAAATGCAAATAAAAATTATTTGCATACATCATGGATATTTTGACATATATTTTAAAGTCAAATATTTTAAAGTTATTCATTTTTATATTCAAAATTTTCAAAATCATGTCCAAGTACATTGAAATATTTTCTATTTTAATTTCACATTTAAAAGAGTCAAATATTTTATTCAAAAATCACTTTATATTCAAAACATAAAACTAGGTTTTTTGGTAAATATGTATTTTTTAGTTAATATTTTAATTTTATTTTTATAAAACTTTATTTTTAGTCAAAATATTCAAATATTTTCTTAACTTGACTTTTTTTTTGCTTTAGCATTTCACATTTGAAATGCTTAAACATTTTATTAATTTTAATTTTTTTTTTCAAAATTAAACTTTAAAAACTTTAATTTTCTCAGTATTTTAAATATACTGTAATATATTTCAATATTTTATATATTTTTTTTAAATTTAATTTTTAAATTACATTGAATTAAAAAAAACTTAGATTAAAAAACATACAACTTTAATTTCTTTCTTTTTTCTTTAATTTTTCTTAATTTTTTTATCATTTGTCAAAATATTTTTTATAATTATTTTTTAAATAATTTGATAATTTTTTACTTTTCAAATATTTATATACAAATTCTAATTTTATTCAATATTTCATAAATTTTTAATTTCTATAACTTTTATATTCAAAATGTTTTATTCAAGAATCATATTCACCTATTTCTTATTTGCTTTGTATTTATATTTCAAATTCAAAATGTACTGCTAATGTAGCAGTGAATTAAGAGTTTAGATGTCACAGGAGATTTAACGCAGCTGATCCAAAGCAGAGGCCGCGGTTCCCGCCGCTCAGAGCCCAGTCCGTGTGGGGGCTAATTACGGCAAAATGGAAATGTGTTGGGCGACGACGCACATGTGGGGCCTCCCTCGGTGCTCACCGCTTCCTGTCGTCAGGGTCTGATGCTGCCCGTCCGGCCCGCACCTGCTCCTCACCGGACTGTGATAGATAGAGCCGACCGGTGGCTCAATAACAGTCACCCACCCCACCCCGTCCGGTATTGATGGACTGCGGGGCCGCAGGCTTTGTGAGTGAGGATCATCTGCTGGAAATTGTCTCTCCGCCCCCTCAGCACCTGCGCAGAGGGATGCGATAGGTGAGCGGACGGGCGAGAGGGACCTCAGGGACCCGCTTTTTTTGAAACGATACCCCATCTAACACGAACATGCCGTAACGGGTTTGTGTTTGTGTGTCGTGGGGGTTGCTGCAACCCTGCACATGTGTCCTCTCTCCCTCCTTATTATTCCGTAATTAGCCCTTTGGCTGTCTGCTGGAGGACGGCCGTCCCCCCTCGAGAGCCGTCTGTGTTGACAGACACACACAGACCCAGAAAAACAAACACACACCGAACAGCGTTTGACTTCCAAACAGCAAAAATCCCGACTTCTAGAGAAGGCAAACATGCTTGGGCGCCCGTAGAGATTTGGCCTTTGTGGTTCGGTTCCAAGTTTACTCTGCCGTCTCCATCCAGCTGGTACTCAATCACGACGCGCCTACAACAATGTATGAAATCACAGTTTGAAGCACTAATGGCGTATTTTGTGGAGCGGATTTGGCCTGTTTGTCAATAGGAAGCTGTAGCTGCGATATTCCTTTAACGATGGATTTTTACGCATTTCATGCAATCGATAGCCATTGAGACAGATGTTTCCAATTCAAAAACGAAACGCTTGCACTCGACTCTATGTGACCGATGCAGAAGTTCTGGACCATGGCCACAACCGGGAAGATATTTTGAGATTCTCAAGCAGCCTGAACTAAAGGTTTCACATTCGGCACCAGCTGCCTCTGCTCCAGTAGATGATGCTGCACTATTGCAACAAGAATTCCTGCAAGCAGCAGAGCTTTTGATGACAGGCCTATTACAAAGTATGAAAACACAGTATGAAGTATTAAAGGCATATTTTGTGAAGTGAATTTGGCCTGTTTGTAAAAAAGAAAGTAGTTGCGACATTCTACAAAAATGCTGTTTTTTTTTTACACATTTAATGCAATCGAAAGCTATCAAGACAGATGTCCGGCTCGCAACAGTTCTGAATGCAGATGTTCTGGACAACGGCCACGGTCGGAAAGATATTTTGAGATTCTCAAGCAGCCTGAACTAAAGGTTTTGTATTCAGCACCAGCTGCCTCTGCTTCTGCGGATAATGCAGCACTATTGCAACAAGCGGTTTGATCGCTCTATACTAGAATTTATGTGCGTGGCAGAGCTTTTGAAGACAGCCCTACGAAAATTTAGGAAATCATAGTTTGAAACACTAATGGCATATTTTGCAGCGCAGAATTGGCCTGTTTGTCAATAGAAAGAAGTAGTTGCAATATGCTAATAACACCTGATTTTTATGCATTTAATGCAATCAATATCTGTCAAGACAGATGTCAGGCTCACATCTATTGCGAATGCAGACGTTCTGGTCAATGGCTATGATCTGGAGGATATTGTAAGATTTTCAGGATGTCCAAACTAAAGGTTTTGCATGTGGCACGAGATGCCTCTGCTGCAGTGGATAATGGAGGATTATTGCAATAACCTTTGAGCACTGCATACTACAGTTCATGCACGCAGCAAAGCTTTTGATGATGGGCCTACAACACTTTGTGAAATCACAGTTTGAGGCATTAAAGGCATATTTTGTGGAGCAGAATTGGCCTGTTTGTCAATAGAAAGCTGTAGCTGCAATATTCCACTAATGCCTGACTTTTTACGCATTTCATGCAATCAATAGCCATCAAGATGTCAAAACGAAGATGTCTGGCTCGCAAATGTTCCAAATGCAGATGCCATGAATGAGAAAAATATTTTTAAAAATCCCAAGCCGAACTAAAGGTTTTGCTTTTGACACCAGCTGCCTCTGCTCCAGTGGATAATGCAGCGCTATTACAACAAGCGGTTTGATCGCTCTATAGTGTTCATGCATGCAGCGGAGCTTTTGATGTTGGCCTACAACAATTAATAAAATCACAGTTTGAAGCATTATGAGCATATTTTGTGGAGCAGATTTGGTCCATTTGTCAATGGAAAGCTGTAGATGCGATATCCCACTAACGTTGGATTTTTACACATTTCATGCAATCGACAGCCATCAAGACAAATGTTTAGATTGCAACAGCAACCAAATGCAGATATTCTGGATGACAGCCATGAATGGGAAGATATTCTGAGATTCCAAAGATGTACGAAAGAAAAATTTTGCAGCTGCCACTGTTCCAGTGGATATTACAGCACTACTGTGATAAGCGATTTGACCGCTCTATACTAGAGTTCATGCATGCAGCGGAGCTTTTGATGATGGACCTACAACAATGTATGAAATCAGTTTGAAGCGCTAATGGAATTTTGTGGAGCGGAATTGGCTTGTTTGTCAATAGAAAGCTCTAGCTGCAATATTTCAATAATCTCAGAGTTTTCTGCATTTCATGCAGTCAATAGCTGTCAAGACAAATGTCTGGCTCGCAGTTGCTCGCCATTACGAAAACAAAGCACCTCGCTTGCACTTGCTATGGTGATAAGCAGTATGATCGCTCTACACCAGAGTTCATACTTGCAGTGGAGCTTTTGATGACAGGCCGAAAAAGAAGTTTCAGCACTGTTTTCGCAGCTGTGATTGCAAGCGTATATGCATGCAAAAGCAAAACACTCTCTCCGCTGTCGTGCCTCGGGCTAAACTTGGGCGCTCAGCTGAGAGTCCAGGTGCCTTCTGGGTGCTGATGCAGTCCTACCTGCCATTTTTAAAGACAGCTTTAAAAAAAAACAAAAAAACAACACTCCTGGGTCCAGTACGACAAAGCAAGCGCTTCAGTCTGTCTGAGGGAGCGAGGAAAACCCATAAACAGCCGACAGCGCAAACACGCACGTACTACGATACTCACAGTGTGCGAATCAGTCAGGGACTAATTAACACATCATCACAGCCCAACTGCCTGGTGCTCCGCTCACATGCCTCTTTCTTACTGCAGAGAGCGCGTAAATCTCTCGCTGACGGTCGGAGACGTGGGTATTAATCTGCGATGTTGCCGCATGGCGTCTTTAACCTCGCTCATGAGGTGACGGGCCCTCCGTGCTCCCTGAAAAAGGCAGTTGAAACACAATAAACGTGTTTTAATGATATTGCAGTTCCATTATGAATATGGGAATCTCCAGGGCGCATTCAAGAACAAATGAAATGCAAATGGAAGTTTGAAGACAGTCATTTGGTGTGTTAGTTTGGCTTCTACCGCAATGGGGATAAAATCATAAAGTAAATAAAATGCAAATGATAAGACTCACCTTTCACTTACTGTCCACTGATGTTGTCTGGCCCATGGGCTTCTGTAAAGCAGACGAAATGTATACACTAACATTATTATTATTTATTTATTTTTAGAGAATCTAATATTGTTATTCAGCAAGGACACATTAAACTGATCAAATGTGACAGTGAAGACATTTATAATGTTACAAAAGATTTCAATTTCAAATAAATGTTGTTCTTTTGAACTTGCTATACATTAAAGAATACTGAAACAAAATGTATCATGGTTTCCACCAATATATTAAGCAGAACAACTATTTTCAACATTGATAATAATCAGAAATGTTTCTTGAACAGCAAATCAGCATATTACAATGATTTCTGAAAGATCATGTGACACTGAAGACTGGAGTAATGATGCTGAAAATTCAGCTTTGCATCACAGGAATAAATTACATTTTACAACATATTCCAAATATAAAACAGTTATTTTAAATTGCAATAATATTTCACAACATTAGTGTTTTTATTGTATTTTTGATCAAATAAACGCAGCCTACTTTTAAAAACATCACTGTTAGAACTGGTTTTAAACCGTTTTCTTCAGGATTTTAGATCGTACATCAAGAAGCAATTCATCTTTTCAGAATGCAAATTATTAAATTAATAAAATGTTAAATATGGCATTTACATTACAAACATATTTCTAAACACATTTATCCTTGTAGCAAGTATTTAACTTTTATTCACCTTGGGTAGTTTTATTTTGCTTCAAATATAACTGTGCAGAGCCTTTAACATCAACAATAAAAGCCTTTTTATTTCTGTATCAGAACAGACCTGCGGTAGAGTTTGACTGAATGGACTTGTGACGTCAACAACATAAACAAGAAGAATTTTCCCTTTTTTAAAAAGTTGCTCAGCCAATATTTTGCTAATCCCATGCAATATATGCACAATAGTGGTTAAATTGCATGTTTCCTAAACAGACCTGCGCTCCGCCAGTTGAGAACCACCGTGTTTGAATCGTACCGTGTCCCGTACTGTCGAATTAACAACACTGGGCTGCCCTGCAGGAAAGCATTTTGTCAGTATGCAAAAGATGGAGGGTGTCCAAACACAGACAGTCGGATATAGATGGCGCTAATCTGCATTAGTATTCAGCGCACACACACACACTGTAGCATGTGTGATGGGTTTGTCTGGCGTGCGAGCGTGTGTGTGGCACAGCAGTGTGTTCCAGACTGCAGTGATTAATCTGACGCTGTCATGTCTCCACAGATGTTTACATGGAGATGTTTGAGGAGCACATGTCTGATAGAGTGTGTATCTTCCGTCCTTTCCATCTTCAAACATGCGCATATACGACGTCACCTGGGCCATCTGGAGGATAGTAGAGAGAAGGCTGACCTACACACACACATACAATCATAACTCCCCAATGTCAAATCACTGTCTGCCAACAGCTGACTGCTCTTTTACAAAATCTAGAGCGCTGCCTATCTAGATAGCATTTTTAGGCATCATAGGTGTGCTGAAGACATGAAAGCTGTTTCAAAAGGTAGGCAACAACATTATACGCCCTTCTTTGGCCAAATTCTAAGCTAACATCACATGCACCCTTTGAAAATTCTATTCCAAAATGCATCACAAAAGACTGAAAAGAGTGAATAAATGAATAAATAAACAAATAAATAGGGCCAAGATGGTCTACAAGATGAGATAAAAACAAAATAATTAAAAATATATTTTAAAATATTTAAACAAATGTTTTTTTAAAATATATGAAATATTTATAAAATACATTTTATTCAATACTAAAAGTATAAGTAAAAATAATTTTTGATAATCAAATAACTGTCACACATATACCCCCAAGAGTTTCAGAAGGTATCTTAACAGTGTCTCAAGCTATGCTCAGATTTTCCAAGCTGACAAATCAGTAAAAATAGATCTTGAAAATAACTGATAATCAAAAATCACTCACAGAAAAAAAAAAGAAAAGAAAAATTACAGACCTCTTTAATGTCTCAATTGTTTTTCCTAGACAGTAATGAGATTAAACGGAGAGCAAATTAAGACCATTCTCTGCTTTTCTCATAAGAATATGACCCCTTGTGATCTCATGTTTTTCCAATGTTTCAGAAGCAATCTCAACAATGTCTCAAACTATGCTCGGATTTCCCAAGCTGCCAAATCAGTAAAAATATTGCTTGACAATAATTGATAATCATTCACAAAAAAATTCACAGACCACCTTAAAGTCCCCCTATTATGGATTTTTGAAAATTACCTTTCATGCAGTCTGTAACACAGCTCTAAGTGAATGAAAACATCCTGCAAAAATTTTAAATCTAAAAGTGCACCGTGTATAAAGTTATTTTCTTTCAAAAGAAAGAGTCGACTCCGAGTCATGAAAACGAGTCGTTTTTTAAACGAATCTTTAGCTGTTTCAATGTGACGTCAAAATGAAACATTTGCATATTTATGCCCGCCCACTTGTTGCGCGCGCAGACCCGGGAAAACTTGAACCTCCCCTCCCTCAAACACTGTAGCGGATTCCTGTGGAGAAGACGCTGTGCTCTGCACTGTGAGGGTACAATTAGGGTATGTCTAAAAACTCCCAAATAATTTGCAGAAGCACCGACCCAGTGTTTACAAAGTGAACGTGGAAGGAGGGTCTAACACCCTTTACAAAAAACTAACAAAAAAGGTAAAACAACGATATAGTACGATTTTGAAGTTGGAGTGTTGGGAGTTTTTAGACATACCCTGTCTTGAACCGTTGTACACAGACAAAGTGCGCATGCGCCTCGCAGAGCTAGACAAGACTAGCATTTGTGGTTAAAAAGTGTATAAAGGTTTTTTTTTTTTTTTTAAAGAAAATTACAGATGGTTTCGCTAGATAAGTTATGACTGATAAATCCTTTGCGACTGAAAAAAGGGAGACATGAACATCTTGGATAACATGGGGGTGAGTAAATTATCAGGAAATTTTTATTCTGAAAGTGGAGTGATTCTTTTAAAAACTGTTGCTGTCATGTACTCTGTACTGTAGCATGCAAAATACGTATTTAGTTGTGTGTGTGTTCGCTCCGCGCAGCTTGTAGGTCTCTGTCTAACTAACAGCAATATCTGCTCGCTCGCAATCGTCTAGAAATGTGTCGATGAATAGTGAATGTTTGTCGTTGTTATTATTTGGAGTTCTGATAAAGAATAGAGCAATACGTTGGTGTACAAACCGCAGTGCTTTATCAATGCGTTTCTGCATTGGGCTGAGGCATATACCATGGCTGCTTGGGTGTTTACCAGCGAGCTGTGGGCTCAGCGGTGATGGGCGTTCCGTTATTGACATGCGCTGCACGCAGTAGACCAATCACAACAGACTGGGTCATCAGACCAATCACCGCAGATTAGCGTCACGCAAAGGAGGGGTTTGGAAAAATTAATCGTTGAACGAACCGTTTGGGAGTCGTGAGCAAAAAAAAAAACAAAAAAAACAAAAACAAAACAAAACAAATAAATGCGTATTAAGACAATGAAAGTGTTTTTTTTTTTTTTTACCTTGTATGCATGTCAACCTGTTGTTGGGGACTCCCAAAACCAAAATATGAACCTTTCATAACCCATATTAGGGGCACTTTAATGTCTCAGTTGTTTTTCCTACACACCAGTGAGATTAAATGGAGAGCAAATTGAGACTTCACCTGCTTTTTCTCACCAGTAATCTCACAAATGTGTCCCTTTAAGGTTTAGATGAGATCTAAACAACATCTCAAACTATGCTCGGACCAGTAAAAATAGCTCTTGATAATAACAGAGCATCAAAAATTGCTCTCAGACAAAAAATAGATTTTTAATGTCTCATTTGTTTAGATAGCTAGATAGCTATGAAATTAAATGGAGAACAAATTGAGACTAAGATTCCCAGTAATCTCACATTTCTTCTCTAGAGTTTCAGAAGAGATCTTAACAATGTCTTATACTGTGCTCCAATTTGCAAAAGATTCCAAAATTGCCAATCAGATCTCAATATGAACTCAAATATTTCTCATATACTCTTACTGGGTGTCAATTATTGACTCATTTGAGTTTATTTTTTATTTCTGAAAGAATTTTAGGAGGAACTTTAAAGACAAAGTTGACACTTAAACACAACTGAGAACTCCATTACGTCCACTGAGCAACAAAAGAGCAACTTCTGAACAATAAAACTGGATTTCCAGAGTGCAAAGGACAATAAAACATAAAGTTTATATGATCAGTTGTCCTTACCTGCCAGTCTGGATGAACACTAGAATCAGCTGTGATGCACCAGTCTCTGTCTCTCTCGAAATCTCGCTCCAGATGGCATAAAACCCTGACGTCGGTGCCTGACAGTTGTGGCGCGTGATGGTGCGACACAAGGTGAAGTGCGTCTATTTTACAGCAATGCATGCTGCCAAAAAACTCTGCACAGCGCACAGGCCTTGCACAGCATGCAGCCGCAGTGCTGCAGACCTGCATTCTGCATTCAAATCATTGGTTACGGCATGCAGGCCGCCTCTGCAGGGACCAGCATATGACACAGAGGCAAACAATGAAAAACACTCAGAGACAACACAGAGCCCGATCTTACAAACATGCACGCACATGCTGAAACATTGAACACAATGAGTGCAAGTTTTAGTAGGGCTGTCAATTTAATGTGTTCATTTATTTAAAGGAACCGTTCACCCAAAAATGAAATTGTTGAATATGTACTCACCCTCAGGTTATCCAAGATGTGTTTGCTGTTCATCAGAACAGATTTGGAGAAATTTAGCATTATATCACTCACTAATGGATCCTCTGCAGTGAATGGGTGCCGTCAGAATGAGAGTCCAAACAGCTGATAAAAACACCACAATAATCTACAAGTAATCCACACCACTCCAGCCATTGTCTTGTGAACCGAAAAGCTAGATGCTTGTAAGAAAAAACATCAATAATTAAAGCATTTTAACTTCAGACTGTCACTTCTGATCAAAATACTAGTCTATAATGCATAATAGCGCTTCCTCCATTAAAAAAGTCCATCTCCTGTTGTCCCCTTAAATCAAAATCTGCCCACGTTTTTGATTAGAACTGTTTTGGACTGTTTTTGCTTGTAAACTGTGCTTGATCTGTGTATATTTCTCTCCTGATTCAGATCAGATTTCACCAAACTCATCTACAGGTGCATCTCAATAAATTAGAATGTCGTGGAAAAGTTCATTTATTTCAGTAATTCAACTCAAATTGTGAAACTCGTGTATTAAATAAATTCAATGCACACAGACTGAAGTAGTTTAAGTCTTTGGTTCTTTTAATTGTGATGATTTTGGCTCACATTTAACAAAAACCCACCAATTCACTATCTCAACAAATTAGAATACTTCATAAGACCAATAAAAAACATTTTTAGTGAATTGTTGGCCTTCTGGAAAGTATTTTCATTTATTGTATATGTACTCAATACTTGGTAGGGGCTCCTTTTGCTTTAATTACTGCCTCAATTCGACATGGCATGGAGGTGATCAGTTTGTGGCACTGCTGAGGTGGTATGGAAGCCCAGGTTTCTTTGACAGTGGCCTTCAGCTCATCTGCATTTTTTGGTCTCTTGTTTCTCATTTCCCTCTTGACAATACCCCATAGATTCTCTATGGGGTTCAGGTCTGGTGAGTTTGCTGGCCAGTCAAGCACACCAACACCATGGTCATTTAACCAACTTTTGGTGCTTTTGGCAGTGTGGGCAGGTGCCAAATCCTGCTGGAAAATGAAATCAGCATCTTTAAAAAGCTGGTCAGCAGAAGGAAGCATGAAGTGCTCCAAAATTTCTTGGTAAACGGGTGCAGTGACTTTGGTTTTCAAAAAACACAATGGACCAACACCAGCAGATGACATTGCACCCCAAATCATCACAGACTGTGGAAACTTAACACTGGACTTCAAGCAACTTGGGCTATGAGCTTCTCCACCCTTCCTCCAGACTCTAGGACATTGGTTTTCAAATGAAATACAAAACTTGCTCTCATCTGAAAAGAGGACTTTGGACCACTGGGCAACAGTCCAGTTCTTCTTCACCTTAGCCCAGGTAAGACGCCTCTGACATTGTCTGTGGTTCAGGAATGGCTTAACGAGAGGAATACGACAACTGTAGCCAAATTCCTTGACACGTCTGTGTGTGGTGGCTCTTGATGCCTTGACCCCAGCCTCAGTCCATTCCTTGTGAAGTTCACCCAAATTCTTGAATCGATTTTGCTTGACAATCCTCATAAGTCTGCGGTTCTCTCGGTTGGTTGTGCATCTTTTTCTTCCACACTTTTTCCTTCCACTCAACTTTCTGTTAACATGCTTGGATACAGCACTCTGTGAACAGCCAGCTTCTTTGGCAATGAATGTTTGTGGCTTACCCTCCTTGTGAAGGGTGTCAATGATTTTCTTCTGGATAACTGTCAGATCAGCAGTCTTCCCCATGATTGTGTAGCCTAGTGAACCAAACTGAGAGACCATTTTGAAGGCTCAGGAAACCTTTGCAGGTGTTTTGAGTTGATTAGCTGATTGGCATGTCACCATATTCTAATTTGTTGAGATAGTGAATTGGTGGGTTTTTGTTAAATGTGAGCCAAAATCATCACAATTAAAAGAACCAAAGACTTAAACTACTTAATTCTGTGTGCATTGAATTTATTTAATACACGAGTTTCACAATTTGAGTTGAACTACTGAAATAAATGAACTTTTCCACGACATTCTAATTTATTGAGATGCACCTGTACATCCATTTTTTGTCTATTTTAATGCCCTAGTTGTCAGAATAATATAACTTAATTAATTAATTGATGGTTATTGAGGAGAAAAGCATCAAATTAATCTTCATTTGATGCTTTTTCAGCAAATATTGACATGAGCAGTTAATTGTGATTAATTTGACCAGTTAACTGACATATCATGCAATAAATTCAGTTGAAATTTACAATCAGTTGACAGTTTCTAGGCAGATTTTTAACTGAGGTTGTGGTCATGCACAGTTCAGCTTTTCGAGTGTTGCATGTTCTGTGTTTGGCACACAAACATGGGCGAGCATCAAACCATGACAATCAGATGAGAGTCTGGCTCTTAGATAATTAACTCTGACTCACTAAACGAGGTTTCAACAGGCTTATGCTGCAGTTGGTAAACAGGCTTGAGGTTGTCAACATAACACAAGCTGAACAACACACTTTTCCATTTTGGTTTAAAAATGTCTTCTGAATTTCAAGCTAATAATTCACCACACACACAAACAAAAAAAAAAAAAAAAGAAAGAAAAGAAAATACAATACAATTCACCTAGGCGCTGACAGGATCAGTTTTTAAGGATGCATGGATATTAAAATTTGGCCCAATATGGATATGCCGATCATTTGGCCATTAATCGATAAATTAATAATACAACACAAAAAAACTACAAACAATCGTTTTAAATACTGCTACTGTATAATATACTAAACTACTAGACTATACATTTACATTACATTTATGCATTTAGCAGACGCTTTTATCCAAGGCGACTTACATTGCATTCAAGTTACAGTTTCTACATTTTATCAGCTTTTGCTTTCCCTGGGAATCGAACCCATGACCTTGGCGTTGCTAGCGCCATGCTCTACTATTTGAGCTACAGGAAAGTCAATGAAAATAACTATAAAACTATATATAAAAACTAAGTAAATTTATAATATAAAGCACTACATTATACAATATGAAATTTGTACATTATGAAAAATGGATTCATTTTCAGATTAAATATTATTTTTGCTAAATAGCAATGAATAAATTCCATAAATATTCATTTTAACTGAGCGCTAGATTAGGGTAAATGTTATTTAATATATGGGAAATGAGCATGCATAATTAAATATATTAAATACATTCCAGTATATATTTCAAACACAAACCCAGTGCATCAACAGCAGCTTAACGCTCTCAGAAGATTTTTGAAGAAAGAGAGACAGACAGAGCAGAGGAAAGCAATGTTATTTGCATGGAGAGCCACGGACGCCCCCGTTCCCCTTATCTGATGTCAGTCTCCCGACACTGATAGACTCTGCGTCTCCCATTTAAGGGATAATGAGATTGCTCGAGCCACACAAACCTCTGCTTACTGCACTACACTGATGCTACGGCAGTCACTTCATCTCTCAGAGACTCATCAGGGTTCAGCTAAACAACTCCGCCTGCCCCCATCTTCCTCCGACCCAGACACTCGATACGAACGCGCTCGGCTCATCAAGAGCCCAAGCAACAGCGTAATGGAGAGAAGTGGGTGAAAACAAAGAGGACGAAGGGCAGCGCAACACCTGATTGGCTGAAAAAAGGGCCAGTTTCCATCGGAGTGTCTTCCTCAGGTGGTAGAGGATGTGTAAAACTGTAGGAAAGAAAATTCACAAATGACATCTCTTTAATGTCTCAATTGTTTCTCCCAGACAGCAATGGGAAAAGGGCCTTTTAACCTCACAGTCTTCACCTCATATTTTATTTCAGAAGAGGTTTCAACAGGTCAGACTTGCTGCGATACCAAAGTCTGCATTCAAAAGTGTCAATTTTTTTATTGCAACAGATCTCAAACATTCTCATCACATTTTCCCAAGACCAAACATGCTACATACATAAGAATAATTTCACAGCTCTTTACTACTAGCCAAACAATGCCAGTCCTGCCTCATTTGGCACCCAAAGTAAAACACAGAGGAACACTGAAAGTTGACCTATATTTTATTACTAACAAATCAAATGTGTATAGAATAGCCTGAAAGATATTGAAAATGGACGATATGTCATTCATAAATATCCAGAATCAGAAATTGAAATAAATATAAACAATGATACAACAAAGTAGCATTAACATAAATGGGCAATAAAACATCTTTAAAAGACTTAATTCACATTACATGAGGCTAAATGAAGGTTTTCAAATTTATCTTTCATAAAAGTAACATACTGTATAAATAGGCTACCATGGTGCAGATATGGTACCAGGTGGCAATACTACACTTTGATATTTAAATATGGTATTGAATGATTAATGTATTCATTTACAATGGTATTTACATTATACATGAAGCCAATTGTTTAAAAAAAAGAAAAAAAAACTGTTAACGCCACTTTATTTGTTAGTATAAAGTTCATGTACTGTTCGTGTTTTGATAGTATATTGGACTGGAATGAATTACCTTTAGCACGTGCAGGTGTTGAAAATCGACAGGATTTAACAGCGATCCTTTTGTTTTTTTTTTTTGTTTTTTTTTTTTTATGTAAGCTCATCATCTGTAACATCGCATTAAAGTTTTACCACCAGAGAAAACGCTCCAACCGATTCAATTCGTTAGTGAATGTTTTGTTCGTGACCGAATCTTCATTTTCGAACAAACCTTTTAAGCAAATGATTCGTTCTTGTTCACTTCCATACACTAAACTAAAGTCTCCTGCAAATGTTCGTACGATTCAGAATGGATCGCGAATCGTCTTGCAAAGCCGTTTGACTGATTCATTGAAAAGAACCGACTGCAAACAGTGATTCATTCGAGAGTCGGGCATCGCTTGAATACCTAAAAAAAAAGCAAGTACAAACACACGACGTGATTGCTGAAATATTTTCAAGGAATTTGTTTTTCAGGTTACTATACTGAAATATCCCTCATCAGACAATGATTTAACAGTAAATATTTGTTGGACGATGTGAAATTAGCTTGGTAAATACTTGGTACCTACTGTAAATACTATGACAACAGTTGGCTCATTTGTTTAAAGGGGTATAGGACTGATCATATTCAGTTTATTGGTGTTAAAAGAAAGCAATTAAATGGATATCTGGTAATATAAAGAAAATAACATTCACTTATCTCACAAGATTCGTGAAGCTCATACAGTAGAGCAAGGTACTAACAACACCAGGGTTTTGAGTTTGATGCAAGGAATGCAAGAACTGATAATGCAATGTAAGTTACTTTGGATAAAGAGTCTCCCAAATGCATAAACTGCCAAAAATGCATCTTTATACAATCTGACCACACTGAGTAGTAAATATTTACATGCTCACAGATAAAACTTTTATTATTCAGAGGTTGCTCTTTCACAGTTCAGAAGATTCTAACTTCTGATTCATTAAATTATCAACTTTAAATGTTTCTCCTTAAATTCCTTAAAGAAATAAAAAGACACACAAATGAGTATAGAGCTATAAACTGAATGTAAAGAGCAGCTCAGATATTTTGATGAGAAATGTTTGAGTTTATATGAGATCTCTTTTGATTGCAGACTTTGAAATCTTGGCACAGTTGGTTCAATAAACCCTTATCATATTTCACATTCATTTTTATTGCTCTGTACTCAACAACTGACTCACTTGTTTCTGTTTTTATTTCTCAGAAGGAGACACATCTGAGACTTCATTACTTAATTGAAACCTTCAGAGCTACAAAAGAGCAAAATAAATTTCCTCAGGGAAGATAGATTTAATTTATCTTATTCACAAATCACCCATGTCTCATACACATGCATGATTTGCACGCATGCCACACATGCTCACGTTTACACAAGCGGCCGCACAGGTGCACACACAAACAGCGTGCGTTTGAGCGAAAGCCAGGGGCACATCGCCATCCCAAAGCCTCGGAGGCATGGGACAGGTGACACGACGGAGGGAGGGAGGGAGGAGGCCGGCGCGCACCAGGATGCTGGGGCTTTTCGCTGCGCAATAAAAATGCTAATCCGCTCTATTCCCCTGTTGATCGGCTCTATGTAAAACAGGTTAGAGTTCCCTGCTCCACATGTGTACCCTCAATTTACCAGTTGGCCTTCCTTTGTCCTGCTCTCTTTATTTGTTCTCAGTGGCCTGGATGTCTTCACACATCTTCTGCCGGACTCTGCTAATGACAATGACAGTGCTGGCTTCAGTTCTGCGCCCACACACCGCCTTAATGATGCCTCCGCAGGCCGAAAGACAAAGAGAGCCGTGGACGCAGCATTGTCCCAATTAAAGGTCATAGAACAGAAGAGGTCTTAACTGTCCTCAGCCTCCGGCCACATTCGGCTCAAACTGTTGGCTGCCACTTTTGGTTGTCTTCAACTGTTGTGTGCGCCACATTGAGTAATGTTGATTTCGGACGATTTCATACTGGTTTTAGTTCTGTAACGTTTATTAGGTCAGTGCTTTTGGTTTTGCTTGAGGAACAATATTGTTTTAGTTGGAACCCAACTGTTTATCACAGAAAAGTCCAAATCAAACACTGAAATGCCTTTCTTATTTGCTTTAAAGATTTCTTCAATTTTAATGGTTTACTTAGAGTTAAGGTTTTGTTAAATTATGACAAAACAGTCAGAATTATGACATGCTAAGTTATAATTATGAGATAAGTCATAATTGTGAGATATTAAGTCAAAAGTCATAATTACCGTATGACACAAAAAGGCATTATGAGATAAAAGTCATAATTATGACATACCAAGTCATAATTATGAGATAAAAATCTAAATTATGACAATTTTGTTGTCTTCAACTGTTGTGTGCACCACACTGATTAATGCTGATTTCGGACTATTTCATACTGGTTTTTAGCTCTGTAACCTTTATTAGGTCTGTGCTTTTGCTTTTCATCTGGTTTTGCTTGAGAAACAAGATTGTTTTATTTGGAACCCAATTTACACAGAAAAGAAAAACAAAAATGTCCTTAAAATCAAACACTTAAACGTCTTTATCTTCTATTTTTATGGTTTGCTTAGAGTTAAGGGTTTGTTCAATTATGACAACACAGTCAAAATAATGACACTATAAGTCATAATTCTGAGATAAAAACTCAAAATTATGTCATAATTAAGTCATAATTATGACACAAAAAGCCATTATGAGATAGTATGTCAAAAGTCAAAATTATGACAATTTTGTTGTTTTCAACTGTTGTTAAAGTTCATGTATGTTATAAGGCAGAAAACCATGTTTATCCTCATTTACATTTATGCATTTGGCAGACACTTTCATCCAAAGTGATTTCAATTGCATTCAAGTTATATACATATTTCGGTCAGTGCTTGCAGTTAATGGGAATCGAACCCATGACCTTAGTGTTGCTCATCCCATGCTCTGCTGTTTGAATTTGAATTTAGTTGTAGTTCCTGCTGTCCATGACACTTCAGAGGGGAACTGCGTTTAATTTTTGGGTCGTGACCCACCAGTTGAGAGCTACTGCATTAGACAGCTTTAATGTTTAAGGTTTCAGGAACTCTGTCGAATCAGCATGTTTGGAACTGACCAAAATAACAAGCCAGTCGACAAATATATCCACGCCCGTCTGAAGCTCCTGAGCTGAAGCAGGTTTATCAGCCTGTCCGCACACTCCCGTTTTCTTAATCTTCTCCGTTTGGTCTTAGAAGGGCCAAAATGAAATGGGAATCTACATAATGTCGCCTTTGTCCCCCTCGTAGTTTCTTTAACTCTCACATCTAATTAGCTTCAGGGACTGCACGGGTGCGATATGGGGTTTCCTGTGGTGCGCCCCCCTTTCCCCTCCAGTTGGGCCGTGGGTCGGGCCGGTGGGGTCTGTTCCCCAGAGACCGGTTATGACAAATAAGATTAATGTCTCTCAAGCCTCCTGAGCCACACAGATTAGACTAATAGCTGATTTTCTCAAGAGAAGCCCCATGTGTGAGCGTATGCATGCGCTTGTCAGAGCATGCTGGGAAAGAGAGAGCGGCCACAGTCCCCTAACCTCTAATGACCACTGGAGCGTAGAGGGTCAGGAGGGTATGGGTCAAAAGGTCCTCCACAGAGGGTTCCCTATCTTCATGAGCACTGAAGCATTGGATGAAGGGGTGACGCTCCTGTGAGATTAAGGTTTAAACTCTCCATTAGGAGTAAGAGTGGAAATGAAAGGCCTGAAGGCAGTTTGAACCTGTTTCTACACATACAGCACCTGTTTTTCTTTCCTTCACATTATACTGCAAAAGCTTGTTTTAATTTGTTCCATTGCCAGGCATAAATTGTTAAATCTGATGACTTAGGGCGTATTCACACCAGGAAAGTCCGATCGTTCACTTGCTTTGGTCCGGACCAAACAGAATGTTTTTTTTTTGTTTGTTTTTTTTTGGTGCGGTTCGCGTTCACACTGCGCTTTTTGCAAACGAACCAAAAATTGTAAACAAAACCACACGTGCGCTTAAGGTCATCCATTTATTGGTTCATCCGTTCAACCGCACCAGAGTTTGTTTGGAAGCGGACCGAGACCATCTCTTCAGCTTGGTCTCGGTACGGTTGTTTGGTCCGCACCAGAGTGCGATTGCTGTATTCACACCTGCCCAAAAGGTCCGCACCAAAGGGGGAAACGAACTCTAGTGTGATTCAACCGAACTAAATGAGGCAGGTGTGAAAACACCCTTAGTATAGGATGGTAAGTTCTAGCCTGAAGTTCAATAATTCGTGTTAGGAGTTTGTTCCCATCATTGTTTGTTGCCACAAACAAATAATGAATCAATCAAAAAAAAAGAAAAAAGAAAAGAAAAGAAAAGAAAAGAAAAGAAAAGAAAAGAAAAGAAAAGAAAAGAAAAGAAAAGAAAAGAAAAGAAAAATCCAGACCTTTTGTTTCAAACAAACCAGATTTCATTTTTTTCCCTCAATAAGAGGAGTATGGAAGCCCTTTTCCATTGCTTAGGTAAATTATAATTATTATATAAAAAGTTATAATTATCAGATGAACAGTCATAATTGACATGCTAAATTATTATGAGATTATTAAGTCGAAATTATAGTCATAATTGAGATAAATTTGACAATTATGAGACAAAAAATTAAGAGATGAAATCAGTTAAATTATGACAAAAATTAGAATTTTCAAAAAAATTAGCTTTTTATCTAATGATTTACTGTCATAGAAAGTAAAAAATTTATCTCATAATTATGACAATATTTTTGACTTTTTATCTCATATATCTTTTATGTCAAAATTATGAAAGAAAAGGTTGAAATTTGAGATAAGGTCACAATTATGACAACAACTTTATGACTTAGTATATCAATTTTTATATATATATATATATTTTATTTTGTATCATAATTATGACTGTCATAATTTCTACTTATGTCAAAATTATGAGAGAAAAAGTTGAAATTATGAGATAAGAAGTCACAATTATGACAAAATGTAAACTTTCATAATTATGACTTAGTATGAGATGTTAAGTCAATAATGAGATAAAAAGCTGAAATCATAAGAAAAAACTGAATTATGACAAAACTTTGAAATTATAAGATAAAAGTCATAATTGTGACAAAAATGTACAGTTTTTACTACAATTTTGACTAATTGTCTCATAATTATGACTTTTTAATCTCACATGACTTTTTTGTGTGTCTGAAATGGGCTTCCATAGAGGAGTGACAATAAACTTGACATAATTTGTTTCGCCTGTTTTGATTCACCAAAGAAAACGCTGCATTCAGCAGAATGAATCAGAAGAGTCTTATCTATTCAAAAGACAAAAAAAAGACACTTCTTCTGAGGTCTTTATAACTTTTGATGATTCTTCCGATCACTTCAGTGTGTCAGCTCGCTGACAAAGCAACTTCCCAGACGGAATGTTCTTCCGGATATACTGAGAGCTGTTGTAGAGACTGCTATTCTCCACAGCGCCAGAGCCATAAGCAAACTTTTATGAGACAATTGTGCTTTATTCATAAGATGTTTGCTCGGTAATAATACCACTATGTCTGAATTTGGCTTGAATTATCCTAAAATAAAGCTAAAATATTGATGTCTAAGCATTTTTTTTTGCACCGCTCTCTGTTATTCTTTCACAAGAACAGTGTACATTGTATTTTTTCAACAGACAATTACTGTACCAATAACATTCATGTAATGGGCTTATTGTGAGTTCAGTGCAATACACACAATCTTTGAGTTTCTCATAACCCCAAATAAATCCCAATGTTCTCTGAAACTGGGAAACCAAAATCATTTTTTCCTGTGTTAAAGTGTCGTAAGGATACAGCTCTAGGCATTACAGCATTTCTTTTCTTTTGTAATCGACTTAATGTGATTATTGCACATCATTCCTTAATTTTACATTGTGAAACACTGTTCAGATTGTAATGTTTACTATTATTTATAATGTTTATTCTTCCAGTTCTATCTATCTATCTATCTATCTATCTATCTATCTATCTATCTCTGTTGTTCTGCCTATCATTGAATGCAGATTTTGCTGAACAGCTTGTCTAAATAAGCGCAATGCTGCGTTTATCCTTTTAATGCAGATTTTCTATATGATCCTGTAATCAGAGCGAGAGCGAGAGAGACAGAGGGCAGCTGCTAAGCCTGAATCTGCCCATCAATGTCACCGGCCAGCAGTGGCAGATGCAAAGGGGCATCAGGTCTCAGCCGACACACCCTCATGAGAACAAGAGTGGCGCTCTGCAGAAGTGTGTGTGTGTGTGTGTGTGTGTGTTCGCACGTATGCTTTGGTAAGAGAGATAGATGGTGCAATAACTTTTGATTGTATGAACGCATGACTGTGGAAATAGATTGTGACATTTTCCTGTATCATCTGAAGCTGTGAGTTTAACCTTATTTTTTTCTTTTGTCAGGTTTTCAGCGGTATATGATGGCTTCATCCATCCATCTGATGTTCTTTTTTTCTGGAAAAAGTGCAGGTGTGACCTTAAAGAGCTATTTCTACCTGATCTGACCTATGGAAATTACAGGCTGATTCGGTCAAATTAAATCATATTATTGACTTGAATAAAACTACTTTAATTTAGGGTACCTGGCAAAACATTTTTACAGTCTACAGCTGTATGTCGTTTCAAACTTGCGTGACTTTCTTTCTTCTGTGCAGCACAGTACAAGATTTTTTGAAAAATGTCAGTGCAATAAAAGTCAGGGGTCTAATATTATTTGAAATAAAGTCATACAGGTTTGAAACAACATGAGGGTAACTCATTTTTTGGAGGTCCACATAAGTGTGCAAGCCAGATGTCTGTTTTTTCTTAAAGCATATATAAAAGCATATATGTATATTAGTGTCAAATATGTATAGAAGCTTGTTTCCCCTACAGGATACAATTGCAACATTTATTCTCACAAATCACTTTTTTCCTTGCAATTCTGAGTTTATATCTCACAATTCTGATGTTTTTTCTCAGAATTGCAAGACAAACTCAAGACATGAAGAATTGCAACTTTTTTTAATTATGAGACAAAAACTCAGAACTGTGAAATATAAACTAGATATTGTGACTTTTTCATAGAATTGCAAGATACAATCTCAGAATTGTGAGATGTAAACTCAGAATTGTGACTTTTTCATAGGAATTGCAAGACATGAACTCAGAATTGCAAGATGTAAACTAAAAGAACTCTAAATTGTGAGATAAGTTGCAACGACGTATTTTATTTTTCATCCTGTAACAGAAACAGGCTTCCATAATAATGCAATTATACGCATATTCTTTATAAAACCAGTGTTTGGTCAATAAAAATACATGTCAATGATAATTTAGATAGTGTTTGTGTTCTTTTGCACAGGTAGAATCATAAATTGGTTGCTAAAGCTGACAAAACCAGGATGTGCTCAATTAGAAACAAAATGATTCATTAACAAATAAAACTAAAACTTGTCTCTGATCATTTAATTTTTTTTTTTTTTTAAGTGTCAAGGTTGACTGAAATATGGCTTGCCTTTTTTTCACTAAATCTACATCTGAACATAAACATATGTTCATGGCCTTAGAAAATAAAGAAATGGAAAAATGTTTTTGAGCCATGTATGTACAGTAATATTATTATTAACCTGAACACCCCATGTAATATAGCTAAACTTAATGTGTGCAGTTAGTTCACATGATCAAAGGAGCATCAAATGAAAAGACACTTCATGAGAATATAGCAAAAAAAGTAGACGTTTGAGGGTTGAAGTACAGAAGTAAATGTGTGCTTCTACAATATCCTGTCTTTGACCTTCCACGTGTCCTTTACAACCTGCTCCAGAAGTGCCTTGTGTACTGATTTGAATCGGTCTCATTGAAAACAGCGTACGTGAGAATTAAATGTCAATGAAGTTCTTTTGATTTCAACTCCTATGAGACATTTGTTCGGTGTGTCTCAACACCCCGTAGACTATTATTATGCAAATGAGGCGCACTTCAATATTTTCGCCTGTGTTTTTCCAGCTGATGTCAGCACTTCCTGAGAAGCCTTCGTGCGCGAACGTCCTTCTCCCCCCATAAACACGTCAGGTCGCCATGGGCTGCTGCTGCCGTCCTCTCCGCGCGCTTGGGAATGTCAACTGCTGTGCAACAGTGTCCTACATACTCACTGCATGCTCGTGATACTGTTACACACATGCATGCACATTAATGTGGAATCAACCTAAGGGTCATTAAGAGCCTTAGGTCACTAAGAGCCATTTTTGTCCCTCATATACATGTGTGTAAAATAAAATGTTTTTTTTTTTTAAGCCCCATTTTCCATGAGGAAGACATTTTTGGGCCTGCTAACACTCGCATTTTAATGATTCAATGGACAGAAAATATATAGAGAAGATTGCATTTTGTCTTTAATCCCTATATTTCCTTAGATTTTAGTCGACAGTGTTTTATTAAAAAAATCTTGAAGTTGCATCCACAGGTTATTCCCCCCCCCCTTTTTAATAACTCTTCAAAGACGAGGTAAAAGTATTTTCTTTTTCTGCTATGAAATAAATAAAATAAAAAAAGGTAATTAACAGTTTTTAACTCACAATTCTGCCTTTTTCCTTCACGGTTGGGAGTTTATACTTCAGAATTTGGATTTCTCACTTTTTTTTTTTTTTTTAATGTCAATTCTAAGTTTATATCTTCCAACTCTGATTTTTTTTCTCACAATTCTTTTATATATAAAGCATGTCGCAATAACATGTATTTTTATCTGTCTGTCTATCTATTTGTTTATTTATTTATTTATTTTACTTCCTGCCTCTATTTATTTTACTACCTGCATCTTACCGGAGGACTGCAGTGAAATTGCAATGCGTGCACGCAGTGCATCTTAGTGGGCGAAAGACTTGCGTGCCCTAAATGAGAAAATGAACAATGTATAATGACCCTCTAGTCTCCACAGACAAGAGTGCAAAGCAGCATCTATCACTATAACGCTTTCGCTCCGGGTCTGGATGTTTGTGAAACGACAATCCTACTGCGGGACGTCCTTATTCGTCCCATTGAAGGAGTGAACAATGCGAACACGATGTCAGACAACAGTGTGTACTACAGCTCCAGGATCCGCGTTAATTGCGGACATATGGCTCCTACTGGAATCATTGAGGAAACGGACCTTCTGGTACCCAATTCGTGTGATTTGCATGAAAAGAAAGCCATTGGTTTATAGACCGTGATGTAAAAGAATGACCTGAAAGCCTGAGGCCACAGCCAGTAGTTGATTTAGTGGTTCGCGGCAGAAGCAGCGCGCGAAAACAAAGCGCGGGAGGGCAGATTTTGTAACGTAACAATGTTGCAAATGAAGTGCAAAACAACAAAATCTTCCAAACAAAATGATTAATTGATTACAAACATTTGCATGCAAGATTATTTTGTACTTATTTTAATAACCTAAATAATTTAAACGTATTATGAGTTATCTAGAAAGGGGGTTAAATTGAAAAGGTTACACAAAACTATCAATTTATAAAAAAAAAACAAAAAAAAAAACTTTCATTTATGAAAACCGAACTGATGTGTGATATAAATAAACCCTTCTGTCTTGTTTCAGGCTTCGAGAAAAATCTGGAGAAGGCGTGCACGTCTCACAGCGTCATTAAGCCATCCAGTTCAATGTTGGTCCCGGGAGATTTTTTATGGATTAAATTAAGTACTTCCATCTTCATTTCCCACCTGATCGCAGCCATATAAATCCCAACAGCTGATCAACAGACTTCAGAAAGCCCGACGCCTTCAGACAGAACAGCTGGGAGATAAAGCAGGAGAGAGGAGAGCGAACAGGCTGACGCAGACTCAGCTGTTTCACTGTCCTTTCTGTGTCTTTAGGGGTAGAAAAGCATCCCGGAAACTAGAGGACTAGTTAGTTTAAACTTAAAGCCCTAACCTGGAAGATACGATCGTCGTGAAGGGTCCCAGCGGAACTAAAGAGAGCGGAAAAAGAAAGAGAGAGAGAGAGAGAGAGAGAGAGAGAGAGAGAGAGAGAGCGCAGCGAAGCGGAGCTGTCCAGTGCTGAACGCGCGCCGCCGAACGGGAGCTGTCCAGTGCTGAAGTTGCATTTCTGCCGAGAGCATCGCAGCGTCGCGCTGCATCAACACAAGCGCATTCAGGGGCTCGAGGGTCTGCCGTAACCCTGCGCTGGCATCAGAATCTCGGCATTACCGAAGAGGAACGATACTAAAAAACGCGTTTTGCCCCAGCGTTGCATGACCGGCGGACGAGTGCTTTTCCCCTTCACCGTAAAACATGCCAAGGTCTTTCCTGGTCAAAAAGGTTAAGCTTGATGATTTCTCATCCGCTGATTTGGAGAGCTCCTATGGCAGATCCAGGGCAGACCTCAGCCTGCGCTTTCACGAGAAAGGTAATCACATTTATTTGACATACAGATCGTGTTTACGCAAGGACAAGTGCATGTATGTTGACGTTTGATGGTTTATAATCGCAACCTCGTGTAGTTGACCCACGGTCACATTGTATTCAACACCGTGAGGCGCATCAGTTTTTGTCGAGTCGGCACATTTCAGATGTTGCGATCTCTCAAGCACGCATTCGACTCGCTTTCAGGCGCATTTTATTTCACAAAACGCAGCGCTAGCAACAAGTACTTCACATTTGCACCGAGTTATTGCACGAGAGTTATCAAAACGTGAATTATGAACGCACGCAGTCTATTAAGGGAACGCTTGATCATATTTCATGTTATTATTCACGCTCTACATAACCTGCGCTTTGCATACACTTGCATAAGCAGACGTTTATGGAATGTTCATGCATGCATCTGGGGGTTACAGAGTAATATCTTTTGTGCATTCGGTACACATCGACCTAATTCTACACAATTTCTATCAAGACTGCAAATGCAATTAGAACCGAAGCGACATCATTCTTCTCGCCATTGTGTTTAAATGGGTTGCCACGCTAATTGAAATGGAGCGCTATTGATTTTTTTATTTATTTATTTATTTTGCACGCTCGTGCGGGTTAATGTAGAAAAAGTCATTGCGTTTGGGTTCACCCAAACGAGCTGTAGTAACAGGAACTGTTGCATCGCCTTCCCCCTCACAGGCTACATCAGCGACTACATGACCCCGGCACCGTACGATGGCGAGAGCGACAACGGCATCAAAGTGCCCTCGCCCGAACCCATCTACAGCGACTATGGAGCACCGGATTCAGACCAGCCCGACAGCCCGCAGTCGGAGATCTCCTCGGGCTACATCAACGGAGACAACGCGGTCAGTGAGGGCTACACAGTGGACGCCTTCTTCATCACGGATGGGAGGTCGAGGAGAAAAGCCATCAGCAGCCCCAGGAGCATTCAGCGGCACACGTGCAATGAGTGCGGAAAGACATACGCCACGTCTTCCAACTTGAGCAGACACAAGCAGACGCACCGCAGCATGGACAGCAAAATGGCCAAGAAGTGTCCCACCTGCGGAAAGGTTTACGTCTCCATGCCTGCCATGGCCATGCATTTGTTGACCCATGACCTCAAGCACAAGTGTGACATATGCGGGAAGGCCTTCAGCAGGCCTTGGCTTTTACAGGGACACATGCGCTCGCACACGGGCGAAAAGCCCTTCGGATGTGCGCACTGCGGAAAGGCGTTCGCCGACCGCTCGAACCTGCGCGCCCATATGCAGACACACTCGGCCTTTAAGCACTACAAGTGCAAGAGATGCAACAAGACCTTTGCTCTAAAGTCCTACCTGAACAAGCACTACGAGTCGGCCTGCTTCAAGGGAGCATTTGCTCCTTTGAGCCCAATGGAAGTGTGAATGGATGACAGCACAACAAGAACAACAACAACAACGACAACGTCTTGGAGGATTAATCGCATGTACCTTAACTTTTCTTTTCTAAGTGTACTCTTTCTCCCGCTGTTCACCTATTCAGAGCCGAAATTTCACTTGTTTTTGCCTAAACTCAGAGGACATTGAAAATGTCTTTGTTTCTCTCGAAAGGTCAAACCTTTTCTAAGTATTGGATAATATTGTACTGCTGCCAGTGGCCACAAAAGTGTTCAGCATTGAGGTAAAACTATTTATTCATTAACTTATGTATTTATATATTTATTTCTTATGAACTATTAATTTGCACTTTAATTTGTTGTTCAGTTGCCAAGCCTTCATCATCAATATGCCAAAGCATTTGCCACTTTCTGAATATCTTATTTTTGGTTGCCACTTTATAAATTCGTTGCATGCAAAAAAAAAAAAAAAAAAAAAAAAAAAAAGAAAAAAGAAAAAAAAGGGGGGGAAAAAAACACTACTACTAAATCTATGCCAATTTTATGAAGCTTTGGATTTTTTGCCAAAACCTAGATAGCATCCGTCTGCAATATTTCTCGGGAGTCATGATGAAGAATAGAGCAATAATGCATGGTATTTTTAAAAGCTAAAATGAGTAATAACTATAGCATTTTTAACCACGATTTTATCCAATACTATCAGTAGTCGTTCAGAAGTTAAATATCAGGGAAATGCCAGAGTAGTATTAGCGGATACTTCCACGGGACGGGGAGGGGAAGGGATATAGGGTCCTTTTGTAAGTGGTTATGCACTGCCTGCCTCTTATTTAATAGCGTAGTTTTAGAACGTAGGCGCGTGCGCTGCTGAACGGACAGCTTTGCACGCGATCCGGATCATTTGCTCCAAATCTGCGGATGTGAACGGCGCTAAACCTGGAAACGCTGTTGTAGGAGATCCTATTGCAACATGGACAGTTGGACACAGCAGATTGGTCTTTGAAAAGCACTTCTTTGAGAACATTTATGACTTTTTTTGAAGAAAAAAACAACAAAAATAGTAGCACAAACCTTAGCAATTCAGGTAGACAGGCCTTGTATTAGTCGAACCTCTGTTTTTGTATTTACGGACATGGAGAACTAACTGTTTAATGCAAGACGCCTTGTAAATAATCCTTTGGAATTGAATATTTCTACAAGCTGTAAAGAATCAAATGAACTTATTTCTGGACTTCTGTTCCCTGGGTTTTTTCCCCCAGCATTTGAACAATGTAAAGCACAAACGACACCGGGCATTTTCTCACTTCATAATAAAGAACCAATAAGTAACTACATGTTTGTGGTCCTGTTTGTTTCAGTCACGCACCGAGAACCGTCCACTGCTGAAGCTCGAAACGTGCTGATTCAGAGCGATGCATGCAACTCGGTTGAGTAAGTGTGCGATGACGTCAGTTTGGTGACGCAAGGTTTGTGGTGCATGCAGCGTGCATAATGTGTCAGCACATCCCAAAAATCATTTCCGAGAAGCCAAACACTCGTGCAATGGCTCTTCCGCTGGATTCAAAGCATGCTTTCATCTCAATTAAATCCTTGACTGACGCCTTTGTTACACATGATTGAATTTTATCCGCATTGTGTTCACAAGGAGCTCTTGAGAAAAAAGCATGTGATCAAAGAGAATCCAGCAACAGCCTCTCTTTATGGAAAGATCCCTGTATGCTTTGGCAAATGTAGCAGTTGCATTAGGTTATTAGACTAGAGTTGCGCGTTTTGGCCGTACTGCAGCAGTAACCTTGAGACATGCAAGTGACGGAGGGAATTTGGCTGTCAGCTTTATCCAGGTCCCAGCAGAGTTCTTATCAACAAGGACTAAAGAGCTTCAAAGTGCCTCCTGCTGACTGTGGCTGAACAACAGCTTCATTACTGGAGCTTTTGCTTTTACATAAGCCCACCAAACGCATTACCTGTTTCCCCTACTTTAAAAAGCATGCGTTTTTGTACAGGGAAGAAACAAAGGTTTTTCAGTCATACAGCAACAAATTACAGTCCTCTGAGTGAATCCTCCTTCAAGGTCATTTGTGAGGTCTGCAGTGATTCGTGCAACTTTCTTGCACACCAGTTGTCTACAATCAACACGAAATACAACCCTTTTGACTCCTGTAATCTAATGTATTACAGAGTGAAATTAGTTCACCCAGAAATAAAAATTTGCTGAAAATTTAGCACTTTGTTGTTTGTTTATTTCTTCATGGGAACAGATTTGGAGAAATATAGCATTTCATCACTTGCTCACCAATGAATGGGTGAATGCAGTGAATGGTGCCATCAGAATGAGAGTCCAAACAGCTGATAAAAACATTGCAATAATCCACAAGTAATCCACATCACTCCAGTCCAGTCCAGCAATTAATGTCTTGTTAAGCGAAAAGCTGCATGTCTATCTATCATCAAGATGTATTAACTTCAACCTGTTTCTAAAATATGAGTCCTGTATTCATAATATTGCTTCCTTCAGTGAAAAAGTCGTCTGGTCTGAATCAGGAGAGACATATGTACAGATCAAGCACCATTTACAACTGAAAACAGTTCAGAACAGTTCTAAACAGATATGTGGGTGAATTTTGATGTGAGAGGACAACAGAAGATGGACTTTTTCAATGGAAGAAGTGTTATTATGGATTATGGACTCATATTTTGGCCTGAAGTGATGGTTTAAATTTAAAACTTCTTAAAAATGGATTTGTTTCTTACAAACATGCAGCTTTTCACTTCAAAAGATGTTTATTGATGGTGGCACCCATTAACTGCAGAAGATCCATTGGTGAGCAAGTGATGTAATGCTAAATTCCTCCAAATCTGTTCACATGAAGAAACAAATTCTTCTACATTTCGGAAAATCTCAGCAAATTGTCATTTTTGGGTGAAGTATTCCTTTAAGAAAGTAAACAGAGTTTTGACTTCATGCTGACTTCAGAACTTCAGCAAACATCATTTTGTATTGCCTCAAAGTTTGGATGCATTCAAGAGTGAAATGCCTCAACTGCATCCAATATTCCTCCTCCTTCAAATTGCAAAAATTCAAGCCTGTAGGCCCACAGCCAGCTTAGTCTAGTGATAGGAAACATAGTTTTGGGAAACAGCCAAAAATGCATCTGTGCTACACTAGTTCCCATCTCACAGCAGCAGACAGGTGGTTGAAACAAAGCACTTTCACAACAGCATCAGGATCATGCATTAAGAAATTAAATAATTAATTTGTAGTTATGATGACTTTAATTGATGGGATTATAACTGCAGAGGCTTAAGAGAGTGTGTGTGTGTTGCTCCACCAGAATGACTCATGAACATTAGCAGGCAGAAGGGTGAAGGAACACCACAAACCCTCCAGTCTTAAACATCTCTCCAGGATGACACACAACACTTTGTTCTGACCCTCCGTGGGTTGAGTAATACCCCTGTGACTTTCCCTGTGTCTGTTCACAACCTCCAAACCCGTGACACGTGAATCATTCGGCTTCTTACTTCGAACCTATAAAACTATTCAAGTAAATAAGATATGAAGCAGAAGGAATAATTCACCCGAAAATCTGTCATTGCTCATGTGGTTTTCTGTGGCACAGAAGCCATTGAATAATGAATATAACTCTGTCTGTTTCACACAAATCTATTATATAACTTTAGAAGACTTGGAATTCAGTATATGATCATATGGATCACTGTTTTTATGGTGTTTTTATGTTCTCTTTGGAGTTAAAAAGACATGGTCACAATAAACTTGCATATGCATAATGATTCTTTGAAATTCTCATTTTATGGCTGAGTAAATGATGACAGAAGTTTTATTTTTGGATGAACTACTTCTTTTTACTCATTCAGTCAGATGAGTAAAACATGCCAGTATGTGTGTTTTCAATAGGAGTCAAATCCAGATGTTACACTGTGATCTACCTGGGGAACTCAAAAAAAAAAAAAAACACACTGAAGTATTGGGTTTATTTTTTTTGAAATGACAATTCACCCTCTCTGTTTTCTGAATATGTGTTATAGACCTTATTGCCAATGATTCATCCATGTTTTATTTAATTTATTTTTTTGATATTGTAGTCTTTAATCAAAATGCCATAACTTGATCTTCCAGTGAAATGACAGACTTCTCTCTAACATATGCAGGACTTCTCCAGTCATTTGCATAAACTCCGCCCCTGCATGTTTTAAATGCCACGCCTACATCTCAACATCCAATCACCAAACGATGCATAGAACAAAGTCCCACCCTACATTCTTTCTTTCAATAATCTATTACAATCAGATGTACATCACAATATGGAAGAAAAGATCTATACATAAAACAATATAGGCATATAACTACATAGCAAATCTCAACTGCTTGACTGTGTTGTTGCAAATGTCCAGTTCTTTATATAAAATTATCCAACTTTATCTGCATACCTACAGTATACTCACATAAAGCAATATATATTATCCAGCAAATCTCAACTGCTTGATCGCTTATATTGTCACATAATGTAAACTATATTATCACCCAGCTCTATTTAGCTAAATGTGACTATAAGGCATGAATATATTAAGATATTATAAACATTAACATCATGATTTTCTATACAGCTGCTTTGAAACAATGTATATTGTGAAAAGTGTTATATAAATAAAATTGACATGACTAAACAGCATGCAAAAATGTCATTATACACAACAGTCAGGCTCTTCCTAGTCAAAATAATCAGCAAATTGGCCCAGACTTCATGCTGTGGTCCAAATCTGGCTGCAGAGACTATATTGCATAACGCTGACCTTTCTGAAACACACACACACACACACGCCTGCCTTTGCGAAACAACAGAGAGTAATAATATCTGCTGTTTTGATTAGGTCAGAGCAACACGTTTCACTGGAACGTCAACATTTCTATTATTATTTGCACATGTGTAGCGCATTTGGGAACCCAAAATCAAACCTAATAAGACATGAATGTTGGATCTGTTTCCAAACCACAGGCCTTTTCCAAAAAGGCCACGATTAATCAAATGATTCACATTGCTTATGATATTATGGAAATGAGTCCATTAATTTGAGTAAATCAGATGTCCGTGCTGTGGACAGTTGACTGCATCTGCACACTGAGAGGCCAGTGTCAATTTCTAAGCTGGAGTGCATCGGATCAGAGAGGGTTTTTGTGACAATCACACGCCATGTCTTATTTGTAAGCGTATCTCCTGCTGAGCTCCAGACTGCGGTTCTGCGACATCTCCGGCTCTGAGCTCCATTATCGGTCCCGCGCTCCAAGCTGGATCTGCTCTCCTGAGGAAACATCTAATTGTGCTGCGAGGGGCAGCATCAGCAGAATCCATTACTTAAACGGGAGACAGGTGCGCTCAGGCCGGGCGTCTGCCAAGCTGCCAGGACTCTGATGTCAGAGCGCAAAACTCCTGCCGAGCCTGACCCACGCTGCTGCTTCCTGCCTGGAGAGGAAGTAGGTCTTTCACACTTCCTGCCGGGAGAGAACGGATCGCAGACAGACTCGTGCTGTGTGTAATGTTGCAAAAACACAACAGTTTATGTCCTTCTCACCTTTGCTTACAATATACTGTATCACATTTGACACATGAAGTTCTAAAGCCTCTAAATGATCAAAGCTTTGCTGACAAACCTGTCGCACACAGTCTACTACATGCCTTCTGTCTCTGATTGATAGTTAGCAAGTAAAAGGTCTTTCAGTGTAATTGTACAAACATCCACCTTCAGCTCGTGCTTCACGTGTCTTTTTGCTGTAAAATCTGATTTTTATAAAGCAAATGTAAGAACAACTTTGATATTGTGATACATTAGTGATACATTTGAAGATGAACTGAAGCAACGTAGCATTACCTGATTATCCAGATATCATGTTCAATCATGTTCAAATGTGAATATCAAATATAATCATCAGGCTTAGAGGAAGATTTATTTGTTCATCTCTCAATCATCATAGTATTGCATTGCATTATATGGATTGATCATAAAACTAAGTAAATCTTACTAACAAATATAATTAGGATATATAGAGGGAAAACTGACATTTATTTCTATGTAAGTATCAGCTGTACTGATGTAAAAATATCATTGATTTATATAACAAGCTATCAGCATTTCATCACTTTTTGGCCATAAGAATATCAGCATCTGAACCAAATTTTTTCCTCCATATTTTCACTATCATACTCTATGAGCCACAAAAGCCTGATGTATCAAATATGATGCCTGATACAAAAAACCTGTAATCTATTTAAAATATTTTGTTCAAAGGTTTAATAAAGTGTTCCCTTTATATAACGTCCTGATTATTTTATATGTTAGGTTAAATTATCACTTTTTTATGTTTTAATGTAATTTCAAGATGCCTTAAAATACTTTTTGGATATCTTAGTATTTCTAGACATCTTAAATCCACAATAAAAATGATTTTTCAAAGTTATAAATAAAACAAAGATTAATGGAGCACATTTGACAAGCGAATGCTATTTTAGCCTTTCTACTTCAAAATTTCATGTTTAATTCAATGTGCTGATATCATCTTTGTAATTTTTTGTGAAATATACTAGCAATTTCTGAGTGAAAATGGTTTCTACACCAGAATTTTAATTTTAGCATTGTGTTAGTTTTAGTTTCGGAGAAGACAGAATGTTTGTTTGCAGTTCATTGTTTGCATGTTTATCTCTCACAGATCTGGATGTGCTGATGACATCACACCTTCTCAAGCAGCTGATTGGCGGTTCGGTGTCGTGAAACGCAACCTCACAGTTTGACACTCTCTAAACACTCCATCCACACACATTCATTCATTCATTCACTCACTCTCTTTTCCATCCGTCTGGTGTTCGCCACCGGACAGAGGAAGCACTTAACATTTCATAAATGTGATTGAATCAACCTTTAACAGGCCGTTACTCACACACGTGTCTGACAGAAAAGCCACTTTCCAAAGGGCAAGTGCAGTAGCTGGGCAAATATTTCCAAAACCACAAGAAATGCTTTGCATGTGTGTGAGAGAGAGAGCGAGAGAGGGTTGGTGTTGACCCAGTTTGGCTGACATGCAGCGAGAGGCTTGCCAGGCAGCGCAGGAGATGTACGTTTCTGCACAGCCCCCCTGTGTTTCCCCCTCGGAGGACAGCAGGGTGACGGTGCGAACCCAGACTCTGCCTCCTCCTCTCTGAGATCAGCTGAAATCATCCCTCCATTCCAGCCTCCTGATTGGCTGTTCGAGGCTCTGAGTAAGACTTCGCAATTAGCCCGGAGGGGCCGCATGAGAAATCATCCTGAAATGGCAACGCGTCTTACGGACTTACTCTATAGAGTGTGTGTGCAGAATGAATGAAAAAACAGCTGTTATTCTAAACCGAAAGCTAATTATTTTCAAGGTCTTTGATCTGAAATAAATAAATAAATATTAATTTTAATATTAAAATGTTATGGTTGTATATATATTAACACTTTTATTTTGCACAGAGGCATTAAATTGATTAAAGGTCACAGTAAAGACATTCATAATGTTACAAAAGATTTCTGTTTCAAATAAATGCGGTTCTTTTTAAATTTCTATTCATCAAAGAATTCTAAATAAAATGTGTCACAGTTTCCACAAAAATATAAAGCAGTTCAACTGTTTTCAACATTGATAATAATTAGAAATGTTTCTTGAGCAGCAAATCTTAGAATGTTAGAATTATCTAATATTAGTATATTAGAATGATTTCTGAAGGATCAGGTGACACTGAAGACTGAAGTAATGATGCTGAAAATTCAGCTTTGACCACAGGAATAAATTACATATGCTACACTAGAAATCAGTTATTTTAAATTGTAATAATATTTAACAGTTTTACTGTTTTTACCTCTATTTTTGATCTAATAAATGCAGCCTTGGTGAGCAGAAGATACATCTTTCAAAAACATTAAAAATCTTACCAACCCTAAACTTTTAAATCTTTTCTTCTGGTGTCATCAGTGCCTCTAATTTTACAACCACACATCAAAATGTAAAGACACTTTTTACTGTATAAAAAGATTCCTTTCGAATGAAATCCTATACTCTCTAAGACAAACATTAATATGCACTGATGAATCACTCACTGTAATAATCCTGTTACTCTGTGAGTGTGTGCTGGAGTGTGTGTATGTGGGTGTGTCTCATTAAACCTGTCACAAGAACATGTCTGATTCACATTTCACCTCAAAATATAAATAAATAATATTTTGCTATTTTTCTATTTTTAGGACTGTTTGCATTGTGATATTATTTTCTTGACAAGCAAGCGCATTCTCCTCCCAAAAGTTCTCATTACCATAATGCATCTGGACATTTTACTCTTACAATCATTTTAAACTGCATCACAGTAATGAGAATCTAATGAGAATCACTAACAATAATGAGATTTACAAATAAAAGTAAATAGTTAAATGTCCAAACACATTATGGTAAAGAGATTTAGAAGGTAAATTGTTTAATTTACATTAAAATACTGTTATAGTGCAAAAAATCTTAATATTCTCAAAACTATGCTTCATTATTCATGAAAAATGTGTCTGTATTTTTTATTTTGTTTGGGGGTAAAACTATCACTACTACTACCCAAATACTACTACTACTACTAATAATAATAAAAACAACAACAACAACAAGAATACTAATAATAATGGCACAATGCAATAAAAATCTTAATTTAAAATATGCTTAATTTTAAGTTGTTGGTGTAAAACTGTGACAATAATTGACAATATTGAGAATTACCACACATTACAGTAAAAAGATTTTGAGAGTAGAATGTGTTTAATTAAAAAAAATCTTGATATTCCTGAAAATATACTTAATTTTGTTAATGCAATATATATATATATATATATATATATATATATATTTTTTTTTTAATTGTTTTGGGAGTAAAACTATCATTAACAATAATGTGAATTATTAATAAAACTCTACAGTAAAATGTCCAGATACATTAAAGATTTTTTATTTTTTTTAAGAGAAAAATAAGTTTAATCATCTTTAAAATACAGGCGGAAAAATGCACAATGCAATAGAAATAAAACTTTTTCTTAATGAAAATATTATTTTGCATCTTTGTTTTGTTTTTTGTTTTTTGTTTTTTGGGGAAACTATCATCGACAATAATGATAATTACAAAATAAAACTCAAAATTAAAATGTCCACACACATTACGGTAAAGAGACTTTGAGGAGAAAATGTTTAATTGTCATTAAAATCAATCAATCAATCAAAATGCAAAAAAAGTTCTTATAAATACTTAATTTTTATGCAAAATATTATTTTGTATTTTTATTTTATTTTTGGGGTGAGACAATAGTGAGAATTTAAAAAAAAAAGAAAGAAATAAATAAAAGGTAAAATGTCCAGACACATTACAGTAAAGAGATTTTTAGGGGAAAATTTTCCCTGTCATTAAAATACTTTTTTTTTTTTTTCAAAATTTTAAAATTGCAAAACTGTTAAACCAATGTTCTTAAAAAAATTATAGTATTGTTTTTTTATTATTTAGTTTCTGGGTTGAAATGTGACCTGTGCATGTTTTCGTGACATTCACCAGGAGCGTTTTTAGTGTTTCTATGTATAAGTGTGTTAATGTGCCATTGGTTTAGGCATGTCGCTGACACCCGGATGTCCCCTCAGGCAGCGGGAGCTGATTAGCTCTTGGTTAGGGGCAGTTGAGCTGTAAGGCGCGCTGAGGTTATGAGTGAGTTTTTAGCTGTGTGTGTGTGTGTGTGTGTGTGTGTGTGTGTGGGAGTGCTATTATAGCACGCGGCTCTGGCAGGGGAAGCAGAGAAAATGTGCAAAACGTACTCCTTCTCTCGTCGATTCCCCTCTCTCTCGCTGTCTGCCTGTCTCTCTTGCTCTCTCCGGCTTTTCTAAACAAAGCAGGTGATTCAGTCGAGTCATCCAGAGGTTAAAAACATGGCACGGCTCTTCTGAGCGTGTCACCAAGATGGAAACCTCATGAATATTCAGCGGGAGCAGCAACAGTGCGCTTTGATCCGGAGCTGCGGCTCAATGATTCTCTGTTTAAAGAAGCGCAGTGTGCGGGCGTCTGTCTGAGAAAGCGGGCCGCTCGTACAGTAAGTGGAAAGCACTAAACGAGTGTGTGGGCACATGCAAAGATCGTGCGTTCCTGTTGGTGTCTGTGTGATTGCCACACTGAATCCGTAGGCCGATTGCCTGCTTTATTCACAAGCCTCTCGTGTAAGAAACAAGGCCATAGGAATTACAAATCACAATGGAGATCTCTTTACAATCATATTCTTTCAAAAACAAATGAGCTGAGCTAGATAAGCCAATCTCAGAATGCATTGCAAGATGGCAGATGAGTCAACAGAAATGCTAGTTATATTTCATTAAATATGAAACAGTAGTAATACAATAGAATTAAATGTATTTTTTTCACTCAGCTATTCTAAAATAGGTTAACAAACACTGCTGGTAAATGTAAAAGAAACTATGTGGGACCATCAGAACCAATGTGCATTTATGCAAATATGTAGGCTATATTTACGTTTATGCATTTAGCAGATGCTTTTTCCCAAAGCGACATACAATAGAAAAGTAAAAACAATTCTAAGAGCCAAATATAATAATTCCAGATTTATTAGACTATTACATTAAAAAGCAAGTTTTTTTTTTTTTTTTTATTAATATGTTGAATTAGCTTTTATTATGATGTAATTTATTTAGTTGAGTCTCTTAATTCAAATATATTTTTAAATGGTCAAAAGTATATATCTGTTAAAATATGTCTCAAAATATATTTATGTAAATATGTTTTCTACCAATATTTGTTTGGCCATTTTTATATATTTTTGAAAATATACAGTACACAGTACAGTTTCCGAAATATACAAAAAAGGCCCAAAATATATATTTGCAAAAATATGTTTCAAAATATATTTATCCAAAGAAAGACTGTAAATGTATTTTCTTGCCCCTGAAATACATTTAGAAATATATTTTGATATATGAACATTGAAACTAAATACATTTTCTATTTCAAAAATATATTTCATTGAGATTCACTGTTTAGCATATATTTCAAATATATTGTGATTTATTTATTTATTTATTTATTTATTTATGGGATTGCACACACACGATATGTACTACTATATATATATATATATATATATATATATATACATATATATATATACATACACACACACAACTACTTACAAAAATGACAAAATGATATATAATATTTTTCAATATTTTTCCATCAAATATCTCATCAAATTGTCCCACATCAAATAATCTGAGCTGCTCCACATTCATTTTATACCATAGTTCTGTCCTCTTAATGTATGTCAGACTCATTTGTGTCTGTTTTTATTTCCCCTGAGGAATTTTATGATCATCTAAAATGAAACACCACTGAGACCTCCAGAGCTTTGAAAGAGCAACCTCTGAGCAATAAACATCTCCTCTGGGTGATGACGGTGCACAAACACTGTTTAGTCTCTGTTTCATTGCATTGCCTCATTTTATTGGTCTTGTACAGTTTAAAGCTTTCCGAAGTGCTCAGATCACCTGCAGATGACTCAACAATCTTCCTCGTTTCCACAGGACGACTGCCTCCGGGAGCTCTCGGTTCAGGCCGTGACGGGCCTTTATTGAGGTTCTGCTGGCGAGACTCAAACAAATCAAACACAGAGCTCGTCTGCTTTAGGATTCCGGCCCACTGCTCACCATCGGACGCTCACGAAAGCACCTGATGTGCAGAACGTCTGACAGGAGCCAAGTGTGCCATCTGTTGAGATGTGCTGCGTCATCGTGAAAAATAATTAAAGAATCAGGCAGAAACGTGTGACTGGAAAAGGCTTTTCTGTTTGCTCGTAATCTCTTGACTAACCAGCCTGACGACTGACACAGACTCCAGCCGCTTAACGGGACAAACTCACCCGAGATCAATAGCGAAGAAAGGAGGGGGTCGGAGAAGGACGGAGGCATGTGTCAGGAATACTGATGAATAATCTCATTCAGCTTTATGACATAATCAGATTTAAATCAATTTTTTATTTGGAGTTTCCTCCACTTGACCTTAAAGATGCATCTTTATTACGGGAACGGTTTATCAAAATCCTCCGGTAAAATGAAAAACGATAGAGCACATCACAGCGGCAATAAAATGATAGATAGATAGATAGATAGATAGATAGATAGATAGATAGATAGATAGATAGACAGACAGACAGACAGACAGACAGACAGACAGACAGACAGATAGATAGATAGATAGATAGATAGAAAATAAAGAGACATATAGACATATAGATAGACAGATAGATACTTTTCTCCAGAAAGTACATTTAAATTGATCAAAAGTGACAGTAAAGACATTAGCAGCAATTGAGCAGCAAATCAACATATTAGAATGACTTCTGAAGGTTCATGTGACACTGAAGACTGGAGTAATGGTGCTGAAAATTCAGCTTTGATCACAGCAATAAATTAAATTTTACAACATATTCAAACAGAAAACAGCTATTTTAAATAGCAATAATATTTCACAATAGTACTGATTTTAGTGAATGATTGATCAAACAAATGTTGAGCAGAAGAGACTTCTTGAAAAGACTAAGGAAAAGAGATCAGAGATGTTTTGGTTGTGCATATCAATGTGAAGGCCAACGTGCAATACTATAAATGGTCACTTTACTCAGACTGCTCAGTGTGAATATCATGACTCAGTCACTTGTTGTATTTACTTGTAAAATTGTACTGTACAGTCTTATAGTCTTATTTATTGTTTGTGGTTATATGTTTGTTTTTCTAACACCAGTTAGGAGCAGTGCTCCTAATTTCGTTGTATGCAGAAAAATACAATGACAATAAAGGCGTTCAATTCAATTCAATGTTTTGATTGTGTATGGGAAAACATTTCCAGGGCAACGTTTGTGAGAGCGTTTCCTTTGTGACTGATTGACTGATTGATTGATCAAGTTTTACAGAGAGACTCAGGATTTTATGTAACCTTGTCTTGATGGATTGCACTCATGTTAGTAAGGTTATCTCAAGATGAGACTGAGACATGAAGGAAACTGAAAATCTGAGGACACAACCAGCAGACTAAAGGAAAACACACACACACACACACACACAATACAAAACCGTCTTTAGATGAGCATGATTTAGCAGTGTAAGCTGTGTTTTTAGCTGTATGCTGCTTTATTCATCAGCGAAAGACATGAAGATCAAACATCTGACACTCATTTAATTACTGTGAGATCTTTATCACAGGAGCAGTCAGCTTTGGCAGATATTTGTATCAGATCTGTATGTTTGTTTGACAGAAGCAAAATATCAAGCTAGTGAAAGAAACCCCATTTCAAGGACTTACAATCAACACTGCAACATGACAATTTTAATGCGATCATAATGCTGGTCTGTTCTTAAAGTGTTCCAGGCTCATTAATGAGTCTGTGATTGATATATTTATAGCCGGACGTCCTTGAGCATGCTGCCAGGTGGTGTTGAAGAAATTATTAAAAATTCACACGTTACAAAGAAGCAGATCTCCGGAGGCCGTTAATACATGCAGCACAGACTGAGAAACACTTTCACTGTCCGGGAGCAAGATTTTATAGTATTTATGAAGCATGTTTACATCATTTACGTCTATAGGAATGAAAGAATCTGTCATTATCTAACATATGATCCAGCATGTATCAGATTACCTGTACAAATACAATCCCATACACTGATTTTATGCATCAAGGACACAGTGGAAAATAAAATTAATTACATTAATATATATATATATATATATATATATATATATATATAAAAATGTAATTAAAAAAAAAATTATATATATATATATATAATTTTTTTTTTAATTACATTTATATATATATATATATATATATATATATATATATATATATATATATATATATATATATTATTTATTTATATTAAATATATTTTTAAAATACATAAATATTTAAATGTATTATTTTATATATATATATATATATATTTAAATATATATTTTAATATAATTCGACCATTTTGCTCCAGTATGTAATCAGTTTGATTTGCAGGTACTATTTGGAGTGCATCACATGTGTCAGACAGCTGGAACAAACATAAACACTGGAGCAAGATCAGAGGGTGACCACATGTGAAGTGCCCTGTTTGTTCTCCAAAAACAACACTGCTGCGAACATCTTGAGGTCCAGTGAGAAGGAAAGTGTGAGAGAGAAACTGGTGTTCTTTCAGCATTTTCTCAACCAATCGATTCAACAGTCCCTGATGAGGGCGATCAGGCACATCGTGCTCATTGCTGCAGAGATGCACACACACACACACAGCTCTGATGCATGTTCACAGGTATGGTTTACATTATCGCGAGCAAGTCCTTGTAAAACGTGCAAACTGTAGAAAATGTAGTTCATCTGCAGAAGGTGCAGAAAATGTTTGTGGTATCTGATCGGGAACGAAACACCTTTTAGATCTTGTGGAGATACGAATGAAAATTTAGTTCAGAACCAAAAACACTTCTACTAAAGATGGATTATGAGGAGCCATGAGAGTCAATGAGCAGCATTAAAGAGCAGCAGTGCATCACTGCTGCTCTTTACTGCTGCTCATTGACTCTGTACATACATCAACTGTACATACATCAACAACCTTTGACCTGACCCCTCATGTCAGACTGACCTGTCACAACTATTTCAGTCAATTAGCTTTATTTATTAAAATCTGGAATACTCTTATTTGACTCAAAAAGGAGCAGATGGTTAGGAAGACGGACGGACGGACGGACGGACGGACGGACAGACAGACAGACAGAGAGACAGAGAGATAGATAGATAGATAGATAGATAGATAGATAGATAGATAGATAGATAGATAGATAGATAGACGATGGACAGAACGATAGATAGAACGATGGAACGATAGAATGGTAGAATGGTAGACAGACAGACAGACAGACAGACAGACAGATAGATAGATAGATAGATAGATAGATAGACGATGGACAGAACGATAGATAGAACGATGGAACGATAAAATGGTAGAATGGTAGATAGACAGACAGACAGACAGACAGACAGACAGACAGACAGACAGATAGATAGATAGATAGATAGATAGATAGATAGATAGATAGATAGATAGATAGATAGAACGATGGAATGATAGAATGGTAGATAGATAGACAGACAGACAGACAGACAATGGACAGAACGATAGATAGAACGATGGAACGATAGAATGATAGAATGATAGATAAACAGAATGATAAAATGATAGATAGATAGATAGATAGATAGATAGATAGATAGATAGATAGATAGATAGATAGATAGACAGAGAGACAGACAGACAGACAGACAGACAGACAGACAGACAATGGACAGAACGATAGAACGATGGAATGATAGAATGGTAGAATAATACAATGACAGACAGACAGACAGACTGCTGAGGGCTGTTTATGTCCTCGAGGGTCTCAGAACATCGTCTCCTTCAATTACAGTCTGGCCGAGTGCTGTTCAATGAACGAGTGCATTAGGATGAACTCAGAATGGACTCTCCTCTGTCTGCTCATCCTGCTCTTTCTGCAACTTGAACCGGCTGCATTAGAGCGGACTGTCAGCTTTCCACTGACGTTAGCTCAAATAACACCACTGGTTGAGGCAAGTACATCGATCCTCGGGCTTCTCGTCTATTATCCGCCCTCCAGCCACGCGGCAGACACGCAGTCCGCTGACATCCTCGCTTATTTTATGTTGTTGTGTCTTATCTGAACCGTTTGTACAGCGAGTAATAAAATCACATTGTGCACTAATATGTGGAGCATTCTGCTATTAAAAATAGTACAATAAAAGACGAGAGAATGGGAAGCAGGGTGAGCCCAGCGCCTGGATCTAATCCAGCTCTCTTATAAAGCGCTGAGCGTGTGAGAGAGACAGCAGCATCTCAAGTGAGGTTCAGGATGACTGTAATAGTGTCATGTGTCATTAGAGGGACAGTCAGGTTTAATTATGGCAGGAAAGATAAAAGCAGTCAAGCAGCTCTTGGAGGGTTTCCACCAGTCTGTCTAGAGTTTATCACGGGTTCAAAGCATCTCTCTCTCAAAGAAATTACACTTTAACATCATTTTCCCGTGCACCACATAACATCCTTCAGGCTGTATTTACACTACAAGCACTAATGCCTAAAGCCCATAATTTAACACACATTCAATTTTTTTGTCCTTTCTGTTTGCATGTACACTGAAAAAAATTACTCATTGGATTTACTCAATTTTTTTAAGGTAAGTGGTTGCAATCAATTTATTTTAGCTAAATTTAAATAAATTTAGTTGAAAGTTAGTCAACTAAATTTGTTTATTTAAATGTAGCTAAAATAAATTGATTGCAACCACTTACCTTAAAAAATTGAGTAAATCCAATGAGTAATTTTTTTCAGTGTACTTCAAGATGAGAAAATTAAAATACTTTCTCGCATCACAGCTTAATTTGTAGACTCAGCTACAGGTAAGATATTAGTAGGTTGATTCTTCCAAAAGTGTACTGCTGTGACTCTGAGGTGATTTCAGTAAGATGCACTGATTCTTTGAACATCAGAATCAGGCAACACTGCAACACTGACCAATGGTGTGAGGTGAGGGCGGGACTATCTGATAATCTGACCAATGGTAGATGAGGGGAGTGTTTGCACCTATTTGAAAACAATTCATCCCACTGCAGACAGACAAAACAACAGAATGAAAGAGAGAGTGATAAATAAGTAAAATGAAAGATAGACAGACCGATAGAAAGAACCATGGATAGAAAGACAGAAAGAAAGAAAGAAAGAAAGAAAGAAAGAAAGAAAGAAAGAAAGAAAGAAAGAAAGAAAGAAAGAAAGAGAGAACAATAGATAGAATGACAGATAGAATAAAAGAGAAAATGAAAGACAGACAGAACAATGGATAGAACAATAGACAGAATGATAGAATCAAAGATAGACAAAACGATAGATAGAACAATAAACAGAATGATAGAACTAAAGAGACAAAATAATATTTAGAATGTAAGACAGAACGACAAATAGAACAATAGATAGAACAATGGATAGAATTCCAGATAGAATAAAAGACAGAACAATAGACAGAACGATAGAACCAAAGAGAAAACAATACAATACAATGAAAGAACAAAAAATAGATAAAACAAAAGACAGACAGAATGATAGATAGAACGATAAACAGATAAAAAGATAGACAGAATGATAGATAGAAAGATAGAATGAAAGAGAGAAAGATAGAACGATAGATAGAACAATAAACAGAATGATAGAACTAAAGAGACAAAATGATAGATAGAATGTAAGACAGAATGACAAATAGAACAATAGATAGAACAATGGATAGAATTCTAGATAGAATAAAAGACAGAACAATAGACAAAATGATAGAACATTAGACAGACAGAACAATACAACGAAAGAGAAAACAATACAATGAAAGAATGAAAAATAGATAAAAGACAGACAGAATGATAGAACGATAAACAGATAAAACATAGACAGAATGATAGATAGAACGATAAACAGATAAAAGATAGAATGATAGAAAGATAGAATGAAAGACAGACAGATCGATAGATAGAATGAAAGAGAGAATGAAAGATAGAATGATAGATAGAATGATAAAATGACAGAATGAAAGAGAATGAAAAAGGACAGAATAGATAGAATGACAGAGAGAACAATACATAGAATGACAGACGGAATCAGATAGATAGACAGACAGACAGACAGACAGACAGATAGATAGATAGATAGATAGATAGATAGATAGATAGATAGATAGATAGATAGATAGATAGATAGATAGATACCACAAACGAATGAACAAACGATATATAGAAAACCTGTCTGAGAACAGTCCTTATTTTTTTATTTATTTATTTCACAAACACACTTCTCTACAGAAAACAGAAGCACAAACATTCTACTCGACATCTTTGGTCTTTCATGGTAAAACTCAAACCCTGTGTGTGGATGACATGAGGGCGAGTAAATGATGACAGAAGTGTGATTCTCTCTCTTTAAGATCCTCTCTGCTAATGGAATTACTGGACAGCCTCTGTCAGGTCGAGACGCTGCAGCTCTCAGCTCATAAACAGACAGGAGATCCAGTTTCTCAGCATCTGTCATTCACTCACTGGGCTTTTAGCAGAACACCACTTAAAAAATCCTCTCCACACACCTTACTGTGTGAGAGACGTTAAGCTGAACCCTGTCAGCCGCACACACACACACACACACACACAGCTGCCGCGGCTTAATCAGAACATTTACAGTCAAGTGGCTCAAGCTAATTCACCTTAATAGCATGTCAAGAGCATTTTTACATGAAATATTCCCCAATTCTGCAGGCGTTCCACAGCGTGTTAATACGGCCATCCAGCCTACAGTGCGAGATTGAACACAGTCTTTATCAAGGCACAGAGGGTCTTTAGGCTGACGAATAGATACTCGCAGCGCTTCGGCACAATTTCCCTCTTTTAATTGTGTTATTCAAAGGAAAGAAGAGTAATGAGCGAATCTCTGTGCTCCTCGGACTCATTTCTCTGCTGGCTTGTTGTGGGATCTGTTTTCTCTAGTCTCTGCTGTGCTTTCTTTCCTTCTCTTTCTCTCTATTAAAAGTAAACTGTGTAATTTTTGTGCCACTATATCAGCAAACAGAATTATAAAACTACTGATTGTTTTCAAGGAGCTTCCTCATGTTTTCTCCACAGATACAGTACGCCTACATCATCACACTCATGCTATTGCCGCAACAAAACTAGTCTACAATCAAATTACGTTGCTTGGGTGTTAAAAAAACTGTATTTTATATATGCATGTAAAATACTTTATCATATATACTGGAGTCCCTCCATCCGTATTTCTTTGTGCTCATGAATTTGATTTTAATGGCCAGTAACAAGCAGACTTCTATGGAAGTTTGTTTCCACCACGGGGTAAAAACAAACAAACAAAAAAAAGTTAAATGCAACGTTTTGTGACAGTTTTATGACTTTTATGACAAACTCAGAGTTGTAGAGTTGTAGTTGTCTATATATGTAGATCTATAGAGATATGTAGAATCCAATATATAGAATAAGAATCCAATTATAATATCCAATTGCAAGATAAACACTTGAATTCAGAGAAAAAAAAATCTAAACTGAGAAATTCTTCTGGGAATTTGAGAAAATAGTGAGACTGCAAAGTGTGAGTAGTGAGTAGTAAAAGCACAACTATGACTTTATAACTTGCAAATGGGAAACAAACTCACAATTTTGAGAAAAAAAGTCAGAATTGTGAGACAAAAAGTCACAATTACATTTTTTCTTATTCTGTGGTTAAAAAAACCAAAACAAAACAAAACAAAACAAAAAAACAGAAATGTAAGATGCAAACTTATAATTCCAAGAAAAAAATTCAAAATTGTGAGATGACTTGGAAGGGAATTCTCAGAGGGAAAAAAGTCAGAAATGCAAGATGTAAACAATAAAAAAATAAAAATAAAATAAAAATCAGAATTAATATATAAAAAGTTGCAATTAAATTTTTATTTTTAGATTCTGTGGCAGAAACAAGCTTCCATAGATTTCTGAGCTGGTCAGATTCAAGGACGGATCTGAGATTTCTCAATGAACAGATCCGGCTCGGCCTGGGTCAGATGTCAAGATCAGATTTCAACAGGTCAATTTTAGCAGGTTAGTTACAGTAAGTGCAGAAAGAGGAAGTGTCATGTTAACAGACAGGAAGAGAGAATGCTACAAAACATCTGAACTCTCCATTAATGTGTGTGTCTTCTGTTTTGTGGACACACAAACACTGATTTGTCGCTCTGGCTGAAGCTCTATTATATGTTGTTACTCAGTGAGGCCTGAGCCCATAAATCGCCCTGACTAGTGAAGACGTTTCTCTCTCCCTCTCTCTCTCTCTCTCGCTCTCTCTCTCTCTCTCTCTCTCAGCAGGAGACCCTGTGAAGGTTTACAGTGTCCCAGAAAGAGAGAGCGACTAGCCCGAAACAGAGATTCACAGCTGATGTTCACTTTAAAGAGTTAGTTCAACCAAAAATATAAATTCTGTCATCATTTACTCACTCTCTTATTGTTCTTTGGTGAAAATGGTTGTTTGTTTCCATGCAAATAGAATGGATGGGGACAGAAAGCCTCAAAAATGATGCAACACACTATGAAAGTATCATAACAGTAGTCTATATGACTCATGCGCTATTTACAAATCTTTTGAAGTTAAATGATGCTTTGTGTGAGGAAAAACTGAAATTTAACTATTTACTCACTGATCTTCTTTCCATTGAGCTGTTAGCCTCTGTGATTGGCTCACTAAATCAGCGATTTGAATAGAATCAGTCTGATTCATGAACTCATTTAGACCTTTTTTTTTTTTTCATTTGAATCGATTGAAAATATTCAACACAAAAGAATGATTCGTTCGAGAATCTTCTTGACTGGATGGGTAAGATTTTCCTCAAAGCATTATATGAGATTTGGAAATTGTGCCTGAGTCATATAGACCAAGTCATGATACTTTTATGGTGCCCATTCTTGTAACTGCTTGAACATTTTAGATAACGACAGATAGATCATTTTCACTGTTAGTCAGAGTATTTTCTCACATTCTCTGTCTTTGTTTGTTCATAGCTGATTTGTTTTTGTTATTTTTTTTTTTTTAAATTGCTTGGCAACAGATACAAATGCTCAGAAATCTATGAGCCATTCAGTTCTCAATAATGTTATTAAAATACAGTGTCTATACGGCTGAGCAGATATCTGAAATGTAATAAAACTCTAGAGCTGCATGGCTCATTGTCAGAGGTGGGAAACCATGGCAAACTCTTCAATTATTTCTTTAGTCAACTGAAATGTGTCACTTTAACAATGATGACTGTCTATATCACACACACAAAGACATGTTTAATAGTGCTTACTGGAACCCTATAATCAGACAAACTACAGCAATATAATCAGACAAACATTACAGTCATAAAAAACAGTACATTATACAAGTTACACAAGTATAAACATAAAAAACTACAAGAATACAAAAAGCCAGACTAGAATTCTAAAATCAGACAAACAACAGACAGACTAAACATTGTATCAGACAAGCTACAACATTATCAGACAGACTAAATTCTAGTATTAGACAAGCTACAACATTATCAGACAGACTAAATTCTAGTATCAGACAAACTACAACATTATCAGACAGACTAAACTCTAGTATCAGACAAACTACAACACTATCAGATAAACTAAACTCTAGTATCAGACAAACTACAACATTATCAGACAGACTAAGCTACAACATTATAATCAGACAGACTAAACTCTAGTATCAGACAAGCTATAACATTATCAGACAGACTAAATTCTATTATCAGACAAACTACAACATTATGAGACAGACTAAACTATATTATTATCAGATAGACTAAACTCTAGTATCAGACAAGCTACAACATTATCAGACAGACTAAACTCTAGTATCAGACAAGCTACAACATTATCAGACAGACTAACCTCTAGTATCACACAGGCTACAACATTATCAGACAGACTACACTACATTATAATCAGACAGACTAAACTCTAGTATCAGACAAGCTATAACATTATCAGACAGACTAAATTCTATTATCAGACAAACTACAATATTATGAGACAGACTAAACTATATTATTATCAGACAGACTAAACTCTAGTATCAGACAAGCTACAACATTATCAGACAGACTAAACTCCAGTATCAGACAAACTACAACATAATCAGAAAGACTAAACTACAACATTATAATCAGACAGACTAAACTGTAGTATTAGACAGACTACAACATTATTAGACAAATAACAATATAATAATTAGACAGATCAAAACCCTAAAATTAGACAAACCACAACATTATCAGGCAGACTAAACTCTAGTATCAGACAAACTACAACATTATCAGACAGACTAAGCTACAACATTATAATCAGACAGACTAAACTCTAGTATCAGACAAGCTACAACATTATCAGACAGGCTAAATTCTAGTATCAGACAAACTACAACATTATCAGACAGGCTAAATTCTAGTATCAGACAAACTACAACATTATCAGACAGACTAAACTACATTACAATCAGACAGACTAAACTCTAGTATCAGACAAGCTACAATATTATCAGATAGACTAAATTCTAGTATCAGACAAACTACAACATTATCAGACGGACTAAACTACATTATAATCAGACATACTAAACTCTAGTATCAGACAAGCTACATTATCAGACAAACTAAACTCTAGTATTAGACAAGCTACAACATTATCAGACAGACTAAGCTACAACATTATATTCAGACAGACTAAACTCTAGTATCAGACAAGCTACAACATTATCAGACAGACTAAACTCCAGTATTAGACAAACTACAACATTATCAGACAGACTAAACTACAACATTGTAATCAGACAGACTAAACTCTAATATTAAACGGACTACAACATTATTAGACAAACAACAACATAATAATTAGACAGATCAAAACACTAAAATCAGACAAACCACAACATTATTAGACAGACTAAACTCTAGTTTCAGACAACCACAACATTATAATCAGACAGACTATAACTCTATAATGATTAAAAAGGACAATGTTATAATCAGAATAGATTATAACCATAAAAACTAGTACAGTATAATCAGTCTAAAACCCTAAAATCAGAAAAACTAAAGTTAAATAAACCAGAACATTGCAATCAAGACATTCAAAAAAAGAAGCCAATAACACATTTCAAAACCCTATAATACTGATTAATCAGAATCCTATCATCAGACACTACCAAACCCTATAATCAGACACTGGGACCTCAGAAAGTGAAACAGGCCTCATCTCTCTCAGACACACCTGCAAGCAGAGCAACACAGGTCAAAGAGCCGGAAATGTTTTATATAAAGTGCTTTTATAACCTTTAAAATATCTGATTCTTTACCAATGCTCTCAGAGCAGCAGAAGCCAGATGAACAGAGAGGACAGTACATGCAATTAAATTAAAGAGAAAAGAATTATCGATCCACAGAGTTCGCAGTGCGAGACACAGCAGGACAAAGTGTCGTTCATTTGTCCCGAAACCACACCGCAACGTGCAAGATGAGAGCTTTCCTGAGGGCCAATTTACTCTCATCTCTCTGCTCCTGTATGTGTATGTATGTGTATGTGGGTTGTGCTGACAGTTAATATCCTTCTTTTTAGAATATGGTTCTGCGGTACCTGGAATCGATTACAGGGGGACGACAGGCGATGCTCCTCACAGGAAACTGCTGCATTACCTGGGACCTCTTACACTCACCGCCTGAAAAGTGCTGAGCACACAGAGCCACACAGAAACAGAGCATCTCCTCAACTATCTCTCTACCGTCTCCAGGACGGAGCAGTTCACGCAAACCGGACCTCAGAAAGACGAAAACGACAACAATGAAAGCATTCAAATTACATTCGGATCTTTTATCTTCTTCCAGCTGACAGCATTGAGTTTGCAGCATTTGCGCTGATTCCTGAAAACTAATTAGGAAAAACATAATGCTTTCATGAGTCATTCATCATGAGCACTATTGTGCTGGGGAAGCTGCTTTGAAATTGTAACGCATCAAGCTACAAGCTTCTCGCAGACTGAAGCAGTTAAACAGGTCAAGCTAGCATTTGAGTAATTAGTTATCAACACTACAAGCTGCTGACAAAACGTTAAAGCTATTTAAAGGGAAAATACGTTTTGAGTTTAAAACATGCTGTTACAAATATTTTGCAACAAAAAAAGATGTAAAATCCTGCATATTAACTGTTTTGGAATGAATAAATCAGACTTTGCAATGCTTCATAAGAGAACCATAAGAGCATTATTGTAAAGCTATAGATTCAAAACATTAAAGTTAAAAGTTAAAGCTATTTAAAGGGAAAATATCAATTGACTGAAACAAAAATAAATAAATAAATAAATAAATAAAGAGCTGCACAAGGGAGTCTGTGCAAGGACTTAAAACTACCGCTGCAAAAGTGATGAAAAATAGTTGCTAGTTGCTAAAAAAACTTTCATTGTTGATTAATTGTTCTGAAAACAGAGGACTTGTTAAATTATTAAAAATTTAACAGCATTTTTATAACAAAATGTAAAGTTTTTACTAACGTTTTTATTTTATTCATTTAATTTTTGTTTTATAGTATCTTATTTATATATTTTAATTTATAATATTTTTGTATATAATAATTTGTGTGTGTTAAATTTAAATAAACTTTAAATATTGTATAAATAGTTTTAAATTTAAATATTGTATAAATAGCTTCATCTGTTTTAAAAATAGTGTAGCAACTATTTTTCATCAGTTTGACATCACATTGTTTTGCATATATAACGTAATTATATATGTGTATGTATATATTTCCTTGTGCAGCTTTTTTTGTGGCAGAATATTAGCAAAATATATAAATAGCAGCATGTGTCAAACTCCTCTTCTGAAGTCAGATATTTCCCCTTTAAATAGTTGTAACTTTTTGTAACATACTTTTAGTTAGTCTCTCCCCAACACAGTTTTATGGTTTTGCAAAAAAAGCAGAGAACGGTTATTCAGAAAAACCCTTGAGGCACATTAGGCCCACACAGAATCTGCACCCACAGAAACTCATCAGATTTCCACAGGATTCAAACCATTCACAAACTCACATACTGTACATCCCTCACTCCCTATGTGTTTATTAAATCTTTTGGCTAATCTGAATATGTTTTCAGCTGCCAATATTATTAGTGCTCTCAGCTACATTTAACAAATTTTCCATGTTATATGCATTCTGAAACATCTTGTCTCAATGTTGGACAAGTAACTAACTAAAAGTATTAATGCTACTAACTTTATCACATTTTCCAGAGGTGTGACTGTAAAAATAGTACAGCTGTTCCAATAATAAGCTACCTTTTCCTGCAAGAATATAATGTTGCATCACTGTTTTTATGTCACACTGTATTACACACAGTCTTAGAGTACAGCAAATGTTCTCTCCTCTCAGGAAAAAAGGTACAAAAGCTGTCACTAGAGTCGTACCCTTTCAAAAGGTGCAATTGTGTACCATTTAGGTACTAATGGACAATAGAAATATTATGCACCTTTAAGCACCTTTATGCACTTTTAAGATACCAATATGCACCTTTTTTCTGAGAGTGATTAATATAGTATGTAACACTGGAAAGTCTAATTTGGATTAATTAGTTGGTTAATGTCATAATTCCATAACTGAAGTATTTGCACAGCATTTTGTGTCTTTTCAAAGCAAAATTATTTACATACAAAAAACTTAATTTATATAAATTAGAGTGTAAATTTATCTCTTCAAACTTAATTCAGTTGAAAAATTAATTATATTGCTGAGTTAAACATTTAAAAATATACTGCCACATAAATAATTTCAATTATAGATTTTAAAAAGTAAAAAAATAAATTAATAAATTAAAAAAATAGTAGTAGTAACAGTAAGAGTGATAAAACGTAATTTTGTTTTGCAAAATCACACAACTGGCTTGAGATCGAGATTGGATTGAGATTTTTATTTATTTATTTATCTAGACGATATAAAAACCAATTACTTGATTTTGCAAAACAAAATTACATTGTTACATTTTATCTTTTTATATATTTTATATATATTTACACTTTTTTTAGCAAGTGCCGGTCCTAGACTTCTGGGAGACCTAAGCAAACCGGTTGTTGGGGGGGGTCTGAATTTTACATAGAGAGGGTGACAATGCACCGCATTAAAAGAAATGATTATTCGTGTTTTCATAACCGCTGGACAAATTCAAAAACTAAACTAAAATTAAAACATCTTTGAGAGCAAGGGGGCCCCTTGGTGTTTCGGGGCCCTACGCAGCTTGCGTATTCTGTGTATAGTGAGGATCGGCTCTGTTTTTAGCAAAAAAAAAATAAAAAAAGAAAAAAAAAAGAAAAGAAAATCAATTACATAAAAATAAATACATGCAAATACTTGCAAAATACTTACAAATCCTTATATAGTGTCAATATATAGGGATTATATAGGGATTTCATGTTTGTTCTAAAATTTTTTTGCAAAATATTTTTTTTTTTTTACAACTGTCATTGTTTTTGCGCTACAAATACTGCTCTTAAAGCTGCGGTAGGAGATCTTGGAAAATGCTAACTTTAGCCTGATAGCACTGAAAGCGAACACCCCACCCTCCCTGCAAATCGCTGTCCAAAGCCACGACCCCTGAACGCACATACGCTCACAGACCAGAATAACAGAGCTCTGACAGAGACAAAATCAGCGGTTCCCAATCCCAGTCCTCCCCCCGGCTCTGCACATTTCATATGTATCTCTTATCACGTGTGATGTTTGTTCTATTCGACCATAAGTCATATAAGTGCCCTGCAAAGTGGACATCACCAGATATTCCGCCATGATTCCAGTTCGAAGCGAACGTATATGTTCCATAAAGAGGTCATTAAAATGTGCGAGATGTAAATTTAAATAGTATTTATTTACAGAGGTATATTATGTCACACTTCACACTTCTAGTAAGTTTCATCTGTGTGTGAAGACGCTGCGCAGCGCAAATCCGTGAGTGAATGTTCCAAAGTGAATTAAACTTCAACAGATTTCCCCTGCTCAGGGAGTAGGGAGCAAACTGTGTAGGGAGGATGTCAATCGGAACACAGTTCATCCACGTAGCTCACTTCTAACGAGCTGGTTTGCAAGAGAGACAAGCAAAATATGCAGAGCGGGGGGGCATGAGGACTGGAATTGGGAACCGTGCTGGGCTACATCATGTGTCATTCACCAGTCAGAAATCTTTATAGTGCAGTTAGTAAAAGTATTACAATACCAGGAAGGAAAATAACAAAAAATGTTTCTGAAGACAATCACCTATTGCACCTTTAAGTTATGAATTATATATTATATTGCATTGTTATACACTACCAGTCAAAAGTTTTTGAACAGTAAGATTTTTAATGTTTTTTAAAGAGTTCTCTTCTGCTCACCAAGCCTGCATTTATTTGATCCAAATGCTGAAAATTTAGCTTTGATTACAGGAATAAATTAAATGTTAAAATACAGTGGGTACGGAAAGTATTCAGACCCCCTTCACTTTTTTCAATTTTGTTATGTTGCAGTCTGATACTACAATTGTTTAAATTCTTTTTTTTTTCTCATTACTCTACACTCTGTCCTTTATAATGACAAAGTGAAAACAGAATTTTAGAAATGTTTGTAAATTTATTAAAAAGAAAAAACTGAAATATCACATTTACATAAGTATTCAGACCCTTTACTCAGTACTTAGTTGAAGCACCTTTGGCAGCAATTACAGCCTCGAGTCTTTTTGGGTATGACGCAACAAGCTTTGCACAACTGGATTGGGGGAATTTCTGCCATTCTTCTTTGCAAATCCTCTCAAGCTCGGTCAGGTTGGATGGGAACCGTCTGTTGACAGCCTTTTTCAGGTCTCTCCAGAGATGTTCGATAGGGTTCAAGTCAGGGCTCTGGCTGGGTCACTCTAGGACATTCACAGAGTTGTCCCTAAGCCACTCCTGTGTTGCCTTGGCTGTGTGCTTAGGGTCATTGTCATGTAAGAAGGTGAACCTTCGGCCCAGTCTGAGGTTTTGAATGCCCTGGACTGGGTTTTCATTTAGGCTATCTCAATATTTTGGTGCATTGAGCTTTTCTTCTACTCTGATGAATTCCTCAGTCCCTGCCGCTGAAAAACAGCCCAACAGCATGAGGCTGCTACCACCACACTTTACTTTTGGGAGGGTACTCTGCAGGTGATGAGAAGAGCCGGTTTCCTTCAAACATGATGCTTAGAATTGAGGTTCATCAGACCAGGTAATCTTGTTTCTCAGAGTCTGAGGGTCCTTTAGGTGCTTTATTGCAAATTCCAAGTGTGTTTTCATGTGTCTTCACTGAGGAGAGGATTGAGTTTGGCCACACTGCCATAAAGCCCAGATCGGTGGAGTGTTGCAGTGATGTTTGTCCTTCTGTAGGTTTCTCCCCTCTGCATATATGATCATGGAGCTCAACTAGAGTGACCACCAGGTTCTTGGTCACCAGTCTAGACAAGCCCCTTCTCCATCAATTGCTCAGTTTGGCTGGGGACCAGCTCTTGGAAGAGTCCTGGTTGTGCCAAACTTCTTCTATTTGAGAATTATGGAAGCCACTGCGCTCTTGGGAACCTTCAGTGCAGCAGAATTTTTTTTGTAGCCTTCCTCAGATCTGTGCCTCAATACAATCCTGTGTCTGAGCTCTGCAGGCAGTTCCTTTGACCTCGTGGCTTGGTTTTCGCTCTGATATGCATTATCAGCTGTGAGGCCTTTTACAGAGAGGTGTGTGCCTTTCCAAATCATGTCCAATCAATGTAATTTACCACAGGCGGACTCCAATCAAGGTGTAGAAACATCTCTGCAATGATCAAGAGACATGGGAGGCACCTGAGCAAAATTTCAAGTGTTGTTGCAAAGGGTCTGAATACTTATGTAAATGTGATATTTCAGTTTTTTCTTTTTAATAAATTTACAGACATTTCTAAAATTCTGTTTTCACTTCATCATTATGAGGTACAGAGTGTAGATTAATGAGAAAAAAAATGAATTTAAACAATTGTTGTATCAGGCTGCAACATAACAAAATTGAAAAAAGTGAAGGGGGTCTGAATACTTTCCGTACCCACTGTATATTCAAATAGAAAAGTTATTTTAAATAATAAAAATTTCACAATATTATCTCCTGTAATCAAAGCTAAATTTTCAGCATTTGGATCAAATAAATGTAGGCTTGGTGAGCAGAAGAGAATTCTTTAAAAACATTAAACATTTTACTGTTCAAAAACTTTTGACTGGTATAGTGTACATTTGAAAATATAACGACCTTCAATGCTCTTATTGTACCTACTTTTATTTTTAGCTACTTTATTGTAATACTTTTTCAATATGGTAGCTTGACAGTAGTTGAACTACTTTAAATTGAGTAGCTTGACAAACTACATTTCTACATTTGTAAAATGTAAAAATGTGTGTTTCTTAATGACCTTTAACCTTTTGAGTGTTTGCAATCCATTTAGACACATCAACTACTAAAGCAGCTCGAAGAAAACATGGAAAATATTAACTCAAGGGAACAAATCAAAAATGAGTCCAGAGAATGAGTCCCAATAAAAGGTCTCTTCTGCCCTCTCGTCTTTATTGATGGTATTGAGGATCGTCTCCTAGATTAATTACATTCAGATTAACTGAGTCTGATTGGAGGTTTGTTTTCACATGTAGATTAGCCACATATATCTTCATTAAACAGTTATTTTGTAAGTCAATTAAAGTGACTCACGAGACACTCACGGATGTCACCAGCGTTTTTAATTCCTATGAATATCCACTATTAACCAGAGCGAGTTCACGTTCTCTTGACAAATGCATCTCTTTTAGTCGCTGAACTGATCAATAAGTAGAAATCAGCTCGAGTAAAAATTATTTGCATTGAAATCAGGCGATGAAGATCCTCCCGGTCCGCAGGTGGTTTCATTTCTCCCTCTGTGACAAGGGCGCCATCAATTACAGGAATCACAGCGAATTTATTCCCTCGCCGTGCCTTCACTCGCCGAGTCGCTATTGATTAGAAGCAAAATGGAGACATTCAATTATGGGTAATTGGGTTTGATTAACATATGCAGTACACGGTTTGCGCTCCATGGGGATGAGTCGTCTACAAGAGCGACGCCACGGTGGCCGATGTGACAATCAGACACTCACACGAGAGACTTCTGACCTGAGCAGTGCATTGATCAAACACTCTGCGACTAGTGAGGGAGTCGCTTACGGATGAGCCGTCACGTCTGTGCATTTCACTGAACCTGAAGAATACGCTGCGGCTTGAATGAAGAACCCAGGATCAGGTCACCAGGTTTTAAGTGACACTGTGTTTGAACTGAACACAAACTCAAGGATTTTAAAGCTTCACAGTCTAAGTTTCCTATAAAAACAGGGGCTTTCAAACTTCTTGATGGGAAGGTTCCCTAAATATGATGATTTTTTTTTTTTAAATTTGTTTCCTTAAGTAAATTTCAAAAATTAATTTAGATTTATTATTTATGTTATTGTATTTAGATTTATTTTTTAAAAGAAAAAAATGTATTAAAATAAATATTATATATATATATATATATTCAAATAACATTATATTTTCATAAATATTATGAATTTGTTTTTATTTTTATATAATCTGTTTTCATTTTAATTTTGAAGTTTTATTAATTTTATTTTGTGTTTTTGTCACTTTTTTGAGTTTTTTTAATATACAGTACAGTGGTGTGAAAAAGTTTTTGCCCCGTTCCGTTTTTAATTTTTTGCACTTAAAAGATTCAGATCATTCAAACAAATTTTAATATTACACAAAGATAACCCGAGTAAATACAAAATGCAGTTCTGAAATAATGATTTCATTTATTAAGGGAAAAAAGCTGTCCAAACCAACCTGGCCCTATGTGAAAAAGTAATTGCCCCCTAAATCTAATAACTGGTTGTGCCACCCTTTGTAGCAACAACTGCAATCAAGCGTTTGCGAAAACTGGCAATGAGTCTTTCACATCACTGTGGAGGAATTTTTTCCCACTCTTCTTTGCAGAATTGTTTTAATTCAGCCACATTGGAGGGTTTTCAAGCATGAAAGGACTGTTTAAGGTCATGCCACAGTATCTCAATCTGATTTAAGTCTGGACTTTGACTTGGCCACTCCAAAACCTTTTTTTTTTTTTCTTGAGCCATTCAGATGTCAACTTGCTGGTGTGTTTGGGATCATTGTCCTGCTGCATAACCCAAGTGCGTTTGAGCTTGAGGTCACAAACTGATGGCTGGACATTCTCCTTCAGGATTTTCTGATAGAGTGCAGAATTCATGGTTCCATCAATTATGGCAAGTCGTCCAGGTCCTGAAGCTGCAAAGCAGCCCCAGACCATCACACTACCTCCAACATGTTTGACTGTTGGTTTGATGTTCTTTTTATGAAATGTTGTGTTGGTTTTACGCCAGATGTAACGGGACACGCACCTTCCAAAAAGTTCAACTTTTGTCTCATCAGTCCACAGAATATTTGCCCAAAAGTCTTGGGGATAAATCAAGATATTTTTTGGCAAATGTGAGACGAGCCTTTGTGTCCTTTTTGCTCAGCAGTGGCTTTTGCCTTGGAACTCTCCCATGGATGCTGTTTTTGCCCAGTTTCTTTCTTATAGTTGAATCATGAACACTGACCTTAATTGAGGCAAGTGAGGCCTGCAGTTCTTTAGATGTTGCTCTGGGTTCTTTTATGACCTCTTGGATGAGTCGTCATTGCGCTCTTGGAGTAATTTTGGAAGGCCGGCCACTCCTGGGAAGGTTCACCACTGTTCCAAGTTTTCTCCATTTGTGGATAATGGCTCTGACCATGGTTCGCTGGAGTCCCAAAGCCTTAGGAATGGCTTTATAACCCTTTCCAGGCTGATACATGTCAATTATTTTGTTTCTCATCTGTTCTTGAATTTCTTTAGATCGCGGCATGATGTGTTGCTCTTTAAGCATGCTTCACTTTGTCAGACAGGTTCTGTTTAAGTGATTTCTTGATTCAACAGGTCTGGCAGTAATCAGGCTTGGGTTTGGCTAGTGAAATTTAACTCAGCTTTCTAAAATAATGTGGTTCATCACAGTTCTTTCATGATTTAACAGGAGGAGCAATTAATTTTTCATGCAGGGCCAGGTAGGTTTGGACAGCTTTTTTCCCTTAATAAATGAAATCATCATTTAAAAACTGCATTTACTTGCATTATATTAGTGTAATATTAAAATCTGTTTGATGATCTGAATCTTTTAAGTGTGACAAATATGCAAAAAAAAAGAAAAAACAACAACAAAAAAAAAAAACAGGAAGGGGGCAAAAACCTTTTCACGACACTGTAAATGTCTATAGTTTTTATTCATTTTTATTTCAGTTTTAGTTTTAGTTATTAAGAGTTATTGAGAATTATTGCCTTGGCAAAAAAAAAAAAAAAGAGTGTAAAATCCTTTTTATTTATCTTTATTTTTTTTTTTTACAAAATTAGATCAGTATTGTCAAGATAATATTATATATGAAAATATTATATACACTACCATTCAAAATTCTGGGGTCAGAGAGATTTCAAAAGAAATTAATACTCAGCAAGGATTCATACAACTTTACTTAAAATGAAACATTTATAAAGTTACAAAAGATTGCACGACTGCTTATGTAATTGTGTGTTTGAATATTTTACAAATAAACTTCTGAATGAAATGTTGCTAAAAATCTTCTGCAGTGCTTCATGAATTAATTATTTTTCTTTGCTTGGACACAAATGTACTACAAAATTTTTAATTTTCTTCTCGTTTCCCAGTACAAATATCTAAACTTTCTCAAATCAAGAGAAGCAAAATTACCTGAGATATTAAGTTTGGTTTCTGAAAAAATGATCTTAGTTTCTTGGTGCTTAATTTATGCTTAAAATAAAAATAATACAAAAAATTTTAAAAATGTGAATGCGCTATTTTCTTTCAGGTAAATCGTGATTCAAGAAGGTTTAGATCAGTGTTATTTTTGTATAATTTAGATACTATTATAGTTTCTACAAATATTTAAAATTAAATTAATTTTTATGTTTTCTGTTTATTTTTTTATGTAAATTTAATGTCTATGTGGTTTTTATTCAATTTTATTTCAGTTTAAGTTTTAGTTAAACCAAGTAAAAAATGATAAATATTGCTTTAGTAACTAGCTGAAAAAAGTTTTATTTTATTGTATTTATTTATATATTTATTTAAGTTAATGTTTATTATAAGTAACTTTTAATGGATTTAGTTTAGTTCACTATAATAGCCCTGCATAAAAAAAACAAACAAACAAACAAACAAACAAAAAAAAACAAGACAAAAATACTAAATAAGAAACTCTTTTTTCGCAGTGTTGTGATTGAGTCTCAGAACTCAAATCCACTGTTTCATCTCTTTCTGGTCCCATTCCTCTCTCTGTAAGGCAGTGGTTTTCTGCTGCTCCAGTCAGCAGATGATGGCGCAGATGCTGAGAGCAGGTGTATGTATATTTCAGCAGCTCAGCGCCTGGACATGAAGTGACTTACACGAGGACACCGCACTCAGGAGACACACACACACACACACACACACACGCACAGTCAGTCGATTCTGGCATACAGATGCTGGCTGTTGACTCTCATTTGTCAGATGGGTTTCGCCTGGAGCCCATGAAAGGTCAACATGCATGTTCACATGTGTTCCTACACATGTCTGCTGGGAGAAAACTCAGAACCGCTACAGTCATCCTACAGTCACTGTTTTATGGAGGAGGGAATTCAAACTCCATCACTGCACATCCCAATTCATAACATTCAACAGCCACCTTATCTACAGTACAGCCTACACAGTAACACATTCAAACTAAACTAGAACTAAATTCAGCTGGATAATGACAATTGCGTTCTGTAAATTTGCTTTATGTAGTAGCTGAACTGAATTATTTTCAAATGATGATCTTTGCAACATCGACAAATTATTGAACTAAATTGAATCAATGTTCAACTGAACTGGTTTACACAAAAATATTAAGCAGCAAAAACTTCATCAACATTGATAATAATAAGACTGATAATAATGTTTCTCAAGCACCAAATCATATTTTTTATCAAGTTAATGCAGCTTTGGCGGTATGAAATTAAGCCCCGACCCACATGTTTCTCCCCCATTGAATATCCTGTGGCACTTTACAGAAGTGAAATAGGTTGCGAACACTGTTTCATGTTGAATTTAAGTTGAGAAAGTCATGTTCTCCAGCGGTGACATCACTGTAAAACTGCAACACAGACAGACTCTAAGTACAGCTTGTTTCCTCTGTCTCTGTCTCTTTAATTCAGCTTTATTCTCTGATCTGAGTGATTAGGCATTGTAATAGCGCTGAGCAGCAGTGTTCCTCTGTGAAATATTAAAGAGGGAGTCTGCGCTATGCCTGATGAATCCTGCAGTTGTGCTGCTCTGTAATGAGCGCTGGAGAGCCCGAGCGCAGGCCACCATCGCTCAGGAAACGCTTAAGATTTGATGAGATTGTGAGAGCCGATAGTAAAACACAGTCAAACTTCTTTAAGCTCTGCCTGCGGGCGCACGCCAGCTGTTGCATTATTCACACTGAAATAACACGCGCTTTACATCTACCTGTACACTGTTTGCTTGAGTCAATCATGCAGCAGTTTAAGGAAATGTGCCCAAGTGGCACAGAAAGCTCGGCATTGCATATTAGTCTACTACTGTAATACATTTACTACTTGCAGAGAATGTATTACAGTTTTCTCAGTTCATTAATGTGTATTGGCCCTATCAATTAAAAAATAAACTTATCATATAGTCTACTTACACTGGTGTCACATGACCTCACTACTTCCCATATTTAATTTAGCAAGTGCTGTTCAGTTATCTCAGAATTTTCTCATCATAAAGCAATTTTGTGTTTAAATATATATAATGTTTGGTGGTCACATCAAATAATTAGTCAAGAATTTTTTTTAAAGAGGAGACAAAAAAGCAAAATTGTTTCTGTTCATTTGTCATTGTGAAATGGCAAGTATAAAATGGCATGTTCTTACATTTTGCATTTCTGTACTGATGTTCATTAAGATTCATTACCCAAAATAAATAAATTATTAATTGTAGTATACTACATTACACTACAAAAAAAAAAAAAAAAAAAAAACCTTGAAACTTGTTTCTTGCATTTTTACATTCAATTATATGTAAAATATCTTAATTTTATTCTGATCAAATAATGAGTTAAGATGTTTCTGTTCACTCGTCACAATGAATTTATTTCATTATTTGTTAAATTGTTTATTTTTATAGCTCACAATTTTATCATGCATTGCCCCAAATAAATAAATAAATAAATCTAATACTGTTAATAATTTAATGTAAAAATGTTCTTTTGGCAGTCTGATCAAATAACAAGTCAAGAATTGTTTTAATATTTTTTTTTTTCCTTTGTCATACTGGAAATGGGACATCTAAACAAGAGCAGTGCCTTGTGGGATACAGGCCTGTTATTCATCTATTCTAGTATTCTAGCATACGAAAGCAAGCAAGCAAATAAATACATAAGCAAACAAATACAGAAACTAAAGATTGTGAGTTATTTTATCAGTGCTAAAAATGAGAAAAATTAGTAGTGATGAGTAGTGAGTAGTGATGTCTATACAGCAATATAATGAAGGCTCCAATGTGCAATAAATTATATAAATGAATGTGAATTTCATGCACAGTATACGATACATGTAAAAATAGTAGTATAATACTCCAAAGATTCCCAGTGACCCATCACATCATCATATGGTTTACAGTCTTACTGCATCTGTTAGAAACCCACAGCAGAAGCGCAGTGATGCAGCTCGCTTGACAGTCTGATGCTTTGTTTTCTCACACAACAGAATATGGAGACAAGAGACTCAAGTCCGCTTGAGTGTTTCATGTTTCTGCTTGGGTTGAAACAATAGCTGGGAGAAGAACCCTAAAGAGGGAGGATTCATACAGTTGCATGCTGAACTGCATTCATGCATGCAGACGTGCAGAAACACACACACACACACACCTCGGCCTGACCTCTGAGACTCTGTCCTGCAGAAGGACAGGTCATCTGAGAGAGAAAACAACAGATAACACACAAGAGCTCTGATCCACAACCTAGTGACACCAAAACACAAAAAAAACACACTAGACCAAGCCAGGTTAGGAAACTAGAAAACCACTTTAGTCTAGTTTAAGCTGTTTTCTCAGCGGGAAGATTTTAAGGCAAGACACAACAGGTGAAAACTTTTTTTATGCACTGGTCAGTTTTGGGTTATTTGGCTTTTATGTAGTTTCAGGACCAGTGGAAAGAAAACATGCAAAAGTGTTTATTTTATTGCACTTTATCTATTTGCATCTGTAGATTTCAAATATAAAATAAATAGTTGAGAAAACATAAAAAATAAGGCAACTTGACGCAGTAAGACTTTTGAGTTCTCTCAACAATAGTTTTTTAGTTCTTCTCAGTAAACATACTTTGTTTAGCCAATGTAAATATGTTTGCTCATGCAATGCTGATCGTCTTATTTTGCTAATAGAAAAATCCTTATCACAGCAACTAAAACAACAATTACTTTCGTTGAGGTCATTTATTTTTTTTCTGTTTCCTGGAAGTTTCTTAAATAAAGTTTTCTCCTCTACTTCAGCAGCACTTACAGTACATACACTAAAATATTACAGTTTTAGTCCTATCTATATTCTGAAGGTTTTTTATTAAGGAGTTTATATATATCATTTGTCTGGTTTTATACAACATAAAAACAGTGATTTTTTTTTTCTGTCTGTAAAAATCTTTATCTCTAATATGTTACAAAAATAAACAAATAAGAATGTTGAACCTAGCTTTATCCAATGTTCAGGTTTATCTTCTGAATTTGACAAATTAGTTAATAATTAACTAGATAATGGATCATTTGTTTATTTAAATTTACATTTACATTTAGTTATTTAGCAGATGCTTTTATCCAAAGCGACTTGCAAATGAGGACAATGGAAGCAATCAAAATCAACAAAAGAGCAATAATATGCAAGTGCAATAACAAGTTTCAGTTAGCTTAACGCAGTACACGTAGCAAGGTTTATACAAGTTTTTCTTTTTAATTATATAATAAATAAAAAGAAAACAGATAGAATAGAAAAAGAATAGAGCAAGCTAATGTTAAAGGCCTTTTTTGTTTTTGTTAATTGAATAATAAATAAAAAGAAACAGATAGAGTACAAAAAGATTAGAAAAGCTAGTGTTAGTTTTTTTAAATTATTTATTTATTTTTTAATAAAGTGTATAGAGTGCAAGTCTAAAAGGGACAAGTTTTTTTTTTAAAGAATAGAATTAGAATAGAGAGAGCTAGAGTTAGAGGGTCAAATAAAGATGGAAGAGATGTGTTTTTAGCCGATTCTTGAAGATGGCTAAGGACTCAGCTGCTCGGATTGAGTTGGGCAGGTCATTCCACCAGGAGGGAACATTTAATTTAAAGTCCCCCTGTAGTCAAATATTTTATTCCTTAAAATTCATCTTTGTTCATCAAAATTACATATTTAAATGTCATTTTCTTGTGAAAATAATTTTCTCATGCCTTAAAATAGCTTGAATGTAACTCTACACCCTTGCTTCATTTACTATATGTGGCTCAATGAATATGAAAGTTAGCCCCGCCTCCACTAAGTCACACCAGCCAGCGCCTCCTGATCCACTGAACTGTAATGAACGCAAAACAATGGCATTCACGGATAATGACTGATAAAACTATGTTTTTACTAGCGGACAACTACAGTGAATACTGTAACATTCGTTAAAGTTACTTACTTGACGATGTTGTGTCCTAAAATGCCTTGAAGCCTTGAATGCAGCCAAGTTTGTGATTCCAATTCATGAGAGGTGGTTCTGACTCTAGGCTACTTTTGCACTGTTGCCACAGGTTATTATTCAAGATTGTGGTTCTAAATTCACATTAAACCAAGGCTTCATGGGTTTTTTGCTCTAATTTATTTTTGGTTTTGTACTGGTATTGGTATATTTTGCATGCTAGTGATAGGAATATATCCCTTGACATGATTGGTTATTGAATTGTGACGTAGCAAACCGAGGGCTGTTTCAAACCGCGTTTCTGGGACAGCCATTGGGAAACTATAGTTTTAAGGAGAAAATACTCAGAATTGGTGTTGATTAATGGATTGGCACATGGTTTGTCTAAAAGCATATTTAAAACATCACATAGACAAATAAACAACATAAAAAAAAACAGATTTTCATTACAGGGGGACTTTAAAAGTCGGTGAAAGTGATTTTGTGCCTCTTTGGGATGGCACAATAAAGAGACGTTCACTTGCGGAATGCAAGTTTCTAGAGGGCACATAAGTCTGAAGTAATGAATTTAGGTAAAGGGGTGTAGAGCCAGAGGTGGTTTTGTAGGCAAACATCAATGTCTTGAATTTTATGCGAGCAGCTATTGGTAGCCAGTGCAAATTGATGAACAGAGGTGTGACGTGCATTCTTTTTGGCTCATTAAAAATGAAAGGGGTGGTTGACTGTTTTTTTTTTCTGGGCTTAATTGTGTTGATGGGGTGCAGTCTAACGTGTTAATGCTTTGTTTAAAAAAAAACGCATTATTTTTCACATAAATTACCTTTATTCCACATCGCTCTGTCCCTGTCATTTCCTGCTTTTATGAAGCCCCTCCCTCAGAAATAGTTCAATGGGCTCAGACTGGTTAGCTGGTCCAGTGTGTTGTGATTGGCTAAACCGCCTCTAAATGTCCCGCCCCTCAGCTCAGCGGCATGTGCTCCGGTGGTATTGTAAACATTGGCGTTGTCTATATTGCTTATCAATTTGAGCCCGATTGAGACGCAGAGGATATTAGTGAAGAGGATCGTGCAGAATCTGTGCAAGCACGGCTCTTAATGGTATGTTTTTTGTTTGTTGTTGTTTCATACTTTTAGATATGCTGTTACTTGTAAATGCTACTGCTTCTGTTAGCTTTTAATATACGGTTTTATCCTGATTAAAGCTTTAATACAGTACAGCAACCGCAAGCGCGTCCATGTATAACGCTACTCATAGCTGTGTGAAAATAAGTGTATAAATGGAACATTTCATTGTTGGAAAGAGAGAGAGAGAGAGAGAGAGAGAGAGAGATGCAGAGCATGTGCAGAGCAGGGAGACAGTATTGGAGGAACAGTATTGAGAACTGCTGCTTTAGAACATTGATTTTAAAACTTGTGAATCCATTAGAATTGTTAGAAGACAGAATTGCGATTCATATATGATTAGATTTTTTTACATGCACCCCTAGTTTTCTCTTCCTCTTCTCTAAAGCAGCACAACATGGCCTCACCCCCTTCGTTACATGTCCCCGGGGGCGGGGTTTATTTGGGTTTGTGACATAATGGACCCAGGAAGAAACTCGTTGTAATACCTACGAGCCATTTTTGTAGGCATTAAAATGCCAGAAATTTAAAAGACGATATCTCCGTTTGCATTGAACTTTCAGCGCTGCAACGTTAAAAAAGTGAAACCACCCCTTTAATCTTGCTGCCGCGTTCTGGATTATTTGTAAAGGTTTGATAGAATTGGCTGGAAGACCTGCCAAGAAAGGATTGCAATAGTCCAGCCTGGACAAAACAAGAGCTTGAACAAGGAGTTGTGAAGCATATTCCGAAAGAAAGGGCCTGATCTTCTTGATGTTGAATAAAGCATATCTGCAGGAATGGGCAGTTTTAGCAATGTGGTCTGAGAAAGTCAGGTGATCATCAATCATAACTCCAAGGTTTCTGGCTGTTTTTGAAGGCGTTATGGTTGATGTGCCTAACTGGATGGTGAAATTGTGATGAAATGAACGGTTTGATAGAACCACAAGCGGTTCTGTCTTGGTAAGTTTGAGTTGAAGGTGATGGTCCTTCATCCAGCAAGAAATGTCTTTTAGACAAGCTGAGATGCGAGCAGCTATCGTCGGATCATCAGGATGGAATGAGAGGTAGAGTTGAGTGTCATCAGCATAGCAGTGGTATGAAAAGCCATGTTTCTGAATGACAGAACATAATGATGCCATGTAGACATAGAAGAGAAGTGGTCCAAGAACTGAGCCCTGAGGCACCCCAGTAGTTAGATGTTGCGACTTAGACACCTCACCTCTCAAAGATACCTTGAAGGCCCTATCAGAGAGGTAAGACTCAAACCACTGGAGTTCAGTTCCTGAGATACCATTTGCCAATAGTGTTGACAGGAGGATCTGGTGGTTAACTGTGTCAAAAGCAGCGGATAAATCCAGCAAGATAATTATAGAAGATATGGAATCCGCTATTGCCAGTCTTAGGGCTTCAACAACTGAGAGCAAGGCAGTCTCGGTTGAATGTCCACTTCTGAAACCAGACTGGTTGCTGTCGAGGAGGTTGTTCTGTGAGAGAAAGGCAGAGACTTGGTTGAACACAGCTCGTTCAAGTGTTCTTGCAATGAAAGGAAGAAGGGAAACCTTCTCTGTAGTTCTGTAGTTCTGTAGGGTCTGTAGTTCTATAAAAGAGATGGGTTAAAGGTGGGTTTCTTAAGTAGTGGGGTTATACGAGCCTGTCTAAATGCTGAGGGAAAAACATCAGTGTGAAGGGATGTGTTAAAGATGCCATAGAATGCATTGATACAATATTTTAAATTGTTCTCTGATATCTACATAGAAGGTATGTGGCTTAGGTAAGGGCAAAAATTCTCCAGAAACGGTTTTACATGTGCATTTACAACCCTAGGATTTCTCCATAGGATGAAATGGTCTGTTATTGGCTTATTTGGAAGGGTCATGAATAATAATGTTGAGCTCTGCTCTGATTGGCTGTTTCACAGTGCTTCTCTGCTCTGATTGGCTGTTTCACAGTGCGGCTCATTTCAGTAGCTCACAGCAGGAAGGAAACACAAGGAGGAAAATATGTATTTCAATATTTTCTTTCGCAGTTATATCATCAGGTAATTATACTGTATATAAAATGCGGGCATCAGGGAGCCACTATTAATATGCGGGGCACTGAAACTGCTTTCAAATGCACAATCGTTTTTTACTTTCATTTTCGCTTTCGAGATTCGCGATCGCACGAACTCTGTTTATACTATGGAGCGGCAGTACTTACCACACATTTTACAAGATCAGATGCTTGTCAGTGGTGCTCAGGATCTGTAAATCATTTGCCATCATCTTCAGTCATCTCTCCTTACTCTGTTTATGTGGTAAGTGAAATCTTATGTACTGCAATGTAACAGGCTACCGCTAGCAAGGAGCTAACCATGTCCCTTTAGTGGTTCGCGTTATTTTATTAGAACGCATTATTTGCTTTCCGTGCCTTTCTGAATACAGACACCTAACCATCCCTGCACTCCACATCCCCTGCACAGCCTGGAACATAACATTTATTTCCATGATTTGCCATTTTAGCTGTTGTCCTTGCTTGTTTCTTCACAATACCTGCAGAACTTCTGATGGTTTGGCTGGCGGCTGGCATAGAACATGGGCGGGTATGTGCAAATGTTGGGGGCGTAACTATTAGCGAACCCGACTGTTATGTCACAGTCGGTGTTATGTTCTGATTTTCCTATTTTTCAGTGGTCTTTTTTATTCACGAGATTTACATAAGAAGGTGGAAACAATGGTGTTTGAGGCTCACGGTATGTCATTTTCATGTACAGAACTCTTTTTATTCAACTATGCCAAGGTAAATACAGTTTTCCATTCTATGGCACCTTTAATGATGTGAGTGAGTGCAGGTACAACTGCAGGAGAAATGACTTGAAGGACATGAGATGGAATAGGATCAAGCGGACAAGTAGTAGGATGATTAGAAAGAATGAGTTTGGAGACTTCTGCCTCAGAGAGTGAAGAGAAGAATGTGAACAAGTGTATGTTTTCTGGTAAGATGTGCTTGACAGATTGTGGTGTGGAAAATTGTGCACTGATGGTTTTAATTTTATTAATGAAGAATGTGGCAAAACTTCTAAAACTATTTAAACTTAGCATTTGAGAAAACCTACAAAATTAGATTTTTTTTTTTTACACAAATCTTAATGTATGCAATGAGTTAAGGAAGTAAGGTGATATTTATTACAGTATTTACATTTTTTGACCAGAATGTGGAATTGTTAGCCAGTATCTTACCAGAAACATGCTATATACAGTATAGATATGATTATTCATTCATACTGAAAATTAAATTTAAAATAGTTTTAAATTATTTATTCAATATTTGTGAGTGCTACATTTCAACAAAAATCTGTAAAAACAGGTCACAAATGTACTGTATTAGTTTTTCGTATTTATTTAATTTTTTTACAGGTGTATTTTGAATTTTACATTGTATTGCATGCGTTTTAGAGTTAACAGAAATGTCCATAAAATTAATGGATAATTGTAAGAGCCATTTAAGTTGTATGTTTATTTATATAGATGTGAAATAAGTAACTGTGTGGATTAAGCAATTATTTATAATTAAATAATTTAATATGTTTCATATAAATATTGAGAATGATGCTGATGTCATTTCCAGCAAGGAACATTAGAATTTGTTTCATGCAAGAATGGGGCGATACATTTTTTTTACATTTCCAGTTATTAAACTTGCTTAAGAGGAAATTACTGGACTTTTGAATGTTATTTGAGTTCAATACATCCTCACACATGTAGAAGCAGCAATGGAAATCTGAAACTGGATGGATTGCTGTCACAAAGTCATGGCAGAAAATTACTTCTTTTTTTTTAACAATGTGTGTATTTATCCATTTAAAAGCACGACATCTTAGTGTAATGCAATCTTAAAACTCTGTTTGAATAAAGAGTGAACTGCCACTCTCATGAGGATCTGCTGTCTTTGCAGTTCCCTATGTAGGCTACAGACAGTGAAGCGGTTTTGGATCTGAGCCTCCATTTCTCTCCATGAGGCCAAACTCACGCAGAGTAAAATCTACACTCTCTCCAGGAACTGCTTCAGGTGATCTTTCTTACAAAGAACTGTGACGAAGCCTCATCTGTGAGCGTGTTCACGTTTATACACTTTAAACCGAGCAAGATCATTTCTCTCAGAAAGACATGTCAGATGTTTCTCTTAAAAAATGTTTAGGGAAAAAATAGACTCAAATGAAACAATGAGTCTTAAAGCCTGTCAAGAACATGTTCAGGTCATATAATATCCCATAATTAAATAAGAATTAGATAATCAAGTCTTAGATGTTTAAACAAAAACAAACAAATAAAATATATTTTAAAAAGTCCAGGTCACATTAACCATTACAGTAAAAACAAAGTTTATTTCAATTAGCAGAAATAAATATATACATAAATTTATTTGGAAGAAATTGGATGATTACATTTTCCCACATAATAACAATAAATTAATGTATTTATTTATGCATTTATTTATGCGTCCTATGCATACTAATTTAAAAGAGCTATTGTTTTTACATTAATGATAAATATAAATAAATAAATGAATAGGGAACATATTGAATGATTGTTTTCCAAAAACATAATTACAATACATTATTCACTTATGAATGCATACTCATTTTAAAAAGTATATACAGTATATATATATATATATATATATATATATATATATATATATATATATATATATATATATATATATATATATTGCGAAGAGAATACCTTCAAACTGAGATCTTTGACTCTCTGAGCAAAATCTGAAACATCACTGAGATCTCTTCTGAAACTCATATGAGATTCAGGAGAAACATCTGGAGACCAGCAAAAGTCTCCATTTATTCTCAGTGCTGTCTCAGCAGCACGAGCTCGGTTCCCCGCGCTCAGCTGACTCTGACAAAGGCACTGCTGCACAATGCATCATGAGAACGTGTGGTCGCAGCGCAGATGACCCAGAATATTTTCTGCTGACATTCCTTGGAGGCGAGGAAGCTTGTGTGCAAGCTAAAACTGGGTTACATAACATCATCCTAATATAGTCATGCAGGTAAGGCTTCCGAATGACTTATAAACAGCACAGACCTGCTCAATTCTCAAAAACACAATCACCACAATAAAGAAAAAAACCTCTGTCGAGATATTGGCCTGTTAGCGCTTATTCAGATGTTTCTGTATGGTGTAAAAAGTCCACTTCTGTCAAGGAATCACATTAAAGTTGAAGTGTGTTTGCTCTGTGTTAAAATACTTAGTATCCCAGTTTAATATGAAGGTCTGTTTTCACTTCAAGAAAGAAAGAAAGAAAGAAAGAAAGAAAGAAAGAAAGAAAAAGAAAGAAAAAAGCAGTCATTATTTTTGCACTTGCGTTGACACTGCTGTTGCAAAAAATACCAAAATCCAAATAAATCCTATCCTAAAAAAAATTTCTTAACATTTAGCAGTCCAGTCAAATGAAGATATTAACAACACAGCCATGCATCTTGAAAACCAAGTCTGCTGATTTGCAAAAACTGGCCTAATATTGCCTATTAGGATAGTGTGGAGTTCAAAAATATTATTTTATAGTTCACCCCAAAATGAAACTTAGCCCATGATTTACTCACGCTCAAGCCATCCTAGGTGTATATGACTTTCTTCTTTCAAATGAATACAATCAGAGTTATATTAAAAATGTCCATATATGCTGATTTCTGCTGATTAAGAAAAAATACAAGACAGCAACTATAGTAGTCAACATTTGAAGTGGATCAAAAAAAGTTGTCCTAAGACAAGAACGCATTTTGGTTTTAGGTTTTAGGACAACTTTGATAAAAGGTTTTGATCCACTTCAAATGTTGACTAGTGTACTTACAAATACAAATACCTCCAAAAGCAAAAATGCTACGAAATGCATATGTGACCATGGACCATAAAACCAGTCATAAGGGTCAATTTTTTGAAATTGAGATTTATACATAGGACAACATTTGGCCGAGGTACAACTATTTGAAAATCTGGAATCTGTGGGTGCAAAAAAAATCTAAATATTGAGAAAATCGCCTTTAAAGTTGTGCAAATGAAATCCTTAGTGTTACTTTGAGACGTATGTGATGTCTATGCATCTCTCTCTCTCTCTCTCTCTCACAGATGGCCCTGCCCTAATTGAACACTCCGGTACGTGCCCCGTGGTTGGTCGAGACTGGAACTGTGCATCTTTCAAAAACGCAGCGATGCTGGTCCGGGTGTGGGATGTTGTTGATGGTGTTGCTGTTTGAAATTGTGTTTGTTGTTAAGAAAAGAGAGATAAACTCTGTATAGTGACTTTTTGTGTAAATATTGTGAACTTGGCTTGATCTTTTTCTTTTCTGTTCACTTTACCGACCAAGTGTTTCGTTGTTTTTTGTAAATTTTTCAACAGATTGCTTTTGTTTTTTTCTCTTTAAACGTGGCTGAGTATTTTCGCCCGTTGTTGTAAATACTGTAAATACTACTTCACTTCTGCACGGAAGCTGTAGGGGTTGGGTGCCACTTTCTTTTGGTAATATTCGTTTTCTCCTGTTTTTCGGCTAGTCAGGGAGTTAGTTCAGTCCCTGTATTTTTGTTTGAACTTTTTCTTTCTAGGGTATTAAGATTCTTTGGGTAAAAAGCTAGTTTCAATTTTTGTTTATTTTGGCCTTGGCCCAACCCTGAAGCCCATTCGCTTCCTATTTTTTTTTTTTTTTTTGTGTGCTGTTGCCATTGAACTTGACCAGTAAAAAAAAATAAATAAAGAAAGAACGAAAGTTCACAACACTCCGGTGTAAAGACATTTATTTATGTTATTCTCCTAGACCCTAGACCTGGGACGTAACATAAATTGGGGGCTCGTCTTTTTTTTAATCCGTAGAAATGGATTATTCTTCATCCATGAACCCTTCTTGTGGCTGTACAGTTGGTAAGTCATTCCAATTTATACTTTGTTTGGCTGCTTTCTTTTTGGTGTGTGAAGGAGTAGTAGACAGTAGGGTTATTATGGATTTTGATTTGATCGCCTTTTCACTCGCTCCGAGCACGGAACAGTTTAATCGCTGTCGTAAGGACGATCTGTTCAAAATCGCGGAATTTTTTAAAATTGTGGTACCACATAATGCTTCTAAGAAGGAAGTTAAAGAACTATTGTACAAATAGTTGGTTATGCAGCGGATATTGCCTGATGAGTCTGGAATGAGTACCATAGATGCAAGAGCTTCTACGCCGGCGGAGGTCGACGAGAAGCCTCCATCTGCGCCGCTCTCGCCTGCGCCTTCCAGGTTTCCAATAGCTGCGCCACCCAGTAGTGCTTTGTTAGTACCCCATTCGGACCCGCTGTTAATGTTAAGAACAAAAGAAATAGAATTGGAAATTAAATGGGAGGAGAGTGAGGAAAAAAGGCTTAGGTTAAGGGAACTAGAGCTTGAGTTGGAAAGGGAGTGATTTCGGCGGGATCGCGGCCGGTTTCACCCGACTGAGAGCGCGCCGGAGAGTTCCCCTGTTTCGCCCTCATTTGCTCGGTTGCCTACAGGTCCTAGGCCAGTCTCTTCCAGTTCCGTTCCACCTCTGTATTTTCAATTAGTAATATGCATTGCTAAATCTTCATTTGGATAACTTTAAAGGCAATTTTCTCAATATTTAGATTTTTTGCACCCTCAGATTCCAGATTTTCAAATAGTTGTATCTCAGCCAAATATTGTCCAATCCTAACAAACCATATGTTAATGGAAAGCTTATTTATTCAGGTTTTCGATGATGTATAAATCTCAATTTCAGAAAAATAACCCTTACGACTGGTTTTGTGGTACAGGGTCACATATTTACAGTAGAAAATTTACAAAATATCTTCATGGAACATGATCTTTATTTAATATCCTAATGATTTTTTGCATTAAAGAAAAATAAATAATTTTGACCCATACAATGTATTGTTGGCTCTTGCTACCAATATACCTGAGCGACTTATGACTGGTTTTGTGGTCCAGGGTCACAAATATTTGGCATACATACTGCTGCAAAGTACGAGTACCACACAACTGCTTTTGTATGAGAAATCAAGATTAGATGATGTTAAAAAAAACCAGCTAGGTAAAATTTGCAGATAAAATCAACTAATGTGTGAGTGTTGAGAAACGCGCGGTCAGAGAGAGATGTGCAGATGTACAGACATGCAGGTCGCAGGTCCCACAAGTGCATTCAAACAGGCCAGCAGAACTGTTGAAAGAGCAATAAATGTTTCAAGAGAAAGAGCTTTTAAAAACACATCCAACAGCGCTGGAACTTAACTTAATAATTATTTAAAAGCTTGTGTACATGAGTGTGTTGCCACCATTTAGAGTCTGTGTGTGTGTGTGTGTGTGTGTGTGTGTGTGTGTGTGTGTGTTTGAGAAAGAGAGATTGCAGTGTAATTGAATACGACAGATACATGCACAGAAGAACAATTCCCCTCTTCCAATCCCATCAGCCCCGAGCATCATTACACACATGCCGTGTTCGGTAGGGAAAGACGGCTGCTGTAATTTCCATTCAGCGAGACGGGAAAAGACACTCTTGAGTGGAAGGCATCGGTGGGGCTCTGAAGCTGTGAAACCGCTTAAAGCTTTCATGGATTTTCTAGTGCTGTTGCATGCATTCCATTTCGCCTTGGTATTGATTATTTTAGAATAGTGGATAAATTGAATGTTACGATTAACACAAACAGCCTGAGAAAATGCAGGGGCCTCATTTATAAAATGCATGTACAATCGGAATTAGTCCTAATTTTCACAAATCAGAACATGTAAAAACTGAAACAAAAATTAAAACCATGAAAGCATTTGTCACGTGAAATAAAATAAACATTAACTGAAAATAAAATAAAACAAAACAAAAAATTATGTCAGCTAGTTGCCAAGGCAACATTTCTCATTTTATATAGTTTAACTTTGTGTACTAAAACAAACAAAACTTAAAATAAATAAAATACATACATAGAGATGCATATAAAAACAAAAACTACAAAAAAAAGTACAAAACACTTCAAAATTACAAAATATATATATATATATATATATATAAATAAATGGACTCAAAATATTAATAAAAACTATAATAGGATCTCAATGACAAATATGCACATATAAACAACTGCTGTTAATTATTATGTACCACTGTTTTGTTGGTTTTTGTTTGTTTGTTTATTTTTTTGCAATTTGCTGTAATACTGTAGTTTTTGTGTATACATGATAATGATAATTACTGTAAATTTTAGAGCAAATATTTGCAATAAGACAGTTTTTTATTTTAAATTACTGTAAATGTAATGTTTAAATGCAACTTAAAATGTACAATCGGTACATGTAAGTTCACATTTGTTTTGTAATGTGTCGCATATTTATGCATTATTTCTACTGTAATTTTACAGTGCCAGCTGTAATATTTTTTTTCTGCTTTCGTGTTAATTTTGGATAAAGTTTTATTAATTTAGTTATGTGTTTTTGTCATTTTATTAGTTTTTGTTGTTTTTAAATAAGTCAATATAGTTTTTATTAAGCATACATCCTTACTAAGTAGTAAAATAACATGAAATACATATATTTGCAAAAAAAAAATAAAAATAAAAATTCAAAAATTAAGTGCATCTATGTGAAAAACGGGGGCATGTGTGAACTGCTGACATGATGTATGACGTGTGTGTGCTGTAGACTTAGAATGAGGCTGATCCTCATGTGTCAAGTGCAAATATGGGAAGGTTCCAGCAACGGGGAGCAGTGGGATGGGGAAAAGCCGCTGTTGAGCACTGCTTTGAAGTTGTGAAACTGCAGCGTGGTGCTTAATCAAAGGTCTCATGGTGTTTGTTTATTTTCTAGTGCTGGTGAACACATTACAAAGACCATTAATTGCTTGGGCAGCCACCCAACACTCACCGGCAGGGACACGCAAACACTCAGCCCATCACCATCCTCTCGCCGAGAACCAGAGAGAGGAGACAGTTAGAGCCCTGCCACAGGCCTGGCCCAGGGGATCAACAGCTAGTCCTGCTCCTCACGTCACATATGCAGCTGTGTTAATGCATTTACAGCACATCAACATCTGATCTGCTGATCAGTTCCTCAGCGCTATTTATACCTCATCAAGTGGCTTTAAGACCCGTTTTACTTTTGCATTGCGAGGCATTTCTAAATTTAACATCATATGCTGTGATAAATGCAAAATGTATGCTTGGTTTTATCAAAATTTAAATGCATTTTCCTCCTGAACGTCATCATTTACCCAGTCATATCCTGACTAAATTGCATAAAATGTCTGGATTTTGGCTTTGGTTTCCTATTGACACCCTCTCTATGGTCCTCACAGAGGCATATTTGCATTTCTTTGACGTTCTCTGTAGATCCCGCCTTCTTGCACACCATGATTAGCTGATTATGTGCAATGCCTGCCTGCTATTGTTCAAACAACTTTTCAGTCATTACCTTTTCAGCAAATATGGAAAGCAAAGACAAAACATTTTAGGCAATTTAGAAATCCTGGCCAGGAAATGAGTGGGAAGAAGATGACGTATGTTCACCTAAATTATTAGATTTTACTGTTGCAACCTTAATTATATTAGCCAGCATTAAATTACAGTTATTATTCAATTCCCAGGAAATGCATGAACTTCAGATGTGCACCTTGACTGCACTGAAGATGCTTTTGATAAAAACATCTGCCCAATACATCAAGGTAAAATGCAAAACTCTAAAGATTTAAAAATTCAGCATTACCTACAACGGCAGCCTAAAACAAAGACTAAATAGATCTGACTGCTGGCCAAGTTGCAAACTGTTGCAGGATGTGGAGCAAGTTTTGACTTTGTTAAAACATTAAAAAAGAAACAATTATCATTTAGAAGAACATGTACTCATTAAACTCATTTTTAAAGAAAACAAGATTTACCTTGATTTTATGTTGATTTTCAAGATGGATGGAAATTTATAAAAAATATGAATTTAACAGCTAAATTTTAAAATACAATTTTCCTTTTTTGTATCTAAGACAATGCCTGTACTTAAACATATACAGTAGCATACTGTTTGAAACAGCTGTTGCATAATGCAGACTGTTTCACAAAAACAGCATGCAGTAAACTGAAGTATGCACTGCAATGCACAGTACAAACTATTTCCTAATCCGTCTCTAAAATGAAGCTTTACTGCACTAAAATGATTTTTATTATTTAAAAAACAGTCATGCACTTTATGTCTCTTCAGTAAACATATGAATGACTGAAGCGTAAAACGTTTCTGCTATTTCACCCCACATCATTTCTCTGCTTTTATGACAGCTGCTTTGAAATCATGGAACAAACGAGGTTCGCTTCACTAAAATGGACCTTTTCTCCCACTTCTGGGTGGCAGCAAGCCGGGGAAGATAATTTGTTATTATTAGTGAAAGCAGAATTGTGTTTTTACGCTGTTTTCATGTCACACCAAACACAGAATTGCCTTTGGGGCTGAAGCTGCAATAAAGATAAATTAGAAATAGATTGCAGAAACTGTTTCCATCCATAACAGTGACTTTGTTTTATTTCATTTCTTCGGAACACTCACTAGGTTACGTTCCCTCCTCCGCACTTTAAGGCTGGAGGTTCTTCCTCACGGTACATTGTCACGCTTGCTGTGTGAGCCCTGTGGGCTTCATCAAGAGGCGCTCTGCAGAAATGCTGTGTTTCGCATTAATCAGCACAGCCTCTCGCAGGTACCACTACACCAATTAAACCCGTGCGGCCCGGGACACGGACGCTGCTGGAGGGTTTGCCGTCCGGTCGGGGGACTCTGGCATTGCCACGTGCAACGAGGGTGCTCTCGGCCAATCGGACGGCGGCTCCAGGCACAGGGGGTTCTTCTACAGTCACCTGACCGTGGTGTAGGACACATGAGGACACTGGGAAGGACGATGCGTTTGCGCTCGTCTGGGGAATGGGATAAAAATACTGAGCTGACAAGCCAATTAATCAGCTTTCAGGGCACTGCGGTGCAGAGCATCCTCCAAAGGGCGCCAGGACGCTGTCTCTTTAAGAAGAAACCGCTCTGATGCTGATTGGTTTTGCTTTTTGCAAATTAGGAAACATAGAAATGCACTTTTAGCATTTGAACTGCAGCTTAGTTCCCTACAACATGAATTTTAACTCTAGCAAGGGCCTCCATCTACAATGGGACACCTGAGCATGAGGCCGTGCATTAAAACATATTTGTCACCAACACACCATTTTTTGGCCACATCATCATTGATATTTGCAGGTATTTTTGTGTGAATTGTGTTTTCTGGCATACATACATTCCATATGTTTGGATAGACTCCCGTATGTACCATATTTTGACATCTAAAATGTAAACCATTTATGCATGAACACCTTCAAAGACGAACAAATGTTTGCAGAAGTACAACTGTTCACATTATAAACTGTCAAAATAGTGATATTACTGTATTTTTCAGTTTCTGTTCCATACAGAAATATGTAAGCTTATTTGCACCATGAAATAAAAATAGAAAAATGGCAATTGTGACATTTTCTCTTACAATTCAGACTTCTTTCTCGCAATTGCGAGTTTACATCTTACAATTCTGACATATTTTTCTCAGAATACTGAGTTTGTGTTACGTTAATATTAATATTAACTCACAGCTGTACGATATAAACACAATTCTGAGAAAAATCCAAATTGAGGGTTTATAACTCGCAATTCTGAGATATAAACTTGCAATTCTGCGTTTCTCGTAATTGCAATTCTTCTCTCACAATTAAAACTTTTACCCTTGCAATTACGAGTTTGCATCTCACAAATAATTCACAACTGTACAATATAAACTCACAATTCTGAGAAAAGTCCAAATTGAGGGTTTATAACTGAGATATAAACTTGCAATCCTGAGTTTTTGGTAATTTTGACTTTTTAACTCACAATTCACTTTTTTTTCTTGCGAGTTCACAATTAATCTTACAATAAACTCATAATTCTGAGAAAAATGTCTGAATTGATTTTATAACTCACAACTGCGAGATATATATTTTGCAAATCTTGCACGTTTACATCTCTAACTACTCAGAATACTGAATTTACATTATGCTATCAATAACTCACAATTGTAAGGTATAAACCTGCAACTTCTGAGAAAAAGTCATAATTACAAGATATAAATTCGCAACTCTGAGAAAAAAATGTATAATCCCACAATTACAAACATGCAAATGCGAGTTTACATCTCGCAATAACTCACAATCTGACAAAAAAAAGACCAATTTGCATGTTTATAACTCAATTGTGAGATATAAACTTGCAAAAGTACATTTATATCTTTCACTCTTTACATTTTTCCTCATAATTCTAAATTTATATCTTGAAATTAATAACTCGCAATTGTGTGATACAATTCTAAGAAATAAGTCTGAACTGTGAGTTTATAATTGACAATTGCTAGATATAAATTACAATTCTGAGTTTACATCTTGCAGGGTTTACAGCTGTGAGATAAACTTGAAATTCAGAGGAAAAAAGTCAGAATAGCAAGATATAAACTTGAAATTTCAAAGAGAAAAAAAAGTCTGAATTGTGACAAATAAAAAAAAGTCACAATTATCTTTTTCATGTTTTATTCCGTGGCAGAAACAAGCTTGCATAGAAATGTATGTGCACACAGAATAGTTATGAATATAGATGAGCGGATAGATGTTACTAGTACAGTGGCATTATGAAATATGCACTCGTCCTCCATTTCTGATGACTTGAGAGACTGAAGAAGACATGACAACCTCTCTGGTAAGTGAATATAATGAGCAGCTGATGCTTGCTGGTTTTTATGGTGCATTTCGTCTCTAGGAAGTGAACGTCTGAATGCACTGAAGCGATTCTGACAACGGGACTCCCCTAGAATGAATCCCTCAGCAGTGCACTTACTGCAGAACAGGACGGAGCAACTCGAGCTGTAAGACACTCATCAAGTAATTCAACTACATTCAAGCTACCCTTTTGCAAAAGCAGTGAACTACACTACAGGCTATTGTCAGAGCAAACAGAGCAGGATTTATAACAAAACAATGAGGACCACAATCAGAGAGATGCAATGAATCGCATTCAACTAGAACCATTCACACTCAGGCCCTGTTTACACTAGTGAATTTTCTTTTAAAACAGCATTTTAAAATGAAAATGATCCTCGTCTACACTGCCATTTTCACAGCGTTTCAGAAATGATCTCCGTTCATACTACACAACCGAAAACGCATGTCACATGACCATTCATGCACACTGGGCATGTGCATAAAAGTCTAAAAAGTTGTTTACACAGTCGTCAAGGATATGCAGAGCGAATGTGGGCAGCCACGCCATCGTTTTCAAAAGTATCCGTTTTGGTCCGTTTACACTGAAATGCAACCCCAGAGTTTTCAAACTAAAACGGGATCATAAATAATTTCTATTATAATGGGATGTATAACACTAATAATAAATTATTAGTGTTAATATTAATATTACATTAATTGTAGTAAAATTACAATTAATATTACCCTTTACAGGAAAATAAAAAATACATAAAACATTTTGGTACATAATATAAATATATTACAGTAAAATAATTAATATTTCCCTTTTATGTGAGAAAATATAATAAAACATTTATATAATGAATTTAAATTATAGTAAAACAATTAATATTTCCATTTCAATAAAAAATAAATAAACGTGCAAAATAATATGATTCCCTCTATATATTAAAATGTATCTACATGAAACATTTATATAATATAATGAATATATTAATTTAGAGTAAAATAACCCTTAACCGAACTCTTTTAGGGATCTATAGACCAGTTTCCCTTCTACCTTTCATTGCAAAAACACTTTGAACGAGTTGTGTTCAACCAAGTCTCTGCCTTTCTCACACAGAACAACCTCCTCGACAGCAACCAAGTCCACTTCTGGCTTCAGAAGTGGACATTCAACCGAAACTGCCTTGCTCTCAGTTGTTGAAGCCCTAAGACTTGCAAGAGCGGCTTCCAAGTCTTCATTACTTATCTTGCTGGATCTGTCTTTTGATACGGTCAACCACCAGATCCTCCTGTCAACCCTATTGAGAAAGGGCATCTAAGGAACTGCACTCCAGTGGTTTGAGTCTTACCTCTCAGATAGGTCCTTCAAGGTATCTTGGAGAGGAGAGGTATCCAAGTCGCAACATCTAGCTACTGGGGTGCCTCAGGGCTCAGTTCTTGGAACACTTCTCTTCTCTGTCTACATGGCATCACTAGGTTCTGTCATTCAGAAACATGGCTTTTCGTATTACTGCTATGCTGATTACTCAACTCTACCTCTCATTCCATCCTGATGATCCGACGATAGCTGCTCGCATCTCAGCATGTCTAACAGACATTTCTTGTTGGATGAAGGACCATCACCTTCAACTCAACCTAGCTAAGACAGAACTGCTTGTAGTTTCAGCAAACCCATCACTTCATCACAATTTCACCTTCCAGTTAGGCTCATCAACCATAACTCCTTCAAAAACAGCCAGAAACCTTGGAGTTGTGATTGATGATAAGCTGAATTTCTCAGATCAAATTGCTAAAACTGCCCGGTCCTGCAGATTTGCTTTATACAATATTAGGAAGATCAGGCCCTTTCTTTCAAAACATGCAACACAACTCCTTGTTCAAGCTCTTTTTCTGTCCAGACTTGACTATTGCAATGCTCTCTTGGCAGGTCTTCCAGCCAATTCCATCAAACCTCTACAATTAATCCAAAATGCTGCTGCAAAATTAATCTTTAATGAGCTGAAAAGAACGTACGTCACACCTCTGTTCATCAATTTGCACTGGCTACCAATAGCTGCTCGCATAAAATTCAAGGCATTAATGTTTGCCTACAAAACCACCTCTGGCTCTGCATCCCTTTACCTACATTCAGTACTTCAGACCTATGTGCCCTCTAGAAGCATGAGTTCTGCAATTGAACGACACTTTATTGTGCCATCCCAAAGAGGCACAAAATCACTTTCACTGACTTTTTCATTAACTGTTCCCACCTGGTGGAATGACCAACTCAATCCGAGCAGCTGAATCCTTAGCCATCTTCAAGAAACCGCTAAAAAAAAAAGTGAAAAAGTCGTGATGTATTGTCAAGTATGGTGACCCATACTCGAAATAACTGCTCTGCACCCATCCAAGTGCACACACACAGCAGTGAATAGTGAACAGTGAATAGTGAACAAACGCACACACACACACACACCGTGAACACACAACCGGAGCAGTGGGCAGCCATTGCTCCAGTGCCCAGGGCCCAGGGAGCAATTGGGGGTTCAGTGCCTTGCTCAAGGGCACCTCAGTCATGGTATCGAAGGCAGAGAGAGTGCTGTTCATTCACAATCCCCACCTTCAATTCCTGCCTGTGCGAGAATCGAACCGCAACCTTCAGGTTACAAGCCCAACTCCCTAACCATTAGGCCACGACTTCCCACATCTTCTTTATTCCCCACATAAAAACACATCTCTTCCATCTTTATTTGACCCTCTAACTCTAGCACTCCCTATTCTAATTCTATCTATCTGTCTTCTTTTTATTGAAAAAAAAAAAACACACACACACACGACCCTCTATCAATTGAATATTTATTCTCTAACTGCTAGCTTTTCTTGAAAAACTAACACTAACTTTCTTTTTTCTATTCTATATACTTTGTAGCAAATTAGCTCAAAAGGGAAATATTTATAATTAATTATAACTGGTTATAATTACTAATAAATATTTAGATTAGATCTAGGGATGTAACGGTATGAAAATTTCTTATCACGATTATAGTGACCAAAATTATCACGGTTATCAGTATTATCACGGTATTGTTAAAATGTGCTGGAGATGTACAAAAAGTACCGACACAAATCACTTCATCAAGTTTTATATTTAAAAATTAACAAACAACAAATAAAATGACTTTTTGTTTGCATAATCACTAAAACAATAAAATTACCAATGATGTTCAGATTTTAAATGACAACTTAACTGACAACAGTTTAATAGCATGTTCAAATATCTAATGTAAATGTTCAAATAAAGCTTTGAAAAAGTTTCATAAAAAGGAAAACCTCACATTTCAGCCTTTAAATAAAGAAAAGGGTTAAGTCAAAATGATAATTGATTAATAAATGACTATATGTATTTTATCTGCTCCATAAATAATTCTATATAGCTTATCTGAATTATTTAAATGTGTAGAATCCACATAAGCTTGCTTTTCATCAACCGGCCAAAATTTACAGCAGGGCATGCAAATTTGGTCCGTTTTTGGCCAGACAGAAACTGCACACAGGCTGAATGTAAATATAAGTCTTGGTAAATCCACTCTCTGACACTAGGTGGTGCTTATGGAAAAGCTGAATTGCAGCTGTTTCCCGTGAACTCCGTGGACAAAGCAGTATTGCAATTAAGAACACTTCCTTTAGGTATTACATGGAGCGAAGATGAAAACAAAATGCCATTGAATCGTTTCTGAAGACAGTCAGAACCTTCAGAGGTACATTCATGTAATTTATTCATTCATATATTCATTTGTATAATTCCCTTAGCACTCTTTTAAAACCTCCCAGCTTTTCCACCCTGTTTTCACTCAAAACGAAACTACTCTGCGTGCTGTGACTGTTACTTAAAACTGTGCTTTATGCTGGACAGTATTTATTTATCGTGAGTTATTCAAATTGGGGTAATCGAATACCGTTTTAATGATAATTAAAATATGAAATGGTAATACTACCCGTGGGGAATTTTATCATGATTTATTGTCAAACCGGTAATTGTTACATCCCTAATTAGATCTTAGAATTAACTGTATCAGAATCGATATCACAATTATTCGATCTGGCCGTCCACCGAGCTGACAGTTCTAGGAAAGATTATTGATCAGTTCTAGGAAAGATTATTTTCCTGGCCAAGGAAGAATAGCTTTCCTACTTTATGCAGTACTAGCAATAGTTTAGCATGTAGTAAGGATCAACATTCAGTGACTTCGAATCGTGAGCAGCACACAGAGACAATAAATTTGTGAATATAAGAGATTTAATAAATGTCACTATAGCTAACATACAACTAAATTAAGCAAAACACATATATACAGAATGAAGGAAAGTAAGGAAGAGAGAGAGAAGAGAAAAAGAATGGAATCATCAGAGAATTCAAAAATCACCTTAAACAGGGGCTCAAACTTAAACACGCATCTAAATAGTTGTAAATGTTACTTGCATTGGCATTGTTGCCGAACAAGAGTCCTGATGCGATAGACGACGAATCCTTCAGGAGTGAGCTGAAGGTTTTCCTCTGGTTTTTCTTGAAGAAAGGAAAGTCCACAGCAGATCAACAAAAGTTATTTGAAGATTAAAAACTGCCAGAAAATCAAACTCAAGAGCAGAGTTTTGAAAAGTCTTGGAAAGTATCCGTCTCAAGAAGAAGAGTTTCTGAGCACGATCAGTCTGAGTTTGGAACATTTTATAGTTCCTAGTCGCACCCACCTTTTGGGTGGAGTGGCCAATCAGAGGCATGAATTTTGAGCGGGAGAAACTTTCTTTGTCTCCGTTTATGGCCCATTTGCATTTTTATTGCTGGTCGGGAGAGTTGGTGCAGTTTTACTTCAAAGCATAGTAAAAATTGTATGATGCATTTCACAATCACATAGTGTACATCATTGTTTGAGGAATAAAAAGAAGATCATTTTGATTCTAAGAAAGATACCTCTAGAAGATATTAAAGCAGAGATATGCTCATACACTAGAATATAGGAATTTAGAGCTTAACTAATACAAATAACGAGTGGTAACTAGGCTAATATAATAGAGAAACATACAAACAACACATGCATATACCAGATACAGTTGTAACTGATTAATTATAGTCTAAATAAAGGAAATGTCTCTATGTTTGTGTGTGATGTGTATTGGAATTGTGGAGACAGGTACCACTGGTCTACTCAGGCCGTTGGTGCCTGGCACGGGGGTCATTGTCTCTGGAATGTGTTTGAAGTTTGATGGGGAGACCAGAGAGAGCGGATCTGGTTAACCTCTTCTTGATAGTGGTACAACCATTTAAATTTAGCACCCATATAAATGTAAACGGTGGGGCCAGATTTGTAATTTATATGTAAATGTCAAAAGGCTAAAAGGTTCTCTTAAGGTAAACAGCCATCAATGATCCTAAGCAGATGCTACAAAATCCCCCCTTTGGCTGAAAATATTCACTTGGAGACATCATCAGACAACAGTGGATCATGATGGTCAGGTGGCAGGTGGATCATCAGGGTTAGATGTCAGGTGGATCATGATGATCGGCTGGCAGGTGGATCCTGATTGTCAGATGTCAGGTGGATCAGGAAGGCCGGATGGCAGGTGGTTTCTAATTTTCCTCAGCCTTTGGATCCTCAGCTTGGGTGTTAACTTTGGTCAGGTTCAGCATTGTCTCCGCCTGGGTCCCTCTTTTCCAGTGGCTCCGTTTGAAAGTTCGAGGAAGGGCAGCTGTGCACCTGTTCATGGACCTTTGCACCCCATTGACTCTGTTAAACAGGACAAAGGCAAGGCCGAGTGTTAGGGTGTAACGATTGCTGTGACGAGGCAAAGTGCCGTGTTGGCAGAGGTCCAGGCAATGGGAAAGGTGGTCTGGACAGGCAGCCGAGACAGTGCTTGGAGGGCTGTGTCGACTGGAGTGATGTCAATCATCTGGGACCCCCTTTCCTCAATGCTCAGTTCCAATTCAGGTTCCAGGGTGAGATTGTGATCCTTGAAGAAGGCTGGAATTTCCACCTCGGATTGGTACTCTTCATTTGGAAGATGGTACAATGCCAGGTCCCCGAGGTGGAGTATGGCACCTTTGGGCACTTGAATCCACATACTCTGGTTGGGCAGGCTGACCCGGGTGGCAGTGTCATGCTGGTCATAGGTCAGTGTGGCGGCACGGTTGGACGTGTTGACAAGCCACTGATTTCCCACAATCTCTGCTTGCGTTTCTGTGACTTGTGCACGAGGTTTGGCCTCAGCAGGGCAGAGTGTCTCTCTTTGCATGGGTTGTAACCCGCAGATTCCTTCCGTGTTGTCTCGGAGGAAGGGCTTGCTGGGGCAGAGATAGTGAATGTCTTTGGTCAGGGTACACATGCGCAGGTTCGGGGCCAGGTATAACTGTGGGTTACTGTCGTGGTAGGCTACCACATCTGGGGTGTGTATCCTGATGCGAGGGTTTCCTTGCCAAAATCCAACATTGACAATGTCTTTGAGCCTGTAAATGTTGTCAGATTCAATGATGGGTAGATTCAGAAGAAACGCCATCTCGCTCTGCTCGGGGTTGACATGTAGCAGGATGGAGCCTCCCAGGGAGTAGGCAAGATGGGCTTGGAGAAAGTCAGGTGGATGGGTAGTAGCAGAGGACAACACAGTTTGTATTAGGCTCAGGGGCACCAGATACGGGGGAATTCTACCCATGGCTAGGCTGTGGATGGAGGAGCTCACCTCACGGAGCGTTTCAGACATCAGTGCGGTGACCAGCTGAGTTTGGGCAAAATCATTCTGTATAACAAAGAATAACTGTTTCACGGAGTTCACAGTTTGGTTCAATAGGACACTATGAGTGTTCAGATCCACCAAGGTGCCCTTTAATGATTTGCCTATAGTCTGTAGGGTTTGGCCCTGTAGTGTGAGTTGTTCTCTCAGCTGGGGCATCTCAGTCTGGATCTCCCTTACATGTTGCCTCAGGGTAGATAGGCTCACGGAGTTGACGCTGGTCACTCCCAGGTTGAACAGGGTTCCAACAGCAGCAGCAGCTCCAAGCAAGGCCCCGAGGAATCGTTTGTTACGCCTGCTATGTCCGCTTAGCTCTACTTGGGTGACAGTCATTTTCTGCAACTGAGTGAGCATGTGTTTGATATCAGCTTCTGCGTGAGCGAAGGTATTCTCAGTCCATCGGGCTCCAGCCCAACTGTAGTGTGCAGCTGCCTGGGGATGATGTGTCTTGTAGACATTTCGGGGGTCAAATCGGACATACACCTTTTGAGTGTGAGTCCTGCAGTTGGTGATGAGAAGTCCAGGTTGGTCCCTCAGTACAATGCCTGATGCTGGACCTGGTGATGTGATATCAGGAGGCATAGGATAAAGAGCCACAGCAGCATCCTGGTTCAGAGAAGAAGAAGAAAGGCAGTGGATCAGTGGGAAGTTCTTGTCTGTTCAGGACAGTCTTTGTTTGAGAACTATAGCAAGGCCCACTCCCCCTGTCTTTCCCTGCCAGCAGCCACATGTCTCTTGGTCTGGTTACGATGGACCTATTTGAAAACTGGTTCTTTCTGTCCCCGGCTCAGCTTGATCCGATATGCGACAGGGGAGAGTTTGTCCACAATCTCATGCGGTCCCGTCCAGTGTGGCAGAAACTTCTTTGATAGCCGATGAGAGGTTGTCTGAGGCAGCTGTGTGAAACGGTAGTACCAGACCCTGTCGCCCACATCCAGTTCTTTGTGTGACACCTTCCGGTCATAGTATGCTTTCTGGCCTTCTGCACTCTTTTGGAGTCGTTGTTGGACAAAAGAAAATGTGGTTCTCAAATGCCGGTGTAGTGCATCAAGGTATTGGTGAGTGGTGTAGGCTGTGACAAGGTTGGAGTCTCCTGGCTGGTACAGCTGGTGCAAGGGCAATGTCATTTGCCGGCCTGTCATTAGCTCGAAGGGAGGCACACCTGTTGACTCATGTGGAGTTGCTCTGATGGCCATGAGCACCAGGGGAAGTTTCACATCCCAGTCCTTCTGGTTAGCAGACACATATTTTCTTAGCATGCTGACCACAGTCTGATTCGTTTGTTCCACTTGGCCCGAAGAGATTGGATGGTGACTTATGTGCAGTTGTGCTTGTATTCCCAAAAGTTTCCAAATCTGCTGCATGATCTCAGCTGTGAATTGGGTGCCCCTGTCTGAGTTGACTCTCAGTGGCAGCCCGAACCTGGAGAATATGTGATTCATCAGGAGGTATGCTGTAGTTTGTGCAGTGTCATTGGGTGCTGGGAGGCATTCTACTCACTTTGTGAACTGGCATACGACTGTGAGGAAATACTTGTTGCCCCTTGTTGACCTGGGTAAGGGTCCGACCCAGTCAATTTGGAGGTCTGACCAAGGAAATGCAACTCCTCTGCTTTGCAGTGGGGCTCTGTGGTTTGGGTTCGCCGGTTGGAATTGGCAGCAAACAAGGCATCCTTTCACATACTCTGCCACATCTTGCTGCATGCCGGGCCAGTATGCCACTTATTTTAGTGTCTCATAAGTGGCTCTTGTGCCGTGGTGTCCTGCACATGGTGCGTCGTGGGCATACATTAACATCATCCCCCTTTGACACTGTGGCACCACAAGCCTTGGCGCAGTTAGGTCAGCAGGGACATACCACAGAATGTTGTCCATCACACGCAGCATGGGTTTCACGTTGAGAAGTCCTTTGAGGGTCGGAGCATTAGCAAGCTGAGCAGGTGTGATAGGGTGGTCAGAGGGGTCAGAGAGGTGGTGAAGAATAGTCTGTATTGAGGAGTCAGAGGCTTGCATGTCAGCAGTGTCATTAGTGGAGATTTGAGGAGCCAGTGTAAGCGGCTGTGAGGTGGGCATTGTGGTGAGTTGAGTTTGTTTGCTCCGGGTTATGGCTGCCACGTTAAGGGTGGGTGGGTGGGTTGGTGGGGACCATAACTCGCCGTGTAGTGCACCTGCTTTGGCTAGGGCATCTGTTTGATCATTGAGGTCCTTGTCTGGACCAGGTTGCTTCGAGTGTCCTTTCACTTTCTTCCAGTAGACGATCATATCATGTTCACTTGTGATGTCGTCGCATGCCTGGAACAGGTGTTGGTGTTTAACTGGTTTGTTGTTTGCTGTCTTGAAACCATTTTGCTTCCAGCCTGGAAGGTGGCATGTGAAGCCAAGTCTGGCATAGTTGGAGTCTGTGAAGATGAGCAGTTCTCTGATGTTATGGGTCAATGCTATTTGCAGGGTTATGAGAATAGCTGCTATCTCGGCATATTGTGATGATTGTGGGCCCAGTTTGAAGTGTTGTGGTGGGCAAGGTCGATCATTTAGCCAGAGAACACCTGCCCCTGCTTTTAGGATGCCTTCCTGGTTGTAGGAACATCCATCAACGTAGGCAGGCTGGTGACAGGTTTCTATGATCACTTTCTGTGCTCCGATGTAGTTGGAGAATCTCTGGAGGGCCCATACAGTACAGAGCAGGGCTTTCTCACAGTCTGAGTATTTGCACTCTGGGGGAAGAAAAGTCTTGCTGGCATATGCGACCACCCTTTTGTCCTGGTCATGCCATTGGTATAGACCAGCGCTGAGACAGTGGCCGGAGAATCCAGCATCCAAATAGAGCTCCTTCTGTGGATCTGGGTAAGCCAGACATGGTACAGTGCACAGATGTCGTTTCAGTTCATCTATGGCATTTTGCTGAGCATCTGTCCAGACAAATGGGCAGTCCTTTTTCAGGAGGGCAGTGAGAGAGCGTGCAATGTCTAAATAGTTTTCAATGAACTGCCATGAATAGTTGCACACGCCCAGAAAACTTCGGAGTTCTGAGACATTGGCGGGTGGCTTGATGTTCTGAATGGCCTGGATGCGGCTGGTTTGTGGCTCAATACCATGTGGTCCAATGAGTAGGCCCACGTAGTTGACCTAGGTTTTGCACCATTGTCCTTTGTGGAGGGCAATCTTGTCGCCGGCGGTGGTCAGTTGGTGCAGTACGTGGTCAATTTCTTTCAGGTGATCAGCCACCGTCATGCTTTTCATGAGAACATCATCAACGTAGACTAAATTCCCTCTTACTCTGGCATCTGGGCATGCTTTGTTGAGGAAGATGTTAAATTCGACGGGTGACTTGGCATAGCCGAATGGGCACCTTGTGAAGGTGTACTGTCGATTGCAGAATGTGAAAGTCAGCTTGTGCTGATCATCTGGATGCACTGGTATGGTCCAAAATCATAAGGCCACATCAAGCATGGAGAAGATTGTGGCACCCTGATTCTTGGTATCTCCTGTTCCAGCTGTGTCATGGGCCACCGCGATAATGGCACCTGTTGGTTCAGTTTCCTATAGTTGATGGTTGGTCGCCACTTGCCGTTTGGTTTGAGGACAGGCCAGATGGGGGAAGAATAGGTGCTGTTACACGGCCAGATGACACCTTTCTCAAGCATAGAGTTGATGATCTCCTGTACAGGTTCATACGATTCTAGGGGGATCTTGTATTGCTTGACAAAAGTGGGTGGAGCTTTTGGGTGCGTTGGGATACGCACAACATGAAGGTTAGTGAAGCCACAGTCTAAAGAGTCCTTGGCAAATGACGCTTTGTATTTGTACAGGACTTCACAGAGTTTGTGGCGGTCTGCATTCTCCTGTATGGCATCATCATCTTTCAGAATTTGCTGGACTTGTGTCTCAAATCCTGGGTACGGCTCTTCTGTCATTACTTCCTCTGTGCCATGGGCAGTCAGAGGTGCAGTCACGTTATCATTCTCGCAGGTGGAGTGGCTAGAGGCTGTATACATGGCAAGGTGTTGGTCTTCTGTTAGCTCTGTTCTGCACACTTGCTCCTTGACCACTGGCATGACTGAAATGATGGTGATGACCTTGAAGGGTGCTGTTGACACTGTGTGGCCTGAGCTTCCTTCTGGAATCATTGAATCTGGGTTGGATCCAATTATTGGTAAAATCAGTTCAAAGTCATGGAAGTCATAACTTACTAGCCATCCCAGACGGTGGGCCTTAGGCACTCTGACATCCATTGCCGTGCAGTTGTTGAACAGGATGTACACTGCCCGAGATGTCACTTCAACGAGGGGTGTGGCTTCCAAAGTGAGGCCCAGTTCCCCACACTCGGGTGAAGGCTGGAAGAAGCCCAATGTGTGGCTAAGGGTTTGACCGCATCGCAGGTTGAATCGAACAGCGACCCCTTTGGTGTAGGCTGGTACTACAGTCTCTTGTTCGCTGATTAGCGTGCAGGCCTCAGGGATAGTTTGGCCTGACAGGAGGTTCTCATGGTTGACAGGAACAGTGGGGGACTGTGAGGTCATTGGAGCCCATATCACTTCATTGATCATGTCCACGTGTGCCCTGAGGCGAATCAAAATGTCTGCTCCGACGTAAACATCATGTGGTAGGTTTGGAAGGACCAGGAAGTAATGGGTTAAGCATCTGTCATTCGACTTCAAGCTCAGGGCACAGATGCGCTTGGCAGTCACCATGGTTGACAGACAGGGATTCAAAGATAATCGTGTGTGTTTGTTAGCGCAGGGGATGTTTGTTGTCTGTTTCTTCAGAGTGTTGAACAGTGAGAGGCTGATGGCTGAATTGTCTGCCCACAGTGCTAGTATGGGGTCTGTTGTTGTGACATCATTCAGCTGTAAGCCCCCCATAACCTGGGGGCCGTATGAGTCAGAGTCTTTGGCTAGCTGGAAAGCACAGAGCAGCAACCTTGAACCTTGCTCTTGGATCGAGACGTTCCCGTGGCTGGCGGTGAGATTTTCTGTGACCTTTGTGACCTGGCAGTCTGTCTGGGATGATCTTGGTGACTGGGGAGGCAGAGGTTCTCGCACTTGAGCCCAGATTTTCAGCTGTTTAAAGTCTAACAGGGGCTCAAAGCGGTCTAGCAGGTCTTTGCCAATGAGGAGAGGGTATGTGTCCAATGGAGAAATGTACACAGGGTGCACTAAGCTCATAGGGCCGATGGTCAGGTGAATGGGAGCTAATTGTTCCAGTTGGACATCATTCTGGCTGTATGATTGTACATTCAGCACACACCTTTGATATTTAAGAGCTCGATTCTGTCTCTTGGCTGCAATCTGAAGTCTGTCAAAGAGTTGAACAGACATTAAAGTGAGGTCAGCTCCGGTGTCCACCAGGGCCTCCAGTCTCACCTCATTTTCCAAGGTGATGACCAGGTAGAGTTTTTTGGCCACCCCCCTTTCGATTAGGTTCCCCAGGAGTCTTGGCACTGGTGTTTGCGTGGTGACTGGCAAGCAATCCGAGCTGGTCTCGTGTGGCTCGTCAGGGAGGCAAACCACCAAAACCGCGCTTTCGGGTACTTTGGGGTCCTGGCTGGAGGTGTGGTGCTGGATGTTGGCGGGCTCTGGTGGTTCAGCAGTCCGCTGAGGTGGTTGCGTGATGTCATAACTTAGTGATGGGATATCTGGTTCTGTGGTTAACAGCGGATTAGCAGTGATCTGGTTGGGAGGTTCATTTTGAGAGGACGCTGAGTGGGTGTTGGTGTCAGATCTCAGGCTTAGTCATAACTGATCTGACTCATCCTTTTTGTCTCCCTTGTGGTGCTTTTTCTGGAGGAGTTCCTTTAACAGTCTCATAATCTCTGCTGATTCAGCCATAGCTTCCCGGTTCTGTTCGGCTGATGGTTTACATTTGGGCTTGTCCAGGGCATGTTGAGAGGGGTTCTGCTGCTGGCAGTCCGAGCTCGATGCTTGTGTCAGTGAGTGTCCGTTCCCCTTGGGCCGCCTCTTGGCTTCCCATGTGGTTCAACCCTTTCGGTTGAGGGGTGGTTGTGACCTGTCCCAGGATCTCTCGGGGCACCCAGTCTGGTGCTTAGGACAGGCACCGCCATGGCCACGCTGCTCTCTGCTGGCTGGGAAGGATCTTGACATTGCATTGACAGGGTTGTCACTGTGGCTTGGCTCGGTGCCCTCTAAAGCAAGTCCTGAACTCTTGATTAGTGACAGGATAGATTGTGGGGGGTTTTCCCGTCTTTTCAGAGGCAGTCCTTTGTTTGGCATAGGCCTTATGGGCTAAGTCTCGCAGCTGTTGGGTGGACATAGTCCGTGGGCAAGCCAGAACTCCCAAGTGGTGACTCACTGTTGGGTGCAGGTTCCGGAGGAACAGAGTTTTGAAGTTGAATTCGTCTTCCATTCCTGGCTCATTCCGTGCTCTGAAGTAGTCCTGTCTGAGCCTGTTGCAGTAGGCCTGCGTGGTTTGCCCTGTTTAAGGTCCATGGCCGTAATCAGTCCTTGCTCTGATTCTGCGTCAGAAAACGCCTTAATCAAAGCCTGCTGCAGTTGCTGGTAATCCATTTTGACCGTTTCTGGCTGCCGGTACATTGGCAACATTGGCAACAGTTTGCAAATGAAAGTCAATGTCTTTTATGTAAGCGAGCACATTGTTGCCTCCTGCAGGGTTTGGAGTGAAAGTGAGAATATTCCTAGCCAGCTTATCCAGTTCTTTAGGTGACACACTGTGACTGGAAGACAGCCTTTGGGAAGGCTCCCACCCCCTTGCTGCTGCTGGGGGTTCTGGGATGCTGGCAGGTGATGTCTTGAGCAGTGGGCTCTCACCCCCCTTTCGAACTGGGAGTTCTTGACTAGGAGGTATCAGTCTACTGGTTAGGGGAAATTCTGTGGTGTGCGTTTCCCTTTCAGAGTCACTTTGCAGTCTATATGCATGTTTAAGCTCTTGGTGAACTGTGTCAAGTTTTTCTTTTAAATAATCTCTTTGTTGAGCCAGGGCACTGACTTCAGCTCAGGAACTTTGCAGATTTGCAGATGGCCTTCGCAGGCCTTGGCCCTGGCATCTCTTTCTTTGAGTTCAATTTCTGCTCTCATCAGGAGAGCCTCAGCTTGCTGGAGTTTTTCACTCAGTTCCTCTCTGGTGTCCTTTTCCCACTGCTCTCGGCGTGCTGTGTCTACACGGAGATCAGTCTTTCTGGAGTCTTTCTACTTCCTCCTGCAGTTCTGGGTCCCTTTCGTCCGATGTCCTGTGCTGGTACTGAGTCTCCGACGTTAGCTGGTCCAGTTGACTTTGAGCAAGCACCATGTTTCTCTGAGCCTCCTCAGCCTGGAGCTTCAGCGATGCTGCTTCCTGTTCCATTCTGGAGATGTTTGCTTCACCCAGCTTTGCCTGAGCGAAGAGGTTGTGGGCTAGTGACCCAATGATTTTGGCGAGCTCTTTGTGGCTGTAGTCCTGTGTAGGATCGTGGGACATCAGGGCACTCAGGTTGTCATCAAGCTGTTCCCGGCTCAAGTGCTGCAGGCCCCCAGCGGCTTGAGGCAGGAGGGTACTAGTCATAGCACTCAGCCAGGCCTCTAGTCAATCCCAGTGGGCATCAGGGCTGGATGATCGAGACATGCTGGCTCACTGGTGAAGAGAGAGAGGGAGAGAGAGAGAGAGAGGGAGGGACAGCACAACAAGACCAATGCAAGTCCTTACAGCGTTAGCAGGCTGCAATTATAGTAATTATGTGTTCTATGCACGGTCTGTTTGACGAGTACAAACAGTTAGCGGAGTGTTGCCTAGGCACCTGTTATCTCAGCCAGGAATGGCAAGGTGTGTCTAATTGTTGTGGGGACACCGGAAAGGATCTAACTAAAGATTGTTGACAGCGTGATTGTCTAAAGACTTTGGCAGCTTGGGTCGTCAATCTATTACTCAGCCTTCCCTGATGATTCTCAAAGGTTCGTTCTCTAGGCAAACAAACAGAACAAAATGAAAAACAAACAAACCAACAAATCAAAACACAGAGAGAGATAGAGGAGAGAGCAGGTTTAAGACTTTCACTGCTGTTAAGGGTTATGACAGGGCCTACAGAGTAGAGGGCGCTGCTGGGTCATAACATCTAGTGGGTTGGCCTTGCTGGGATAGCAGGCACAGGCTAATTACCTTAAAGATTGAGGAGAAACCTGATTTTGGGTTTTCGCTAGCTGGATGGGTCAGTATTTTATGGGCTAGACCAGGGGTCACCAAGTTCGGTCCTGGAGGGCCGGTGTCCTACAGAGTTTAGCTCCAACCCTCATCAAACACACCTGAAGCAGCTAATCAAGGTCTTACTAGGTATACTTGAAACTTCCAAGCAGGTGTGTTGAGGCAAGTTGGAGCTAAACTCTGCAGGACACCGGCCCTCCAGGATCAAGTTTGATGACCCCTGGGCTAGACTTAGTGATGGATTGAGGTGATCCAGTCGGGATCCCGTGGCAGCTCACTGTGATCCGCATGCAGGCAACCATCGCTTCACCAACTAAGCACTAGAGGGAGTGCTACCTATAGGTAAACACAAATGGCTAGAATACAGAAATTAAATTTTAAATTTAAATTCAAACACTGTTTAAACTAAATTTAAATACGTGAATGGTAAAGTGAGAGAGAAGAGGGGGAGAGAAACCTGATCAAATAATAATAAAAAGCAAAAAAAAAAAAAAAGATAAAAGATAATAAAAGTAAAAACAAAAATAATACACAAATAGAGAACTAAAACGGGAGGTAACTAGAATGGTGTTAATGATAATAATGATTAAAAAGCAGAAGGGAAATTAGAAATAAAACAAATCAAAATAGACTTAGGGAGAGAGAAGTCGACCTAACTCAGAAAGCCCACAAGGTGGAGTGGGTGAGCCCACACAATGTGAAATCAGGAGGGTAGAGGTGAAGTTCAAGAAGTGTTAGATACTTAAACAGCTTGCCTTCTAGCGTTAGTTTAAGGTACTGTGCCTTAACTCCAATCGTGCTTAAAACTGATCGCGTTTAATGTGAGCTTACTCTCATTCTAACGCACAATTTACTGCAGCGATCACAAGAACAATGTGACTTAAATTCCAACAGATTCTTACAGTTTGTACAACTTAACTGCACAATGATTTGTGGCAGGATTTCTTCGCTGCCAGTACACAATAAAAATGATAAGCAACAGCTGTTGTTATACAAATTTCACTTGATTCAAGGTTTTAAAAGCTCCCATTTACATTCCAATCAGTTACTGGCTTCACAGTGTTCTTATGATCAGATCTGCATTAGGTGAACATTAGTTAGCTACTCTAATGATTAACCCTAAGGGAGTGAGGTCGTCTAGTTGAATGAAATTAACACGCAATGACTTCAATCTACCGATACCCTCAGACAAGGCCTTTAAAAGATGATAAGAGGAACATCGCTCAAATCAATCTTTATCGCAATGAAGGAAGATTTCTTCGTTCCAACAGGCGATTTTGATAATATTAAAATGTACTCTAAAGAAATTTCTTAGTCTTTATAGAACAATTTTAATATTATGAACTACAGTTTACTTAACGATTAACAGTGACTAAATGTTAGACAAATAGAGGCTGTTAAAATACAATACTGGAGGTGGCTTCGAACCATCCAATCAAAAGAGTGAGTTCACGTTGCGACTTGTCTCACTCTAAGCGCGCATAATATAAGAACACAAATAAATTGATACTGAGTCTGCTCACAAACAAAGAAAGTTGCCTGCATTCTCCACCAAATAATATATGTAGCAAATTAGCTCAAAAGGGAAATATTTATAATTAATTATAACTGGTTATAATTATTAATAAATATTTAGATTAGATCTTAGAATTAACTGTAGCAGAATCGATATCACAATTATTCGATCTGGCCGTCCACCGAGCCAACACTATAATCACTGATCATTTCTAGGAAAGATTATTTTCCTGGCCAAGGAAGAATAGCTTTCCTACTTTATGTAGTACTAGCAATAGTTTAGCATGTAGCTAGGATCAACATTCAGTGACTTCGAATCGTGAGCAGCACACAGAGACAATCAATTTGTGAATATAAGAGATTTGATTAATGTAACTATAGCTAGCATACAACTAAATTAAGCAAAACACATATATACAGAATGAAGGAAAGTAAGGAAGAGAGAGAGAAGAGCAAAAGAATGGCAGTATTTCACAACAATTAACCACAACCTGATGAGAATCATCAGAGAATTCAAAAATCACCTTAAACAGGGGCTCAAACTTAAACACGCATCTAAATAGTTGTAAACGTTGCATTGGCTTTGTTGCTGAACAAGAGTCCTGATGCGATAGACGACGAATCCTTTAGGAGTGAGCTGAAGGTTTTCCTCTGGTTCTTCTTGAAGAAAGGAAAGTCCACAGCGGATCAACAAAAGTTATTTGAAGATTAAAAACTGCCAGAAAATCAAACTCAAGAGCAGAGTTTTGAAAAGTCTTGGAAAGTGTCCGTCTCAAGAAGAAGAGTTTCTGAGCACGATCAGTCTGAGTTCGAAACTTTTTCCTAGCCGCACCCACCTTTTGGGTGGAGTGGCCAATCAGAGGCATGAATTTTGAGCGGGAGAAACTTTCTTTGTCTCCATTTATGGCCCATTTGCAATTTTATTCATGGTCGGGAGAGTTGGTGCAGTTTTACTTCAAAGCATAGTAAAAACTGTATGATGCATTTCACAATCACATAGTGTACATCATTGTTTGAGGAATAAAAAGAAGATCATTTTGATACCAAGAAAGATACCTCTAGAAGATATTAAAGCAGGGATACGCTCATACACTTGAATATAGGCATTTAGAGTTTAACTAATACAAATAACGAGTGGTAACTAGGCTAATATAACAGAGAAACATACAAACAACACATGCATATACCAGATACAATTGTAACTGATTAATTATAGTCTAAATAAAGAAAATGTCTCTGTGTGTGTGATGTGTATTGGAATTGTGGAGACAGGCACCACTGGTCCAGTCAGGCCGTTGGTGCCTGAAACGGGGGTCATTTACAACTCTCTGGAATGTGTTTGAAGTTTGATGGGGAGACCAGAGAGAGCGGATCTGGTTAACCTCTTCTTGATAGTGGTATAAACATTTAAATTTAGCACCCATATAAATGTAGACAGTGGGGCCAGATTTGTAATTTATATGTAAATGTCAAAAGACTAAAAGGGTCTCTTAAGGCATAAAGTGTAAACAGCCATCAATGATCCTAAGCAGACGCTACAACTTGTTTCTTTAAAAAAAAAACAAAAAAAAAAACACTACGTTTCTTTTTTCTATATTCTATCTACTTGTTTTCTTTATAATAATAAAAAAAAAACCTTGCTACGTGTACTGCATTAGGCTAACCAAGACTTGTCATAGCACTTGCATGTTGTTGCTCTTTTGTTGGTTTTGATTGCTTCTATTGTCCTCATTTGTAAGTCGCTTTGGATAAAAGCGTCTGCTAAATGACTAAACGTAAATGTAAATGTAAATGTAAATTATTTCCCCAACCAATAAATAAATACGTAAATAAACAAATAAATAAATAAATATTATCATTAATATTTCTCTTTACATGTATATAAATAAAACATTTCTACAATAAAATGAATATATTATAGTAAAACAATTAATATTTCCTAAATAAATAAAATAAACTATTGATATGAGAAAAGCTACTGTTGAAATACTGAAAAATGTACATAACACTAGTAACGATATAGCAAACCTACCAAGTCATAATTTACCATTTAAATTATGGCTACCAAGTCATAATTTAATCTTGTCCAATACTGTCCAACTTAAAATGAACCAAGAATTGTAACAGAGTTACACTAAAGGTTTGTAAGCCATAAGTCATTGGGCTGGATTCTCATATACTTATTATCTCCTCAAAAGCACTTAAAAACTGCTCGACAGCTATATCAGTGTCTGACTCCCAGGACACTGCACTTACTACTGACACAGGACAGGCGGATTGAGACACACCCTCAGACTCCCATCCATCCATCCATCCATTCCTGTCCCTCCCTTCTTTATATTCTCAGCCGAGCGGCTCTTCGCTGTCAGAGAGTGCAGCTGATGTGGGAAATCTTAAGCACTGCTCAAGTACTGGCTCAAATCAATCACCTGTTCCACATTCAGGGGGAATTTTAAGAAGGGAAGGAAAAAGCGACAGCCGGGCTGAAAAATCCAGCACTGCGTTTCCATCGCGGCATATCCCCTGTCAGCGGCGCTCCCCGAACGAGCCCCTGAAATAAATGAAAGCAGTTCCACTCTGCTGACTGCTGGCGCCTCTATTCCCAGGCTTGATTTAGTGCCACTTTTTTCTTAATGGACTGTTTGTGAGACTGGCTTCAGAAGCGGAGCGGACCCGCACAAACCCACCAATCACCAAACGTTGCAACAGGAAAGGTTCTGCTGACCTCTGAGACGCTTCACGACGCCAGCTAAACACACAGCGTTTGTTAGCGCTCACCGCAGGGGAATGTTATTAGCATGAAATGACACATATGATTACTGCTCTTTTCTTTTAGCTCACTGCTGCTGGTTCTCTCTCAAACTAACAATTACTACGACTTCTACCAGAGCAGTAGTGCGGTGGAGTGGTTAAATCTCAGGGTCGGGAAACAGAAGGTTGTTGGTTTGATTCCTACAAGCAGAAAACGATCATGTTTTGAACCTTGAACTCTAACGACAATGCTTTTTCAACTCTTTTTATTTTTTCTTTTTAGGAGGAACTACTGTGACAGCTAAAGGTTGTTGTTTCTCATTTGATTCTTCAATTCTGAGAATATTCCAGATTAAAAAAATAAAACTTCTTCGAACGCGTTTCATCTGTTAAAACATTCATATACATGTCCTGGAATGAAGATCCGATCATGGCCTTGATCAACCTTCAAAATGATTCTTGTATAATTTGTGATGGTGTGGACGTTTGATATTGTGTGTGATGGTAATGACATTTCCCACTTTTTGGGGAAAAGGATGGAAAAGCCTTGGACATACACAACAGGGTGTCTAGTGGTGAATTAATGTTAAACTTATGAAAAGAAGTCAAATAAATCTGAACTAAAATTTGTCGTGTTTACCAGCACGATAATGAAAAAGGTGCATTAAAAATGGTTAAATTGCATGTATTTTTTGTTTGTTTGTTTGTTTCTGTTTTTTTTTAAAGCATGCATCCATGCTTGAATTGCATTTTTAAAAAAGCACAAGTCCATACTTAAATTGCAAATAAATCCCTGCTTAAATTGCCTTAAAAAAAACTAATCTGTACTTACATACTAAAAAAGTAATAGAATAATTTTTAAAAAATTGTGCTTAAACTGCATTAAAAATGCATCCTGCATTTTAATTGCACAAAGCCATACTTAAATTGTAAAATAAATAAATTAGTGCTTAAACTGCTTCTAAAAAAGTGCAAATCCATTGTTAAATTGCCTTTTAAAAGCACAAATCTGTTCTTAAATTGTGTGTGTGTGTGTGTGTGTGTGTGTGTGTGTGTATATATATATATATATATATATACACACATACATATATATACACATATATCCATATATACATATATACACATACTGTATATACAAATATACACATATACACACACACACATATATATATATATATATATATATATTAAAATGTGCATGAATTGTTTTAAAAGAAAACACACAAATACACTCTTAAATAGCATTTTTAAAAAAGCTAAAAATAGCAGAAAAAAATTGCTTAAATTGCATTTTTAAAAGCACAAATGTGTACTTAAATTTAATTGCATTTTTATGCTTTTTTTTTTTTAAATATGTACTTAAATTATAATATATTTTAAAATCTGTGCTTAAATTGTATTATAGGACAAATTTACAAATTGTCCTTAAATAGCATGTTTTTAAAAATGCACAAAAGCTTACTTAAACTGCAATAAATAAAATAAATAAATAAAAAGATGTCAGAAAAGTTCCCCTAATTGCAGAACCAACACCCATTTGTGTTCTAGTGTTTCTCTTGGCACGTTTGGTAATTGCCATTAACACAACAAATGCTCTTTCTTGTAAGTCTCTTTGGCTGGAAAGGGGCTGCCAAAAACACAAACGTAAATGTAAATAACAAAATTCAATTAGTATGTAGCTCGAGCATGTACCGCGGTTCTCAGTGTTTATTCTGGTAAGCTGCTCCTGTCTGGGCGGCTGCCAGTGCTGCTTAATTGCACAGGGATCGTTTTGAGTAATTAGGCAATAGGAATATCCACTAGTTTTAAATAAGGCAAAGAGCTAATCTCAGCCGGCAGCCAGCACTCTGAAAGAGGAGCTGTAGGATTGCTAGAGTTCCGCGAGAGCCGCTTTAAAGGCCTGTCGAGAGAACTGTTTGTCTTGAGCGATGTGCATCTCACAGCCTCGTGTTATCAGCTGACACATGATGCCATTGGTTCGGTAGTGACACACATTCACCGCTTTATTCAAACATCTCACGCTCTGCAAGCTTACACAGTTTAGCCTCCTCTGTGGATCGAATATTTCCAGATATGCATTCCTGAGGGACACGATGCCATCTTTCCATATGTCCGTCTACATACTCGAGAGATTCACTAAAATGAATTGCGCCTGCTGATAGTGTGTCTTTTAAAGGAAATCCAATTGAAACCAGGTGATAAATAGAACAAAGTTAACACTGGTAGTCAAACAATGCTGACTTTCTTGAAAAATAAGTCTTATTTATATAGAAAGGAGGCGTGTTTGCACAGACAAGTTCTTAATTTAAATACTCCGGTTAAAGTTACCACATGCAACTGTTTAGTAAATTCAACACTCAGTCTGAAGACGGATGCAATTTTTTTCCACAATAAAGCTTATAAAACCAAGAATAATTTTTTTTCCACAAAAAAAGTTTCTAAAAACCAGGTATCGGAAACTATTTTTTCGACAATAAAGCTTATAAAAACCTGGAATTGGAATATTTTTTTTCCTACAAAGTTTCTAAAACCCGGAAATGGAATCACATTTTCTACAAAGAGCTTCTTAAACCTGGAATTGGAGTTATTTTTTTCCACAATAAATCTTCTAAGACCTGGAATCGGAATCACTTTTTTTAACAAAGCTTCTAAAACCTGGCATCAGAATCACTTTTTTCCACAAACCCTCTAAAACCCAGAATTTGAATCACTTTTTTCCACAAAAATGCTTCTAAAACACAGAAACAGAATCGCTTTTTTTCCACAAAACTTCTAAAAACTGGAATCGGAATCACTTTTTTCCACAATGATATGGATCACAACTTCCCCAACTCTTCTGTGTTAGGATAGTTCAGATTAGCATGTGGGCGTTAAAATGCTTAACTGCATGAATAACCTCGGCTCACAAACGAAAGCCCTGTGCGCCGTACTAACAGTGAAAACCTCCGTGATGTAAATATAAGAGACACGTGACCTGCGCTCAGAGTAAACAGTTGACATGCATGCTAATAGATAATTATGAACTATGGGGATTTATTTACCTGGAAAAGCTATTAGCCTCCCAAGACCTCCATTGCCATCATCACCAAATTAACTTCCCTGTACAGCTTGAGGGAGGAAGAGCGAGATGGAGAGAGAAAGATCCTGTTGGAAAAAAGAGAAGAAAAAAGAAACAAATATAGACCAGTTTGGACCAGCTTAAATTTTAAGATGGACTTGATGCAGAGTGTGTCATTTCTGCACCACTAGTAACAACAAACCTAACAGTAATGTTTGTTTTATGACCTGACTTTGAAATAAATAAAATACTTCCACATATATTAAGAACAATAATAAAAATAAATAAAATTATCTTTAAAAAGTGAAATGCCTTAATATAAACAAATGAATAAATACATAAAATAAAATACCTATTATTTAATTAATTATGTGTGTGTGTGTGTGTGTGCACGCGCACATATTAATAAAATACTTAAATATAAATAAATAAAAACTGTATATGTAAAATAAAATAAAATATATTAAAATATAAATAAATAAAATACCTTACATTTTTGGAGTTTGGGGTTAGTCCTTTTTCTCCTTCAAACAATGGAAGACAGAATGAGGGAAACCTGTTTGAAAACAATTAAATAATAATTTATAGAAATAATACATCATTACATGGTCATCTGCTTTCCATACAATTACTATGCTACACTGTCACATGACCTCATTACATTGTTTAATTATCATATGGGTAGAGGTCAAGTTGAATGCACTGCATTGTGGGATATCTAATGCACCTCAGTTTTTGAGTGAATATTGCCAAAATTATCCACCAATGATGCTTTTTTCACTAAAAACTGAGGTCCATGAACTCAGATCAATAGGGCTTTTCACACTTGAAATTGTTAACCCTGGGTCATCCTAAACCCCGGATAAACGGAATCCTGGGTTATCTGTAATCACGTTTCACACTGCTCATACTATTCCTGGGGTTAACTGTTAATCCTGGGTATTCATTAACAGTAGGGATGTGCATCTCCATAACTGAGGCCGATGCGATACGCATCTCGATGCATAGCCAACGATACGATACATTGAAGATACATATGAAGCAACTAGCGATGCGATGCGATACGATTCACCCGTTACAATGCAGTGCGGTCCGGTTTCAATTCGATTCGATTCAATTCAACACAATGCGATTCGATGCAATGGAAAAAAAAAAAAATATGATTGCATTTATTTCTTTGGTGCAGACAAACAGCAAATCATAAATTAACTTATGTGTCTTCTGACTTCTAATGCCTCGAGGCCTGTTTCACAAAACAAGTTTACCAAATAGGCCAGGCTTATTTCAGTCTGACTCACTGTCAAATGATTTGGTTCCATAAAGCAAATTTAACAAAGATCAATCTCAGTCACTGTGGCAACTTATGCTGGAAAGCTAACCTGGTCCAGGGCAGGCAAACTGTCAGGTTAAGATGAGCTCCTCTAACATAAATTTTTTTTCCTCAGGTCTCTGTAGTGTTGTTGTGATTCGTCATATTCACGCGCAGTGGTGATGAGAGAACGCGCTCGAGAAACAGTTTCAGAGGAGAAATCAATCTACATATTAAATATTGGTCACAGATTATCGGTCACTTTATAAACAATAAAAGTGTAGCGCATCCAATAATTATATATAAATAAATCGGTTTTTACCGATGCAAATGTGTTAGAAACGATGCATCGCGATACAAATGCCAACTTGTAGCCGATGCACACTTTTTAAACCGATGCGTCGCATCGTTAACTTTTTTTTTTTTTTGCCGATGCACGGAGCGAATCAGGGAATCTTCCCATCCCTAATTAACAATCGTTTCACACTGTACATTCCTAAACCCCGGGTTAACCTTCTTATTTGCATATTTGCGGTGTCACTGTCACTGATTGGACGACCAGCAGGCAACTCGTTTACACAGTTTTTCCCCGTCTAAATCTAACTGTTGCTGCGTATGACTTTAGCTCAGCTAAGATGGAGGAACAGCCTATTTTAAATAAGTTTAGTAGCAGAGCTACTGCAAGTAATTTAGAGCTGGAAAACCATTTATTTATCCTTTGCTGAAACTTCCGCGTCTTCATGGAGAGCGCGGGTCATGGTTGCTTAGCAACGGCAGAAGCTACTGGAGCAGAGCTGCAGAGCGCTTTGGAAAGGAGAGAGAAAGCCGCGTGCCAGCGTTTTCCACGCGTTTTGGCGTGACATTCTTTTAAATGTGGAGAGACTACTTGTATAGTAGCGTAAGAATAATACCGTCTCCTCATCGCTCCAGTTCACACGCTTTCCGTCTTTTGACATTTCTTTTACTTTTCTCTCACCGGCTGCTGTTTACACGACGCGCGTTTCCTGTTACTGACGTGACGTGAGCCTCGCTGCTCAAGTTCTGATTGGCTGTCTGTTGCCAAGCGTCCAGCAGCAAGCAAACACCGCTCCGTTTCACACTGAACAAACTTAGCACCGCAAAGCGGGGTTAAACACCACAAATGCGGTGCTAACTCTGCTCCGGAGCAGGGTTTCATAACCCCGGGTAAAATGCGGTGCTAACACCTAGGTGTGAAACGTGTCTTTACCCGGGGTTAAAAGCGGTGTTTAGAACGACGATAACCCGGGGTTAAGCGCAGTGTGAAAAGCCCTAATGAGGCTTATGATCGATCAGTTTCAAAAAGACATGCAAAACCTGTGCTAAAAGAAGAAATAAGAAAGAAAACAAGTTATCTGGTGATGATACAGCATAATAAGAGATTCACAAGCAATTTTTAAAAGGCCGGTCATTTTTGACTGGGAAAACCAAATTACTGAAATATTTTCAGCGTATATATTAACATTTATTTCAGATTTCAGGTACCATTCTCTGGGGTTTGAGTTTAGTTTGGGGTTGGACTACTTGTTTTGTCCAAATAATGCAAGACAGAAGGAGGGAAATCTGTTTGAAAACAATTATTGTTATTACTGAAAATTATATTATTTTGAAATTTCCGCACAGGATGGGCATGACATTAACTATCCCTTTAACTGGCACTTCAAGGTGGTCTCCAGTTGAACCAGCTGGTCTAGTTTGGGTTTTTCAGCATGATAAAGAGGGAGGAGAGGGAAAAAAGAAAGCGAATGATCAAGAGAGAAATTTCAAGAGCGATAAAGAGATACAAAGAGATCAAGCGGGCGCTGAGGGAATGGGCTCTTTGAGGCATGACTGCTCCAGGTAGCTGAAGGTGTCAACCGGGCTGAAGCAAGTCCAGACAGGGCCATTATCTCTGATCTGGCGCGTTCCCTCCTGACCGAGCCCAGATCCTTGCTGAGAGAAAGAGAGGGAGAATTTAACCCACCACCGTGATTTCATTTCTCTACGTGACTGATTATTTCCCTGACTGAAAAGTCCTGTCAAAAGTCCTTTGGCGCGAGCAGACGTATTCAGAAGATCGATTTCTCGAGGCGCCAGACCTCAGGACCACTTAACACCTGTGTGAGAGCGGACGGACTGCGCTTTACCTGTAACCTTGATGTCAAGCTGGAAAAAAGGCTATCTGGAAACAAGAGGCTTTGATTTAGATCCTTTAAGTGTGCTGCCTCCTCTGCTTTGTATGTACAACATGTACCAGAAGCAGCTTTTCGAAACAGAAAGCATGAATTTTACTTATGAATAACTAAAGAACAAATCTATATTAATAATTTTGCTTTATCAAATCTTCTTGTAAAAGCAGCAAAGGTATCAAGTTAACGTTACATAAACATAAATGCCAGTGCACTTTTAATATTTAAAAATGGCATAAGTAAAAACAAGATTATAAATGCAGTCTGTTGTAAACCCTTTTATTTAGTAACTAATGCTGCCGTCTTGGGAAGCTGCTACTTAAAAGAATAGTTCACACAAAAAATAAAATTTGAGAATTTACTCACCCTCAGGCCACCTAAGATGTGGATGAGTTTGTTTCTTCATCAGATTTGGAGAAATGTAGCATTACGTCACTTGTTCACCAATGGATCCTCTGCAGTGAATGGGTGCCATCAGAATGAGAGTCCATACAGCTGATAAAAACATCACAATAATCCACAAGTAATGCACACCACTTCAGTCCATCAATTAATGTCTTCTGGCAAAAATATAAGTCCATAATCCATAATAACACTTTCTCCAATAAAAAATAAAAAATAAATAATAATAAAAAAAAGTCCACGTCCTGTTGTCCTCTGACATCAAAATTCACTGATATATTAGTTTAGAGCTGTTTTGCACTGATTAATTGATGGACTGGAGTGGTGTGGATTATTGTGGTGTTTTTGTCAGCTGTTTGGACTCTCATTCTGACGGCACCCATTCACAGCAGAGGAATGGAATCCATTGCTGAGCAAGTATTGTGATGCTAATGCAATGTAATACTAAATTTCTGCAAATCTGAATTGAATGAATTCTCATTTCTCTAAATGTGTTCTGATGAAGAAACAAACTTATCTACATGGCAGAAGGGTGAGCACATTCTCAGCAAATTTTCATTTGAACTATTGTTCAAATGAACTGTTACTTTAAGAGTTTGTCAGTCTCTCTTTTGCAAATCCCAAATAAACACAAGCTTTATACCACTACACATCAAAATGGACACAAACTAGATTGCAGAGTCAACATTTATGACCAACACCAATTAGCTTCCTGCATGATCTTGTTTAAGTTGAATGTTTTTCATGCCTTAAATATATGGGCAGTCTTACAGTTCACTACTAGTGAACACTGTAAACAACACTATATACCACAATGCAATGCACTCACCTTTCATTAAGTTGGAAAATAAATATATAATTTTAAAACAGAATTATTTCATTGGTCTGCCAAAACATGAAACACTTGCCCCAAAATTAGATTCAAAAAGGTTAAAAGCTTAACCAGACTCCATTAAACATGCAATGTAGTTACGTCATGTTACCAAATGTTAGTTTGACTATCAGAAGCAGAACAGGTTTAGGACCAAAATTAAGCTTTTATTACTAATAAGGACAAAAACAGAACATGGGAACTTGAATAATTAGAACCAAAGACACCAATTACACAGCAACAAACCACACGACCTGAAGAAAAAACACAAGACAGTCAGAAAGCATGCTGATTTAATGAGACTAACAACAAACACCCAGACAAAATTAGACAGAGATAAATGAACAAAGTCATAACAAGGACAATTTCAAAATAAAAGACACTCTTAAAAATAAAAGGTTCCAAAAAGAGTTTTTGCAATAGAAGAACATTTTTGGTTCCCCAAAGAACCTTTCGGTGAACAGTTTTCAAAAGAACCTTTTTTTTAATGATCTAAGGAACCTTTTTTCACTATAAATAACCTTTTGTGGAATGGAGACATTCCATGGCTGTTAGTTGTTCATGAAACCACAGATGTCAACAAAGTTTTATTTTTAAGAGTGTAAACAAAGCACACTAAACTTGTACTATAAACAACACACTTTTTTGTGCAGTATGTATTCTCTGAGCTATTTGTTGTTGTTGTTGTTGTTGTTGCCCAGTATGCAACACATAGTACTAGACCTTCCCAGCAGGCACCAGACATCTATGTAACGTCAGGTTGACGTTGGACATGACGTCGGACAGACGTTGCATTTTGGTTGAAAATGAAAATCGGGTTGACGTCAATATTTGACGTTGAGTTAACGTTGGATTTTGGTTGCACAACCTAAAAACAACAAAATCTCAACGTCAGCTGACGTCGGTATTGGACATCAATTTAACATTGACATTAGACGTTGAATTTACATTGAATTTTGGTCACCCGACGTCGCAACCAAAATTTAACCAAATATCAACGTCTTATGACGTTGTGTGCCTGTTTTGTGCCTGCTGGGTTAAAACAGGGGACACCAAACTTGGTCCTGGAGGGCCAGTGTCCTGCAAAGCTTAGCTCCAACACACCTGAACTAGCTAATCAAGGTCTTTCTAGGTATACTAGAAACTTCCAGGCAGGTGTGTTGAGGCAAGTTGGAGCTAAACTCAGCAGGACACCGGCCTTCCAGGAACGAGTCTGGTGAACCCTGCCCTAAAATGTTTATCACTAATGCATACTTTCATGTTCTTGTTTTATTTCATCCTTTCCAATTTCCAGTAAAAGCAAGTCTACACTGACCATACATATTAAGTTGTAGTGCTTTATCATGTTATATTTTTCAGGAGAAGGTGCTGACATCTAATCGAACATGCAACTTTGTTTCTTAGTTTAAAAAATAGACACAAACGCACATAAACACACACTCACACCCTGTCCCACCACATACACACTCATGGTTGGATCCACCCGATTGCATTTGACTTTTCAAATCCAGTTGTGGATGTGACAGATAAAAGGGTGTGATGCACTTCTGGGCCGCTTTGGGCCTGTATCAGCGCTTCAAACTTCCCGTCCAAAATGCTGCATGTAAATATTTGATGCTGCTGCAGCTCATTCTGGGCTCTTCTGGAGAGTTCTCTGCGTGTGGTTTGAGCACTCCACACTAAAAGCTACAAGTTACAAAAAGACAAATACAAGGAAACGGCTTATGAATTAGAAATCATACCATGTGCCGTATAAGCACATGGCCCGTCATCAACTCATATTGTGTTTTTTATGAGGCATTCAGAGCAGATGCTCATAAACAGCTGCATACTGTATGCAAACATGTGACACGACCTCCTGCACACACATTCACACAAGAATTAACACAACCCCCTTCATACAAGCATGCACACACTTCTATAGATAGATACATGCAGACAGAGCACGAATGGTAAAGAGAAAGAAAGAAAGAAAGAAAGAAAGAAAGAAAGAACAATAAATAAAAAGACAGAACAATAAATAAAAAGACAGAATGATAGATAGAACAAATAGAACGATAGATAGAACAAATGGATAGATAGATAGATAGATAGATAGATAGATAGATAGATAGATAGATAATTGATTGATTGATTGATTGATAACAAACATTAAAAATGTATTAATGATAGAATGATCAAACAATGGACAGATGGATGGATGGATGGATGGATGGATAACAAACAAACTAATTAACAATGGATGAAAGATAGAACAGTCGATCGAACGACAGACAGACGGACGGACGGACGGACGGACGGACGGACAGACAGACATAGATAAATAGATAGATAGACAGATAGATAGATAGATAGATAGATAGATAGATAGATAGATAGATAGATAGATAGATAGATAGATAGAAAACAAACTAATTAACAATGTGTGAATGATAGAACGAATGATCGAACAATAGATAGACAGACAGACAGGCAGACAGACAGACAGACAGACAGACAGACAGACAGATAGATAGATAGATAGATAGATAGATAGATAGATAGATAGATAGATAGACAGATAGATAGATAGATAAATGAATGTATGAATGATAGAACGAACGATCGAACGACAGACAGACAGACAGACAGACAGACAGACAGACAGATAGATAGATAGATAGATAGATAGATAGATAGATAGATAGATACTAATCTATCTAATTAATGTATGAATGATAGAACGAACGAGCGAACGACAGACAGACAGACAGACAGATCAATAGATAGTTAGATATAAATAGATAGATATATGTATTTATGTTGTATTTATGTTTAAATGATACATCATTTCCACTCGTTTATTCTTCTGTCTGTCTCTTTTATTTCATCTGCTGTAATGTTTTTATTTCCCTCCAGGGTTTAATAAAGTTCTATCGTCTCGTATCTGACATCCTCACAATCATTTATGACTAAAATAGAGCATTAAAACATGCAATGCAAACGCAAACACCGCCTCACATTCAGGAGAGGTTATCAGTCTCGCTTCCCGAAATAATGGAGTATGGAGGAGATCCGTGCCTGTTTTGGAGGAGAGATTCATGAACGTGTTTGCTTTACCGCAGCCAGAGGCCTCAGGGACGCGTCGCTCTGACAGAGACAAAGTGACAGGCGACTGAAGAGGACGCTGGGAACAGAGGGAGGCTTGTGTAGTGTCAGCCGTTCACTCTGTGATCAACGGCCGGCCCTCGGACCCCTCACCCGTCTCACGCTCGGTCAAGGAAAAGCATGATCAACTTCCGCGCTAAAGCCCTGCGGAAATGGCATGTGAAGCCGAGCAGAACAAGAGACATTTACGCTGTTTGGACAGAGCCAGGGGAGATTCATCCTCCCAGGTGCTTGATACTGTGTGTTTTTCACTCTAAACTGAAGGATTTTTCTCTCGCAGTGACAAAGCTGTTCCAGTCATCGCCCAAGGACCTGGTTTTACATGACACGGCTTCTTTTCTTCCTTTCTCCAGCAGTTTCTCCCCTGTACTACAGCATTCAATATGCTGTTTCTTCTTACATTTTTCCAACTCTCATTTTTATTGTCATTCAACTGTCATTTTGAGTATCAGCAAAAAGTATGGCCCAATTCAGGCCACTTACAAAAGAAATCAGATTGTGCCGTGTAAAATGGCTAATCACAGAATGTGTACTTTTATGTGCCACTCTGAAAAAGATTATTACACTACAATAGGATAACAGGATCAAGCGTAAATAGAGTCTGTAATCACAATTTCTATGTTACATGTTTATGTAAGCTTTTAAAATAGACAGACAGACAGACCGATAGATAGATAGATAGATAGATAGATAGATAGATAGATAGATAGATAGATAGATAGATAGATAGATAGATAGATAGATAGATAGATAGATAGATAGATAGATAGATAGATAGATAAATAGATAGATAGACAGACAGACAGAGAGACAGACAGACAGACAGACAGACAGACAGACAGATAGATAGATAGATAGATAGATAGATAGATAGATAGACAGATAGATAGATAGATAGATAGATAGATAGAAACAGACCTTAAGAAACTAATAAATCACCTAATATATTTCAATAATTGACTTTAAAAAGTAACATTTTTCGAATTTCACTACATTCTAATTGTATGTCCTTACATTCAAATGAAAACTACATCCCTTTGTTGCCTCAAGTCTCATTCAATTCAAAGTCAACTGAATTAGAAAGACAGGAAGAATTTATTGAATTTCAATTCAAACCTTCAGTTTTGTTTTGTTTTGTTTTTTACTTTCAAACCATGTTTTTCAAGTGAACATTCAGTTTGCTTTTCCAATTCTTTGAATTTTGATCCATTTTAATTGTTTTTCTTACATTTAAATTTGAATTGCATTTCTGCATCCTGTTTACTGCCTCAGTTTAAATTCAAATCAAACTGATGATCTGAATTTGAATGACACAAAAAAATACTGAATTGCAATTCAAGGAAGTGCAATGAGGCCAACTTTTTTTTTTTTACTTCCTTTGGCTTTGTCAGACCAACATTCAAAGTTTGCTTTAATATTTAAAAAATGCGGCTGTATGAATTTACTTGAATTTCAGGTAATTTTAATTGTATATAAAATTGCGATTCTGCCTCTAATAAAATTTAAATTGAGGAACTGATTTAGAATGACAGGAAGAATTTAATGAAATGCAATTCAAAAAAATTCAATGCGACCAATAAACCTAAACAACATTTTAAGTCAACATTCGGAGTTTGCTTTTATATTTCTTTGATATTCAATTCAGTTAAATTGTGCTTCCTATAGTCAAATTCAAATTGCAACTCTGCATCCTATTTGCTGCCTCAATTCAAATTGAGGATTTTTGAATTTTTGAATTTAATTTTAAAAGGCGTTCTAAATTCAGTTCAGAATGATGCACAACCCTGCTAACCAGCAGGTAAACACACAGCTGCTACTTACTGCTTCTTTAGCAGTGGGTGTCAAGGTAACAGGTATGCTAATGCGGGGACTGAGTGGGCGGGGTGCCAGTGGGAAGGATCCACCTCCAGCAGGTGGTTGGGTAGCAGTGGTGCTCATTGGCTCTTCCTTAGGGCATAAACACACACGCACACACACAGTGTGCAACTATGCAGACTTCTCCTGTAGGCCCAGGGCTTCCTCGCAGGGGTGACAAGCGTTGACTGAGAACTCTGTAATTGGAATGACCCTGAGCTCAAACACACACACTCCTCGTCTCCTGCTTTAGATAGATTGTCAAACTCCCAAACTCCCGCTGCTCATTTGCTGATGTGCATGACCGTGTCCAAGAGGCAGCCGCACTTGAGACGCAACCAAATTGATGGAGCTTCAGTAAATGCGTGTGTGTGGGCTCTTACACGAGGAGGGGACGTAAAGTGATTTGTGATATGACACGTTCTGCTCGAGTAAGAGGGAATGGAGTATGTTTCTCGGGTCTTTGGGAATCATTCTGCACCTGTTACAGAAGCCTGACGCGCTAGTTCAGCACTTTTTATATAAGAGTGAAATCTAATGAAATCTGACAGGTTAGACCACCACACACTCAATTTTTTGCAAGTCAGTCAGAGTCAAATCTCAAGCCTTCGCCCGCGTGTTTTGATGGAAAAGTCGCATTGGAAAAGTCTTGACTCAGACCTTGCTAAAAATTGTTGAATAAACCATGCCTTCTTAAAATTTATTAGCTTTACTAAAACATGCACAAAACAGCTAGTAAAATAACCAAGAATCAAGAAGCCAAATGATATTTACTATAGGGTTTCCTAAACTGGGGTTTGTATGTTGATGAAAAGCGAATGATTGATTAAATGTAAAATTAAAATAAATTATTTTAAAATAAAAACAATCAAAATAAAAAAGATTAAATATTTTATTTGTTTACCTGCATGCCATGTGACCATTAAACACCATCAGAGAAACATAAACATGCAAATGTGTTATTAAATTATTGAAATATTAACTTAAAATCTCAGGGGGACTTAAGGAATGTATTTTAGCTTAAAGGGTTCAGCTGACAAAAAAAGTTTGGGAATCCCAGGTTTAGTAAATGTGACTTTATAAGATATTTCTGACTATAAATTTTGACTCATATTTAAAGCCATTGTAAAGCACTGATAAAACTGCACAGCTTACCTGTGGTCAAATCATCAATAAATAAAATTTACATCAATTTTCTGAATGCAACAAACAATACAAGTTAGAAAAAAGTTGCAAACAACCCATTATTTAGTATTTTAGAATGTATCTGAGTAATTTAACCCTAATATAATCTGTTCAAAATATATGAACATATAAAGCATTATTTTGATATTTGACCAACAGGGAATGGCATAAAATCTTGTAGGCTACTAAATTTTAAATAAAAGATTTGGAAAATTTATATTTCTAATATAAATTTAGAAATATAAATATAAATTTCTTTGAAAAAGTAATGAAATTCAGAATAAAGTCCTGTTCACACCAACAACGATAACTAGCTGTATTAGCGTCCATTTAATGCGGATGGCTTTTTTGTGTTCCACAAAAGAAATAAATTCCAAACAGGTTTGGAATGACATGAGGATGAGTAAATGTCATTTTTGAGTGAACTATAGCTTTAAAAATGTCTTTACTAGCAGTCCCAATGTGACGCCATTTTATGACAACTGTTTGTGACTATTTTTTGTATGTCGTCATTGAAAGTGAAAATGTGGCCTACACGAAACAAAACGATAACAGCCAATCAAAGCATATCTTACATTTAATATCTGGAGCAGGAGATTCTACTTGTTCAAGAAACCAAACAATGGACACAATTCCCCTTTACATTTTGCAGTTTTAAAGAATTGGAGCAAAACCCAAATCAACATAGACAAGTTTTAACACTCGTCGCTCTATAGGCTACGTCACGCCTGGTTTACTCCCGCAAAAAGACCTTTCGTTTGCCACACATCTGAGGTACAGATGCTGATTTTAGGGAGACATCTGTCATTCTAGTTGTTCTTTGAGGCAGGATACGTTTTTCCCCCTCGTTCCAGCGCATTTTTAGACGTTGTCAGGATCCTGCTGGTGAGGTTTTGGTTACAGACCACCTATTCCATCTGCCTCTCACCTTGCTGTCAGATTCGGCGACGCTTCCCTCCCAATCAAGTCGCTATTTCGAAGCTTCATCTTTATTCTGAGGAAAAGCATCTGTTGATGGATTTTTGGTTAGCGGCGCTTGTAAACGCATCATTTTTTCCCCTTCACTGTGTTGCATTTAATTAGGAATTCCACTTCTGCTTGTGTTTTCGAGGAGCTCTTCAAACGCCACGCACTGGGCCGTCGAACAGATATAATTTTACATTTAAATTGAATCTTCTGTTTGAGTAATTGGGCCAATCCCACATCGTTATTTCCCTTGAAACTGCCGTGCACAGAAGCACCGACTCAGTTTATCTGGAGATCTGTATACGTGTTATTATTTTATCATGCGGAGCGTAATAATTCTCTCTATTTGTTTGAGATGGCAGCCGTCCATCTGCGCATCCGGATTTACCAGAGGTGATGGAGCTGTCAGAGCTCCTGTACTCACTCGTCACTGGACATGTCTCTGCTTTAGAGCTGAAGAAAGGAGGAAAAGCAAGGGATGGAAATGAATTCTCTCCACCCTGCTGGTGAAATGTCAGTGAATGCAGCCGGTTAGCGGCGACAATGAGGGCCCTTATCACCTGCTAATTGAAATCCAATGAGGTGTGAAAGAAGCCTTTAAAAAAAATTCACAATCAACAGGACCATCACGCACAGCCACAACCAGAGAGAGTAATTTCATTTTGACGTCTCTCCCTCTTGTTAAAGATCCATCGCTGCCAATTATGGCATGAGATTGGGTTTCACGGCGCTCCTTGGTCTGCAGCAGCAAGTCAACCCTGAATCGCTGTTACACGGACAGAATTTACGCTAAGAGGCGAGACCCTTGCTAATAAGGGCACTTGCTATTCAAACGTACAAGCTACACATGCATGCTTTGCTTTTGAATGGGGATATATGATAATATAGAAGACCCAAGTTTGAATCCGGCCTGTGAAGGAAAATAAACATTGTTAGTTTAATGGCTTTGATGCATCGCTTTTTGAGTTGATATTGAAATCCAAATCCAAAGCAAATGTTTCAAATTTCTCAAAAATGTAAGATTTATGCTTTACAATGTTTTTGAGAGAACAATAGCAATGTACATTGTTTATGGTCAGTACGTTTTTGTTTTTAAATAAATAAATAATAGTACTTTTATTCAGCAAGGATGCATTAAATTGATCAAAACGGACAGCAAAAACATTTATGTTACAGAAGATTTCTATTCCAAATAAATGCTGATATTTTGAAATTTCTATTCATCGAAGAATCCTGAAAAATAAAATGTGTCACAGTTTCCACAAAAAATATGTAGCAGCACAACTGTTTTCAAAATTGATAATAATCAGAAATGTCTCTTGAGCAGCAAATCAGCATATTAGAACAATTTCTGAAGGATCATGTGAAAATGGAGACTGGAGTAATGATGCTGAAAATTCAGCTTTACATCACAGAAATAAATTACATTTTAACTAGGGATGCACCGATACCACTTTTTCCAGTATTCACCCGATACCGATACTTTTATTTTTGGTACTTGCCGACACCGAGTACCGATACCGATATTTTCATTGCATTTGTAAATTTTTTAAATATTGGGTACAGAAACCAAAAGAGTATGTATAATGTTAATTGGTTAACTTCATTTATCAAACAGATACAGTCAAACCAAAATTTATTCAGACACCTTCAACATTTTTCACATTATCACAGTTTATTTGCTATAGTTTATGGTAATAAAATATGACAAGAACTCAGAGTTAAACTGTGTCAGAACAAATTCAGCTTGATAATGTCAGATAACTTTGATAGAAAGGTATATGTGATGGATTACAATCAACCAAAATTATTCAGACAGCTGTTAGTATGACAATATTTACACAACTATCAATACTTTGTCGGGCAACCCTTAGCCTTAATGACAGTCTGTAGTCTCCTGCAATGTCAAAAAAAAAAAAAAAAAAAAAGTTGACCTAACTCAAAAAAAGTAAGGCAACCTATCACAATGAACTTTTTAAGTTAACTCAACTAGCAACCGACAACTTAAAAACTTTAGTTCATCTAATGAATAAAAGTCAGTCTACACGCTAAAAAATGAAAAGTTGACTCAACTTAAAATTTCAAGGCAACTTGCTGCACAGATTTTTTGAGTTTGCTCAACTTTGGACCAAGTTGTTCACTCAACTCAAGTCACTGAGTAAAGTCACTTGTCTCTTTTTTGTTCAGCCAACTCATTTTTGTTAGTTAACAAAAGTTTTTAAGTTGTCGGTTGCTAGTTGAGTTAACTTAAAAAGTTCATTGTGATAGGTTGCCTTACTTTTTTGAGTTAGGACAAGATTTTTAATTTTTTTTTTTTTTTTACAGTGGGGCATGCTGTCAACCAGGTTCATGCAAACCTGAACTGAAAATTTTTGGTTCCAAATTTGTGTCAATTTTATTGGTAGTTCACTGTATAAAGAATTTTTGGATATAATATGTCACAGTTTACTTTATTTTGCTATCCTCACTTATATAAACTGTCCTGCACACTAAAGGAATAAATGGTTCTTTTAGGAACTGTTCACTGAAAGGTTCTTTTGGGAATCAAAAATGGCTCTTCAATCTATGGCATTGCTGCGAAAACCCTCTTTTGAATGTACAGCACATGAAGTGTTGGTTTCTCATGATAGCAAAAGGCAGATTTACAGTGCTGCCAGTTTCAATGGTTATTTATAGCGATGCAACTACAGCTAATTATCAAAACAAATGGTTGTACGATGACTGTATGGGAGGGTATGTGTAGGGTTTATAAAATCATGACGTCTGTTTACCGTACCTGAACATATGCACACAGCGTGCATGTTGCGTGCCGTTCTTACACATCTCTGTACCTATTTAAGGGTTATATATCAGGTGGATTGGGCACTGTGTGTGTTGAACAGGTGTCTGACTGTCACAACTGATGTAGGAGAATCTGTTGTGCGATCCGCCTGCGTGAAAACTCTCGCTCTCGTCCTCGGCTCGAGTCTGCATGTCGTTCCTGTTGCCTGGTCGTCCCATACGCTTACTGACATGTTTGTTGACATGAAATATTCAGCAGTGGCATCGAGCCGACGGTGACACGTGGATGCTCTCCGGAGACTCTGTTATGACGCCTCGCAGCGTGTGTGTGGAACATTGATTGGGATGTTGGCTGCAAAGAGCAGGTTTCAGGTTTAATAAGAACAGGCGCGGGCGGATGAACGGGCTTTTACACTGAACACTTTGATTCTGAGTTTCACAAGGAGCCTGTGGCTGAAGACAGTGACTCAACAATTCATGGATATTTCATTCATTTCAGAGAAAGAGGCAGCAGGGGTTTTATGCCACAAAAAACTAGTCTAAAACCCATGGTTTCTGAAGGATCATGTGATACTGAAGACTGGAATAATGATGCCGAAAACTCAGCTTTGATCACAGGAATAAACTACATTTTACAATAAATTACAATAAAAAAAAAAAACAGTTATTTGAAATTGTAATAATATTTCACAATTTTACTGTTTTTACTGTATTTTTGATCAAATAAATGCAGCCTTGGTGAGCAGAAAAGACTTTTTTTAAATAATCTTTTTGACCCTAAACTCTTGAATGATGGTGCACATTAAAATAACAGCAATAAAACAGCAATAATATCAAATGTGAAAAATGAAAGTTACCATTGGGATGTGTTGAGATGCTCTGGCCTCTACGTACTAATCAAAAAGCCTCTTCAAAGTGTGCCAGTAGTGGAAAACTGAAAGTAAAATAAAAGTAAAACTGGTTGTGAATACTATTTAATGCAAAAGAGAGTTTCACAAGAAATCTCAACAGTGTCTTAAACTGCTCTACCAAGTCTGCAATCAAAATTCAGAAATCTCAGTGTTGGATCAGTTTGAAAAAAAAAAAAAAAAAAAAACCTTTATTCAGCAAGGATTGCAATAAATTCATCAAAAATGACCATAAACACATTTATAATGTCTCAAAAGATTTCTATTCCAAATAAACTGTTCTGTTGAACTCAAAATTCTCAAATAAATAATTCATGGTTTCACAAAAATATTCAGCAGCACAACTGTTTTCAACATTGATGATAATCATAAATGTTTCTTAAGCAGCAAATTAGCATATTAGAATGATCTCTGAAGGATCATATGACACCGAATACTGGAGTAATGATGCTGAAAGTTCAGCTTTGCAGCACAGCAAAAAATTACATTTTAACATTTCTTAGAATAGAAAACAGCTATTTGGAATTGTACAAATATTTCACAATATTACTGTTTTTACTGTATTTTTGATCAAATAAATGCAGGCTTGGTGAGCAGAAGTATGTTTCTCCTCATGTTTCACACTGTCCTATCAAGTCAGTGATCTCAATACAAACTCAAACATTTCTCATTAAATTCTCCCAAGGTCAAATGACCTGAGTTGCTCTCCACAGTATGAAGCATAACCTCTGAGCAATAAGCCTTTCCTGTCTGCGTGTGCGTGTGTGTGTGTCTCGGATCTCTGTAGAGCGGGATGAGTACAGAGGATTGATCTGATTGTGGTGTAGCCGGTGGTTTGTGATGATAAAGCCAATAAAGTGCTCTCTTCCGTCTGCAGGATCGGCCTCATATCAGATCAGCTCAGCTTTAATCCACACGACTTCAATGTAATGCGTCCGCCCCGTGGCTCCAGCCCTCCGGTTCATCAACAAGTCCAGACTCGACTGCGCTCGCTGCTGGGGTGATTGCGCTCTTACATGGACCCCAGCAATCAATCATCTCCTGCAGAAATCTTCTGAAATCTGTAACTTCAATCTGTAAAAGAAATATTTTAAGGATTTTGATGATATAAAAAATGATTAAAATATTATAAAAATGATTTAACATTAAAATATTAATTTATATCAAATAAAGTATAACATATAAAGCAGTTATTATTAATGAAAGTAAAATTATTTTTAAATTAAATTAAATATTATTAATTAAATTAATATAATATGCACATCTTCTGCAGAATTTGACTGACACGAACCAAATAATACAAAACATCACAGAATTCATCAAACACATTGATAATGCTTACGGATGGTTTTGCTGTTCTTTTCCCTCCAAAATGATGTCACTTCCTGGAAAATGATGATGTCAAGGAACTGCCATTTGTTAGTTAGGTTTTCCAAAATACCTATATGATGGGTAAAATACAAACTGATCACAAATTAACACATTTACATGATTAGTTGATTAGATTAATGATTAGATTAAACAGATTGATCAAAACACCTAGAATGAATGAATGAATGAACATATACATATATATATATATATATATATATATATATATATATATATATATATATATATATACATACATACATATATATATATATATATACATACATACATATATATATATATATATATATATTATCTGAATAAAAGAAAAAATCTGAATATGTTTCTAATATCAACTAAAGTTGTACAATGATTTAAAATTCACACCATGTTCACTTCATTGTGATAATGTAATAATAAAAAAAAACTTAATATAATTTTCATCTTTAAAAATATGTAATAACATTTAATGTAAAATCAATGAATATTTAAAAAATATAAATATTTTACCAAATATATAAAACCATATGATTGGGAAATGAAAATGACTGGGCTGATAGAGAGAGTGAAAGAGATTTGGTGTTGCCCTGCAGCACCTGTAACTGCTGCTGCTGGAGTGTCCTCACACTCCTCCATCTGTTTCTCTGCTGTATCTGTGAACTGAAGGGCCACACAGGAGTACCACACAACACTACAGACATCTGCCTGCAGCCACACAACGCTCTGGGCCGCATTCATACATGAGCTCAAAACCACACTGTGCTCCTGTCTTTTCCTCGAGTTTCGATGATCTACAGCAGCATCCCTGCTCAAAACAAGAAAACCGCCTAAACCAGCCAAGAGGAGCTAGCAGGTGTTACTAGCCTGGACAAGATGCTCAGTCTGGTCTTTGATGATGGTTTAAGACTAGGAAACCAGCTAAACCAGATTAAACCAGCTAAGACCAGCAAAACTTTACATATTTAATAAAAGTTATTAATGATAAATACAGTAATATACATAAATATTCAGTTAATAGGTTTTATATCTTTTGCAGAATTTGTTGAATTTGTCAAAATTTTTACTTAAAATTACTTTAAGTAATTTTACTTACACTTAAAGAAATTAAATCTGTATTAATTATTTACATAAGTTTTTTACAGTCTTATTATGGTTTAAAAGAGGTTTCAGTAGGGATATAACGATTAACCGCGAACCGGTTGAAAATCGATTCAAATCGGTTGAGATGCCAAACAAATCGCGATACAATTGGAGTAGGAGTTTATCTGAATGTATCTCTGACTGGAACTGACTGTCTTTAGAAAAGTTTACGTGGTATTTTCTTTTCATCTTGCCTCTGAAAGATGCATATTAAAGTAGAGTTCATAAGCACAGCTCTGCTTTGTTTACAGCGGTAACCCAGGAAACACTGTATCATTGCTGTTCATAAGCGCCACCTGCTGATAGAGAGTGAATTTGCGTCTCATTCAGCTCGTCTGCTGTTTCCTTCAGATATGTTTTATGTAGTATAGTTTCACAAAACTAAAGTCAGACCATTCTGTTTTTGCTTCAAATTTCGAAATTATACAGTCTAATTTAGATTAAAAACTGCTCATGCTGCATGTATGCTGCATCTTTGTTTGGATGATGATTAAAACGCAGTGGTTGACTCTCATTTTAAATGGAAAGAGCACAGACAAAACCTTAGTTTGTTTGAAGAGATTTCTTTTATTTGTGTGACTTGGTTATTTGATTTGGGGTTTGTTTTAAAATTTCAATTTAGTTTTGTTATATTTAAATTTCACAAAGAAACGTGCAGCAATAGCCTAATAAAAGGACACCTTCTCATTTACTGTATAATGTCTTCAATCTCATTTTGTTAAAAAAAATCGTGAGAAAATCAAATCGTGAAATCAAAATCGTGAATCGAATTGTGAGTTGAGTGAATCGTTACATCCCTAGGTTTCAGGTACCAGGAAACCAGCTAAACCAGATAAAACCAGCGAAGACCAACAAACCAGACCAGCTTAACTGAGAAAAAAATGTATATGCATCTACATACATATCAGGAATTACACATAAATGTTTCAAAATTAACAATATTGTAACAAAGCAATAATTACTACGTATTTCTGTAGAATATGTTGAAATCTGTAACTTGAATCTGTTAAATATTTTAAGAATTTTAACAGACACTTAAATCAGAAAAATAAATTGGTAACACTTTACAATAAGGTTCATTAGTTAAAATTATTTAACTACATTAGTTAACATGAACTAAGAATGAACAATACTTCTACAGCATTTATTAATCTTAGTTAATGTTAATTTCAGCATTTACTAATGCATTATTAAAATCACAAGTTTTGTTTGTTAACATTAGTTAATGCACTGTGAACTAACATGAACAAACAATGAACTACTGTATTTTTATTAACTAACATTAACAAACATTAATAAAGAGTTTAATAAATGTAGTGTTCATTGTCCGTTAATGTTAATTAATACATTAACTGCTGTTAACAAATGACACCTTATTGAAAAGTGTTACCAATAAATTAAATCAGTATAAATTATTTACACAATGGACTTTAATGGTCTTATGATGGTTTAAGAGTGGTTTCAGGCACCGGAAAACCAGCTAAACCAGATTAAACCATCTAAGACCAGCAAACCAGACTAGCTTAATTGAGAAAAAAATGTACATACATATCAGGAATTAAACAAAATTTGTGTACTGTAACAAAGCAATATTAATAATAAAAATGTATTTATATTCTGTAGAATTTTTTGAAAACTGTAACTTGAATCTGTTAAATATTTTAAGAATGTTAACTGTCAACAGACACCAAAAGATAATAAATCTGTATTAATTATTTACACAATGGACTTTTATGGTCTTATGATGGTTCAAATGAGGTTTGGGAAACCAGCTAAACCAGAAAAAAACAGCTAAGACAAGCAAACCACACCACCTGACATGTATTCCTACATATATATTAGGGAACGATTATAATACTTCAAAATTAACAATGTTTTGTCACAAAATGAACTGCAATTCAGTAAATTCTCCTCCTGACAATTCACTGTTCAACTCGTGAATCAAAAGGAGTCAGTTCATACATTCTGAATCTTCTGTTCATCTTTAAATGCTCGTGTTGCTCACATACAGTATCTACACCAATGCTGTTTAATGCAACGGTTTTCCAGGCCGGAGCTGGAGTGAGAGAGCGAGCGAGGTCTCGATGTATCTGCTGTCAGTGTAACACAACTCATCAAACCGCTCTGGCCTTCAGGGTTTGTGGGTAAAATCTGTCACACACTCACAGTCCCACGGAAAACTGAATTTAAACTACGGCCTGTCTGCTGGAATCACATTTCCAATCCGCTCAAATGAATTGTCATTCTCAGCATTACAGCGCAAAGCTTTGCCTGTGGTGAGACTCATAAATCGTGGCCGTTCCTCTGTCTTCAGTCGAGGAAGAAACGCTGCACTTGCCAGTCGCTCGTGTTTTAAATATCTGCCTCCATTGATCCGCCAGTTTAGACTTGAGCTTTTTCTGACTAAGACAGTCTATGGTGTGGAACGGACCGACTAATGCAACCTTTATTTCAAATGTTATGTTTTGGTGGAAAGCAATCTTGAATTAATTATGAAATGCTTGATTTGTTATTGCCTCCAAAACACAATCACATCAGTTATGGCTTCCTGAGCACTGAGATGTTTGATGTGGTTTCCTCAAGTTTCATTCGATTTTCATTTGCCACAAGCTTCTTTCAGCTCTTTAACATCTCCTACAGGCCTTAAACACATAAACAGAGAAGAGAAGATTTTACTGTGGGTGATAACAATTCATTTATTTTACAAAATAGATATACACTAGTCAACATTTGAAGTGGATCAAAACCTTTCATCAAAGTTGTCCTAAAACCTAAAACCAAAATGCATTCTTGTCTTAGGACAACTTTGATTTTATGGTATATCAAGGTTATTTTGCTGCAAATATTACATAGCCATATATAAATGTCTATTTTTGGAAAAGTCCAGTAGTCCAGTGTAGTAAATCGAAGTGTAGTAAAAATAAAATAATAAAATTTAAAAATTTAAAATTAAATAAAATAATGAGTAATAAAAGAAGATTTCCAGCGAAGCAAACTGAAGTGGTTAAAATAAAATTAAAAGAAATAAAATAGTAAAATAAAATAAAACAAAATAAAAAATAAAATAAATAATTATAAAAGAATGATGACAGCTTATAAAAGATTTCCAGCATCCAGTGAAGCAAACTGAAGTGGGGTTAAAATAACATAAATAAATATGATATATAATTATTTTGCTGCAAATATAACCATATAGAAATGTCAATTTTTTTGTTTAGTCCAGTACTTTAGTATAGCAAATCGAAGTGAGGTTAGAATTAAATTAAATTAAATTAAATTAAATTAAATTAAATTAAATTAAATTAAATTAAATTAAATTAAATTAAATTAAATTAAATTAAATTAAATTTAATTTAATTTAATTTAATTTAATTTAATTTAATTTAGATAGTCCAGTATTCCAGTGTAGCAAATCAAAATGAGGTTAAAATAATACAATTTAAAAAAATAAAATATATAATAAAAATATATAATAAAGTAAAAAGTAAATAAATGAATGAATGAATGAATGAATGAACAAATGAATGAATGAAAGAATTAGTGCATGATGGTCCCTTATAACAAAAGAGATGGTGCTTTTAACAAAAATGAACCAATATAAAGAGTAGAAACTGTATTCAGTGCTAAAATGTCTTTTCATGTGCTGATTTTGAAAAGCAAAGTCTCCTGGTGAGGAACATCTCATTAATTTACAGTCACAGAAAAACATTTATAAATCATTTGTATTTCCAAGTCTCAATTTGCTCTACATTTAATCCAGGAGAAACTATTGAGATATTAAAGATATCTCATTTGTGAATTTTCTTTCCTGTAACGGCATGATTGTTAGAGGAAGGCACCTCCTCACAGGAGAAGCGGCTCCTGCTCTTTCTTCTGGTGCTGCGTTTGAACCTCTGCATGTGTCTCTTGAGCTGGGCCTCATCTGCTGCGCTCACTGATAAAGCCAGCCTTTGATTCTGGCCTCACAGGTGAAGGAGTAACACCTGTTTGATCCGAGGGCCGCTGGTTTGAGATCCTCTCCTCCAGATGATGGGCGCACTCGTCCCGGCCAGGACCTTATCAAAGCCTCAGAGCGTTTCTTCTTGAAAGGTCTGAGAAAGAAAGCTAGCGCTGCTCTGTGTGACCGTGCCTTAAAAGAGAAGATTAGTTTTTGGGATAATACAACAAAGGTTAGTTTTATCAAAATAAAATCACAGTAATGGTATCACGATGGGATATTTTGCTTCAAATATTACACAAACATAGAAATGCCTGTTTTGGATATTCCAGATGTCCAATGAAGTAAAGTGAAGTGAGGATATATAAATAGATTAATAATAATAATAATAATAATAATAATAATAGTTGTTGTTGTTATTATTATTATTATTATCATTATTATTATTATTATTATTATTATTATTATTATTATTATTATTATTATTATAGAAAAACCTATTTTTGGGATATTCCTGTAGTGTAGTGAAGTAAAGTGAGGATGGATGGATAGATAAAGATAAAGATATTTGTTTGATCAGCTTTGGTAACAGTTTAAATGGTCCAGCTGCATCAGTCCACTTCACAGGAATCAGTCCATGAATGGCTTTCCAATAGTCTCTGCATTAAACTGGCATGCAAGTTAGTATTTTACCATCAAAAAAAAAACAAACAAAAAAAAACACATCAAGGTTTTATAAACGAGTTAGTGGCATTGTGAACCACGGGTTCATCATTCCCATCAGGAGGAGAGACGACACGGCCCGTCCTTCCCAGACGCTCGCTGACAACCTGATGCGTAGTGTGCATTAAATCAGCGCGTGCAGCTTCCCAGCACAGGAGCGCAGGGCGCACGCAGAAGCGCGAGCGGCCTGACAGTGACGGATCAAGCAGCATATTCAAACAGACCGGTGACACTGACAGACGGTGAAGGAGGACCGCGCGCGCCTCTGTCAGACGCTCCCAGCGGTGACCCGTCCGTCTGCCGCTGGAATGCAGATGCTGGCGGAAACACGGCGTGACAGAGGGGCCATCAAAGCTTGACCGCTTCAGCATTCAGACGGATCTGAGCCTGAAAAACACAGCAGCACTGGTGATCTCATACATGCAATCTCTACCTGCATATAAAGTCTACATTTATGCACATTTGGGTAGACACCGAAACATGCAATATTAGTGTATTGGCAGCAGCTAAAATGTAAGCATTTTATGTCTTTAGAAATGTACAAATATTTACAAATCATCTGACGACTGTTTTGAACTGGAGGGGTGCAAATGACCAAGTTGAAATGATTGAGAAACATCCAAGAGAAACAATTAAATTAAATTCAAATGGGAGTAATAAAAGTAAACAATTTTTAACTTTTTCATGGCTGAATATTATATTCTGATATTAGGATTTCATTAACATGTTTCACTCAGTTACTTAAGCAAATATTGTTAACTGCATTTAATTAAATGTTTGGTGTCCTCATATATGCTTATTTCATTTTATATAAAATCAACCTGTGAATTGTATGAAATAATTCATAAATTTATGTATGTCTCTAACCTAAAAAATACAAATAAATATATAACAAATATAATATCAATAAATAAATATAAATAATTTTAAAACACGTCTTGTTTTACGCTTAACACTACACAAACTGTATAAGACATTATGACTTATTTTCATAGATTATATCTTGAATGTATGTATTTTGTCTTATTGCAATTAACTTCTAAACAAGTTATAAAAGTAAAATATTAAAAAGTTAGAACTTGTGCAGTGCAGTAAGACTAATTGCACTTATATTTATGATATTATCTATGACAACAAGTATTACAATTATTACTTATGCATGCAGTGTGCTTCTTAACTAATATATAGCAAAAGTAATATTCTTGAAGTATTTTTGTTTTGTTTTCCAGTCAAAATATCTAAAAATCCTTAAAATAAGGTTAATGTATTGAGAAGCACACTGCATTGACAAAAGTGTGTCAATAAGGCCAGAAATATAAATATAAACGACTGCACAATTACACACTGTGTTTTCAGTAATGCAAGAGCACGTCATGTATGTTCAACAGGGGTACGTACACTTTGAATGTGTCAGCAAGCATTTGTATACTTGCAAAAAAAGTATGTTTCTAGCCTATATACCATCTTAAATTCTTCTGCAAGGCTGCTTTCTGGATATATAATCATTGGTGATAAATAATAGCTGTCACACATCTATTTACACACATAGTTCCACATATTGCTGCATACATGCACCTGTGATATGAAACATAGCTCTGCAACTGTTCGTGTTTAAATTAGCTGAACGTGAGGCGAGGAGGGTCACCGTCACAGCAGCGTGAACATTCAGCCCGAGGCCAGCCAGCCGTCGCCCCTCGAGACCACCAACGCAGCGCCGTTCCTCATTTCCCAGAACGCATATTCCCATAACCTGCTCCCAGTTTGCAGGGGACGCGTGGGGACGCGTGAGGACGCCTGAATGTTGGACGGGATTCCAGCCACCTCGATTATCACCGACAGCATCAGCTTCACTCTGCGTGTAGGAGTCGACTGGCATCCACACTTTTGGACTGAGAGAGAAACACAAACAAAGTTAGTCATAAGATACACTACAATGTCTGTGGGTGGAGTTTCACACTTCTAGCGCAACAAATGCACACTATTAATTGGATTTTTAATGATATTTTACACTATTACTGCTGTTAAAATGAGCTCTGAAAAATATTCTTTACTATTCAGGATAAAAATATAGTATATAGAGTATCCGTACTCAGGTATAGATGTGTGTTGCTGCAAAGACACACAGCATGACTTTGTTTGAAGCCGTTTTTGTTAGCGAAATACAGCAAAAAAGACAATATTGTCTCTACAATTGAAATCACTTATGTCTTATTGAATTTTTGCCCTGACACAAAGAAAAGTCTGCCATCAGACCATGTTAACCAAACTGTTCATATAATCACTCTAAATGTGTGTGTTTGTTTGTCCTAGGAAGACTGTGTATAATTCTATGATTAAATATCTTTCTTTGTTGAAAACAAAACAAAAAAAAAAATATTAAAATGTGTGTGTGTGTGTGTGTGTGTATATGTGTGTGTGTGTATGTGTATATATATATATATATATATATATATATTAGTGCTGTCAAACGATTCATTGCGATTAATCACATCCAAAAGAAGAGTTTTTGTTTACATAATATATGTGTGTTTATTATGCATATATAAATACACACACATACAGTATATATTTTGAAAATATTTCAATATATTTACATGTATATATTTATATAATTTATATTATTTATAAATATATCTAATATATGAACATAACATATTTTTCTTAAATATATGCATGCATATGTGTGTATTTATATATGCATAATAAACATACACAACACACACACACATATTATGTAAACAAAAACTTTTATTTTGGATGTGATTGATCACGATTAATTGTTTGACAGCACTAATATATATATACACACACACACACACACACACATATATACATATATACACACACACACACACACACACACACACACATATATATATATATATTTATATATTCAATTAAATTAAGCAACAAATGCACATTTTAATTGTACACAATTGTTTAATTGTGTGATATTTTACACTCTTACCGCTATTAAAATGAGCTCCAAAAGGTATTCTATACTATATAAATGTTCAACTATACTACATATACTCCAATCATAAAAAAAAAAAAAAAATCTATTTAAAATATCTAATAATAATAATGATGATGATGATAATGCATATTATTCGGAAAATTCTAAAAATATCAAAGATTCTATAAAGGAATCTATAAAGATTAAATCTAAATGTATAAAATTAGAAAGTTAATTAAAAGGCTAGAATTGGTACATGATTGAATAGCTGTGTTTGATGAATGCTGTCAACACAACCGATTATTCAGTCTTTTTTCCCGTTTATCCTGTTTTCGAAAACCCTGTTAGCAAAATATGAGTTTTGTATAGTTTAAAATCCTATAAAACAAATATCCTATAAAATATAATCCTTTGAAATAAAATTATACAAAATGCTATAAAACAAAATTCTATAAAATACATTTAAATTAAAATTTTAATGATTTTTAATGATATTTTACTCTTCTGTTAAAATGAGCTCCAAAAGATATTCTTTACAATTCAGGATAAATGATCAAATATATACTAGAGTTTCTGTACTTTTGCTGTCTGTCTTTGCAAGTCATGCAAGTCGATTCTTCTGTTGGCTTCCTTTCCCTGAGAGACAGACGGAGAGAAAGCGAGGCATGGAGTCACTGCTGGGCTGCATATGATTACACCATTCCAATAAAAGAGCTCATTGCTGTTCTGTGTGCAGCACATTAAAGTGCTCGATGCTAATGAACCTGAGTCTGGATATAGAAACCAGCAGCAGATACTTTCACACTACATGAGAAAACCCTCAGTGCTAAAACACAATCCATTCATGGTAGCAAATACAAGACGCTTTTTGTGTGGATATCACCTTTGCAACACAGTGCACCCCAAGTATATCTTATAACCGGCACTTTCCACAAAAAAAAAATCTCAAAAACTGTGATATTGAAGGTGCTTAACTTTCAGAAAATGTTCTTGGCCACCTCAGGAGGTCAAACTAAATATTATATGAGATTTTATATTTTCTATTCATTTTATATGAGAGTTGCTGTTTTTGAACCCTGTTACCAGAATATGGGATATTTCTCAACAGTTTAAAATCTTGATCTTAAATCTTAAAATAAAATAAAACCCTATTTAATAAAATCCTGTGAAACAAAATAACATTTTGTAAAATAAAATAAAATTCTATAAAAAAATAAATAATACTTCTAATTTGGGAAATTCTTTTAAAAAATTACAAAGGAATCTAAAAAGTTTAAATTAGAATTTATAAAATTAGAAGATTAATTAAAAAAAAAAAGTTAGAATTGGTACATGGTTGACACTGTATGCTGTATGCATTATTTAAAATTTGTTGTTTCCTGTTTACCAATTTTGTTACCAAATGTCTACATGCCTAAACAGTTTAAAATACTATAAAATAAAACTAATCCTAAAATAAAATAAAATAAAAATACTTCTTATTCTAAAAATTCTGAAAATAACAAACATTCTACCAATTAATCAGATGTTATTTAAAAATTTGTTGTTTCCTGTTTAGTTTTTCCAACCACAGATACTAGAAAAAACCTGAAGTATTTAAATCTAAACTCATGGTTGAATAGTTGAGCTTGATGAGTGCAAACAACACTAAAAGCTGTTCAGACATTATTTAAAATTTGTTACATATAATGTTAGCTCATAATTACTGTTCTCACTTCAAGTCTTTTTTCCTTAATGGGATGCCAATTTGTACCCTATTCATGGAAAGGTGACATCCACAGACAAAATAAAAGTATCCCGACAGTAATTTTCTGCATACCTTTTGTGTTTGAGGTTTGGTGCTTTGACTGTTTCTGAGATCTGTGTCTTGTTGTGAAGACGTCGAGGCAGATGAAGGTCATTGTGATGATGAAGGGTGGAGCTCCGCGCTGCCGGCGCATTAGGTGATGAGTTCGTCCAATTAAAGTCGACTTCCCCGAGGGCCACTGCGCCGAGATACAAGATCATCACCTTGATCGTCAAGCACTGTAAAATCTATTCCATTCAGCCTCATTCTTTATGTATCATATGTCGAAGTCTCATTTAATGACCTTTCTCTTCATTATCAGACGCCGCTGCCATATGCTCATTAGCAAAATTACTCCTGTGGTTTAGATATTTTTACGATCAGCCGTAGTCTTTTACGGTCAGGATAAAACTGTGTTCGCTTCAGTAATGTGACATTTGCGATGAGGTAGAGTTTTTTGGAAAATCAGGACTGTAAGTAGACGTAGACTGGGATTTTCAAGCGATGCTGTGAGTGACATTTATATCCTTTCTCCAGCAGCCTCTCAAGCAGTCGGCACAGTGAATATCTGGCCGGTACATGACAGCGAGGGGTCAGTCTTATTAGAGGGCCCCGGCATTGAGACGCGGCGCTGGAGAAGGTTGTGTTCTCAGACGGCCGATCACACACTGTCACTTAACACCGGCCGTGTCGTGTCACAGCCTATTTGTGTAACGCTCTCACCTCTCAATGAGATATGAACAATGACAGCCGTTTGACGAGTGACACCCGGGCAGAGCTTCACAAAGACACACACAGAGAAAGAGAGAGAGAGACAGAGCGATAGAAAGTCACCCTGCTGAAAATACAGGCAGGTTTTTGCTGCCGGGCTAGATGGTTTCTTTAAGCTGATCAGCAGCAAAAATGAGCAAGTTAGTTATTTGCCCAGCTGTTTTGTCTGTTCAAAACATGTATGACTCTTTCTTTTTTTTGGAAAACAAAGAAAGATATTTTGAAAAGTAAAATAAAATTAAATAAAAATAGATAGATAGATAGATAGATAGATAGATAGATAGATAAAAGACACTGACATTTAAACAGTTTAAAATCCTACATATATAAAAAATAAAATAAAATAAAATTCTAAAAATTCAGATTTTTTTGTAAAGGAATCTATGTAGCTTAAATCTAAAAATAATTAATTTTTGTAATTAAATTAAAAATATTGGAAAATTAATTAAAAAATGTTAGAATTGGTACATGGTTGAATAGTTGAGCTTGATGTATTTCGTCAACACTACAAATTGTAAACAGATGGTTAACCTAAAAACTACACTATCTATCTAACCAACCATCTATCTATCTGTCCATCTCTTGTTTGTCCAGACAATGTCAGGGTCCAATTTTATTTTGGACCCCACTGACCATGGTACCAAAATATTGGACATGCCTAACATGTTTTACATCTTATATATAAAAAAAATAAATAAATAAAATAAAAATCCTATAATTTAAAAAAAAAAAATGCTATAAATAAAATAAAATTTAAAAATATTTATTATTATTATTATTCTAAATATATATATATATATATATATATATATATATATATATATATATATATATATATATATATATATATATATATATAAATTATAAAGTATTTATAAATACAATATTTTATATTTTATAAATAATTGTTTTTTTTTGTTTGTTTGTTTTAGTTTTTTTTCCAAAGAAATCTATAAAGTTTAAATTAAAATGTACAAAACTAGAAAATATATTTAAAAAATGGGTGAATAATTGAGCTTGAATGCATTCAACACTACAAATTGTTCAGACAATATTCAAACATTTTACATTTAATGTTAGATCATAATTAATGTTCTCAATTTAAATAACATTTACAGAATAAAGAGTCATACCGATTTGGAACAACACAAGGGTGACAATTTTAGTTTTGAGTAAACTATCCTTTTAAGACCTGTTTAAGGTCCTGTTTATGTCTACTTACAGTCTCACTTTTCTGTAAACAAACTATCTATCTATCTATCTATCTATCTATCTATCTATCTATCTATCTATCCATCCATCCATCCATCCATCCATCCATCCATCCATCCATCCATCTCTCTATCTCTCTATCTATCTATCCATCCATCCATCCATCCATCCATCCATCCATCCATCTATCTATAAACACACAACTGTGCGGCCTGTTCACTTCGAAATGTCATGTTCAGAGAGCAAAATAGGTTGTGAATACATTTGTGTGCTGACTGTAAAGCACTAAAAGGGTTCATAAAAATATCTTAACCACAGGAGTAATGAGCATATGTAAACAGCATCTAATATTGAACATAAAGGTTATTAAATGAGACTTTGGAACATATGATACATAAAGAACACAAACAACCAGAGCAGATGGAGTGTGTACTACACATTTTGGTAAATGTAGTAGGCTATATGGGTATTTACTGAGAAAATGATACAATAAACTATACACAGCGGTCGGATATCACCCTGAAATCTAATGTTACCTGAAGTCAGAGGTCAAACGCTGCCATTTCTGGTTATGATTCTGTACTCAACCTCCCATACTGATGCTCTCTGTCATCCATTCGCTCAGCAAAGCATGCTTTATTTGCTCAGATTTATTCGTTCTTTGATCGCTATGCGCGATCAATATCCATTTAGGCTGTATAGTATCAATTTGTATAATGCGCACTGCTTCTTTTTTGTGATTCTTCTCAAAATGAATCTTGTGATGATGTTTCTGAGGACGACCTGCAGAACAGGAAGGAGACTGTAAATGAAACGGAGGATGTGAGAAGAATGCATCATCTCCCAAATATAAAACTTCATTTAGAACCACAAATACTTCTCAAGGGTTGTGTTGGGTTATGCTCGTCATACGTGAATGATGTTGCACCACCCGTCAAGCAGATTTTTTTGTGCTTTGAAGGCAGTGCATGTCAACAAGTTGTGCTGTCAGCAAACTCAAGATGCGATTGCATGCGCTGTTATTTTTTTAAAAATCGTTCCATAAGCACTCAACTTACAAACGAGCTGGCAAGGCTTCTTCAAGACCTACAGCTTTGATGAAGCGTCAGGAAGCTTCTAACGCAGTGATTGACATGCTTTCCGGTGCAGCGCTGACTGGTAGTGTCCTGGAGGAACCGGAGAGCGCGCTCAAAGTTCTGCTGCGGCGCTGACCTGACACTGCAGTACGGCTCTGCCGTGAGTGAAAGATGAAGAGATGATGGAGAGAGATCTGCGATGGATCAAAAACAACACCTGATGAAAGAGACACAGACAGCAGGAGACAACAGGAAACAGAAGGAGGGTGTGAGAGAGAAGACACAGAAAGAACGAACCAGTATGTGAGAGTGAATACTAAGACTACTGCATTTGTAAACAGATACTAACCCTAACTATCTATCTGCACACAGATAGTTTAACTGAAATCTTGCCTATCTATACATCCATCCATCCATCCATCCATCCATATCTTTATCTTTCATTGTTTCTATCTACAAACATATAGTTTACCTGAAACTAACACTAACCAATCAAACCAAAATGCTTATCATTTGGAAAACCAACCAAGCAAAAACCAACTAATTAACATTAAATACACAACCAATCTAGAATGCTTATAGTTTGGAAAACTCTTTGGAAACTGGACACTGTGCCAACTGTTGCTAATTAAACTAACTGACTAACTAACACTAAATACCCTTATTGTTTCAAAAACGGAATGATTTTCAAAAACTGGATATCGTTTTTTAAAGATCTGTGAGTGTAACGGAGGCCAGCGGGTAAGTGCTGTGCAGGTAAACCTCACTCCCCTGATCTCAAAAATGAGCCGCTATAGTGACAGATGCTAGAGGCCATGTCCTTTAGCTTCCTTGTTAGAGCGCCCACCTCCCATGCCGGCGACCCGGGTTCGAGACCCACTCAGAACAAGGTATGGCGGTGTGGGCCCAGCTGGGGGTTACATGAGCAGGAAATACTGTGCAAGCTGTTACTAACTAAACTAAACAAAACTACACAACTAACTAACAGTTTACCTGAAACTAACACTAAACAATCAACCAACCCAGAATTCTCACTGTTTGGAAAACTCATGGAAACTGGACAGACTATACCAACTGTTACTAACTAAATTTACTAATCAACTAACTAATGGTTTACCAGAAACTAACACTAACCAACCCAGAATGCTTATTGTTTGGAAACTCCCTTGGAACTGGACAGATTATGCCAACTCTTACTAACTAATGTAATTAGCCAACTAACCAATGGTTTACCTGAAACTAACACTAAACAACCAACCAGCCCAGAATTTTTACTGTTTGGAGACACTCTGTAAACTAGGATAGATGTGCCAACTATTATTAACAAAAAAGTACTAACTATAAACAGATGGTTTATATGAAATTAACACTAAGCAAATATCTGTCTATTTATCTAGCTTAGTATCCATCCATTCTATCTATCCACAAAAGGATGGTTTACCTGAAACTAACACTGACCATCCAACCCATAATTCTTACTGTTTGGAAAACTCTTTGTGAACTGGACAGGCTGTGCCAACTATTACTAACTAAACTAACTAACTGACCAACCAACCAACTAACTGTTTACTTGAAATTAACACTAAATAACCAACCAATCCAGAATGCTTATCATTTTGAAAACTATCTGGGAACTGGACTGACTGTGACAACTGTTACCAACTAAACTAACTAAAAAACCATTCAACTAATTAACTGTTTACCTGAAACTAACACTAAATAAATAACCAACCAACTCAGAATGCTTATTGTTAAGAAAACTCTGGACAGACATTGCCAGCTGTTAAGTAACTATAAACAGATGGTTTACTTGAAACTAACACTAACTAACCTCTAACTATCTGTCTGTATGCCTATATGTTTATCTATCCGCAAACAGATGGTTTACATAAAAGTAACCATATCTATCTATCTATCTATCTATCTATCTATCTATCTATCTATCTATCTATCTGTCTCAGATTTCCCAGCTCAATCCATTTGCTGACCTGGACACAGTTATTGCTTCATAGATCTGGTTTATGCTGATGGCCTGGTGTTGTTCTGGTTCTTCTAGAAATGCTGTGTCATGATAACTCACCTCTGGTGTTCTCTGCGCTTCTCAGTTAGATGAATTAATGCGCTCGAGTCACCTGGTGAAGCCTTTCTGACTCGGACGGCGATAATTCGCGTGTCTTGGGTTTAATACCCTTCCAGGCGCCCCAGGCTGCGGCACCAGACAATAATACCATCCACTCCACCTAAAAGTCACTCCAGAGGCCAAAGGCCTCATTTACAGAAATTAAGCAAATTAGCCAGAGGTGTTAGTTAATGTTCTTCCTCTTAGAGCTGCGGCGAGTCTGGAGCACATTAAAGCGGAGCAGTGTGAATAGACTCAGCTCTGCCAGGGGGGCTGGTGGGCGGCCGGTGCGGCCGGTTTTGAAGTAAGAGACACAGAGAGCAACGTGAATGAGATTTGTAATGAGCACAACGCTTCCTCAGCATGCCATGTTTGCCCAGAGCCATGAAGCTAATCGTGTCTGGAGCATTCACCAGTGTGATGGGTTCAGAGAACATGCAACACACAATAAAACCCCAGCGCCGCTCTCATTTACTTCACACTCATATTCATAACAACAGCCTTCTTTCCTCTAAATATTTAACTTGTACTGTCGTCTCGCTTGTCCTATTTAAGGTCTCAGTCTCTCTGTTTTGCATTATTCTTCCATGCTTGTCAGCAAGTCATCTGCTATATTAAAGAAACAAACATTAGGTTGCTCTTTCATACCTCAGGAGACTTAATGGAGATCAGTCACAGTTTCCCAGATGTTTCTCTTTCATTTCTTCTAAAAACAAAAAGAGTTAATTGTAGGCACTCAGTAGCTCAGATCATTTGCTTTTGCAGTAATCTGATGATAAATGTTTGAGTTCATATTGAGATTTTGCACTGCAGACTTGGGAGTCACTGCTGAGATCTCTTAAAAACTACAGAGATGTATGTAGCGTTCTTCTCAATGAGAAACATCTGATCTATGCAAAAGTCTCAATTTGTTCTCTATTTATTCTCATCACTGTTTAGGAGAAACTACTGAGATGTCAAAAAAAAAAGATCTTATTATTATTCATATTTTAAATTAGTTTTTATTTTTATATTTTCTTTTTAATTTTAGTAATTTAGTTGTTTTGTTATTTCCATTATTATTTTTAAATGTCTGTTTCAAATTTTAAAAAGTTTTAAATACAAGTTAAACTAAATTAAAATAGGAAATGCTGAAATAAAAGTTTTGTATTTTTTACTTAAGTTTTTTTATTGTTATCTGAATTTTAAAATTTAATTTCAGTTAACTTTTATTTTATTAATGATTTTTTTATGACTTAGTTTTGATTAACTACCATAACTCTGGTGGACAATGTAATTTTTAAAGCATTTGTTTGACTGCAGTATGTTGTTTTCTAAATAAATATTTTCTGTTGGATGTTAATGCAACATTCAGCAAATGTTTTCGCAACAATTATGATTATAATGTACACTTAAGATGTTTATCAGATGTTTGTACACAAATAAGTAAAACTCAAGCTGATGAGTTCTGTCAGATGTGTGTGAACAGTGTACCTGTGTTTGTGAGATGTTTTCTGATGCCATATAATCCAACCTGTAAGCACTCAAGCACATCTGCTCATGCTTCAAATTCACATTCTGTAAAAATCCTTCAGCACAAGAAAAAAAAAAAAAAAAAAGCTTAGATATTAAATGAAATGTGCAGGATGAATATCTAAGGACCTCTATGTTGGCCATATCACAGCTGGAAAGCATTCATTTACATTGCTTTTATCCAAAGTAACTTACATGCCTTCGTTTCCTGGGAATTGAACCCATGACCCTGGAGTTGCTAGTGCAACAGTTTCTCCAGGAACTCAAACATGCATGCAAAGTATGTTCATATTGCAATCAATGCACTGAGCAAGCATTCATGTTGCATGTTTCTACTGATACCAAACTGCATTGGCTGCTGAGAGCATTAAACAATCAACATCTAGAAACCAATATATTTATAAATACTAATGTATTTGCAATGTCAAACTAATGTTGTGTCTTTTTTGTATGATAACATTTTTGTGTGCGTGTGTGTGTGTGTATGTATATATATATATATATATATATATATATATATATATATATATATATATATATATATTAAGGGAAGTTTAAAATATAAATAATACAAATTCGTATGCATATGTATATAAACAATAAATAAACAGTAACAATAACACAAATGTGTATGCATACGTATACAAAACAACAAAAATGATATAAAATACTAAACAAATCAATAATAAAAAGGATGAAAAATAATAAAACTGTTAAAACTTTAAATAAAATTAAAAATGAAAACAGAAATGTAAAATAATACAATAACACAAAATATTACCAAAAATAATATTAAATAAATAAAACAATAAAAGTAAATATATACACTATTTTATATTTAAATACATAATTTTATATAATTTATATAAGACAAACAAAAAATTTAAAAATACTAATTAAGACATTAAATAAAACAATAATGAAAATGACAAGAACACAAATTTATTAAAACTTTAAAATGAAAACAGAAAATATAAAAAAACCTAATTTAAAATATTAATAAAAATATTACAGACTCTCAAAATACTAAAAGAACTACTAAAATAACACTGTTGCCCACATGAAAATTATAAGAACATTATAAATAATAATAAAAATATTTATTTTTATATTTCTGGCCTTAGGAAACTGTACAAGTCGTGTTTGTTGGCAACAGGTCATGTAGACAGAAGTCAGCCTGTCTAATGAAGCGCAGAATATTCATCAGCTGAAACACTCAACTGATCATCCCAGACATTTCACCTTAAAGAAAAATGGCCTCTCTACTTCAACAAATTGATTTTTTTTTCCCCCCATTTTGCTTTTGCTATGGCTAATACATCTAATTGTAAAAGCCAGTGGACCTTAAAAAGGTTTCTCCGTTATGGAAGTGTGTCTGCGGCAGAGGACGAGGAGACAACCAATAACTAGAGTCCTAATAGCACATCTGTGTGTATTTTGATGGACGAGCACTATGGCACGCAACACGCTGTAATAGCTTTACATCAAATTGTGTTGGCATGGCTCTAAATGGACTTTACTTGAATTTACTGTCTAGTAATGCAGTGTGCAGATATTGACCCGCGGCTTGCCGTGTAGCACAGGTAGTGAGGATTATAGAGTGAGTGAAGGATGAACACATGTAGATCAAATGTTCTCAACTGGTGGCTCACAGGTCTGTTCTGATCAGGACAGCTGCAAAAAATAAAAATTCAAATAAAATAAAATATTTTAAATCTAAACATTAAACAGAACATAGTAGCTTGCAGACTTAATGTTAATAATGCATATTGTTCTATTTTGGTCTATGCAGTTTATGGCAATATTAACATACTTGCAAAGGTCATTTTATTGAATGATTTTTTTTTAATGAAATATTTGTATATAATATGGAAAATATATAAATACACACACACACACATACATACATATTTTGGTACTGTGTTGCTCAAAGTGCTTGCCAGTTAAAATATACATTAAAGTATAAGTGTTTCAGGCCTGCTTTACTAAACCCTTGATACATTAGCGCATACAGTTGAATATTCTATAAATCTATACAATTTTTTTGCTGCAGCACTTAGTATTGAAAGAGAATGAGTTGGACGTGAAGCTATGCAGGTGTGAGGAGAACACCTGAAGAAGAGGGGAGATCTTCGCTCTTTGAATCTACATTTTAAGTCATTTCAAGGCTAATCAAATTTGTGATTTTTGCCTTGCAGATGTCTGGTAAATGGCAAAATATATAACTATAAACAACAGTAATAATGAGGCAGTTACTGCTTTAAGCAATCAAATTTTTTATTTACGCCTGGCAGACGATAAAACAAGTTTGATCGCTTTTAAAAAGAAATTCCTTCGAATACTGATTTCTACAGCTGCAAAATACATTATTTACTTTCTTAAACGTGCATTACACACGTGTTGACGGATATAGATTCCCCTAAAAAAGAGTAGGGATAATTCATAATAATTTTCCTTTGCAGATGATTAATTCTTGGCAAGCATTTCAGAGCGAAGCCCGTTCCGGAGTCCTGAGTGTCGCGAGGGCCCGACTCGCCTTTTCATATTTCATGAGCGCAGGAAAGGCGCGCGACAGTTTTCCCCATTGTGATGGTGATTTCTCCTTTTCTCTTTAATCCCGACAAACCAGATTATGAATGCTGCGCTCCTCTCCGCTAGGAAACGGGAATTTAAATACGATTCACGATGCCATTTCTCCCTCGTCTCCCTGAAGGAGCAGCAGGTTTTTTCACGAATTAATTAGCCGAATTTGTATGAAAATAGGTTTGGCGTGACATCTGGTCTGGTTGTAAGTGCTAAGTGCTAATGAGGCCTATTCAGAAGATTTGCATCTGTTGACTGCGTCTGGCAGAGCCGCGGTTCCTGTGACCCAGTGTCCTCTCTCTAAGGAGACACGAGACCTCCTGACAAGGACTTGAGTTAAGCTCCTCTTCATTTTCTGAGGCGAATGAATCATTAAAATCATTAAGCAGAAGTATGCGGATATTTCGCATAACAATCAGCAGATATCGAAACGCCGATCATACCGAGCGTTGAATTGAAGCCTGACTGTTGATTAAACTTCCTGCTCTTAATCTTGAAGAAATAATTCAACAAAATGAACATTTTGTAATCATTTACTCACTCTCGTGCCATTCCGTCTCTGTATTATTTTCTTTCTTCTGTGAAACACATAATGAGATGTCAGGCTGAATGTCTAACCAGCTTTTTCTATATAATTAAAGTGGATAGTGACTTATACTGCTAAACACTAAAAAGAACAAAAATCAGCCATATATATATATATATATATATACACACACACACACACACACACACACACACACACTATGTATTATTTATAATGTATTATTTTTTATGATTTATTATTTATACTATAAATTATAATATTATTACTCACCCTCCTTGTTTTGTTGACAGTTTATGGTAGCCATTAACTTCCACAGTACTTTTTTCCATACTATGGAAGTCAATGGCTACCATCAACTGCTTGGCAACCAACATTCTTCAAAACATCTTCTTTTGTGCCCAAAAGAAACTCATACAGGTTTGTTCATGACTGAGCGGTTGCTGTGAACTCCAGAAAACCCCAGAGGTGTGATGACACCTCAAAGAACCTCAACCTACCCTCATTTCAGTGGATTAACCAGTTTAACGCATCTGACTGCAGCTTAACCAGCTGAAAACACTGACCTTACGACCTCACCCACGCACTTTCATTCAGGTGGTATGAGCACAGCTCTCACATCGCAGTATAGCTCATTTTTACAGCGATTAGCTAAAGTTCACCGATACATGGTGGATTTCTACAAAACATCATGTTTCTGTAAGCTTTTGTGTTTGTTGAACAAAAGCTGAAGAATTGAGCTGAGAAACGGCAGCACATACCGGGACATAAATAGATGGCGCGCATGTCCTTATTCAAGGTGAGTGGTACAGAGTGGAATCTGTAGAGTTAACTCAGCGTTTTCACCCACAGAATCATTTATCAAGGAGAAAAGACGCTCCACAGCGCTCCGTATGTAAACGCTCGTCAGCATGACCCACGCACCAGCGCTCCGGGAGATTTACAGATCTGGATTAGGACATTATTATTGTTGCTGTTCGGATACAGTTGTTTGTGCAACAACAATCTGCCTACAAATAAACTTCACTACTTACACACAAAAACACATAGCACTTAGCTGGTTGGCCTATTGAATTCTCAGCCTGAAACCCTCATAAACCACCAAACCAGACCAGCAAACCACCATAGGATGTTTTCGTTTTGTTTTATTATCGGACCCTAGAAAGCAACCTAGAATTGCTACTCAGAATAACCATACGCTAGCAACCACCTAGCAACTGCACGGCAACACCCTGGCAACCATCCAAAAAACATGCAAAACTTGGGATGGGCAGTTTTGACTTTGGCTAGAAAGCATATACCTAGCAACCACCCAGATCATCCTATCAATGCCCTAGCAACGACTCACAACATCCATCTATCCTGGCACCACAAGACTTGTGATGGGCAGTTCTGAATTACCAATAATCAACTACTAAGTAATAACCCAGAAAAAATCCAGAACTCCCTAAAAGCCCCAAAAAATGCCTTAGCAACTGCACAGCAACACCCTAGCAACTGCAAAACCAACTGCACAGCAACACCCTAGCAACTGTACAGCACCTCCCTGGCAATGTTCCACAACTCCTTAACATGAGTTTTATACATGCAATCACTAAAAGACGTGTGTGAACTCTTTTGACTGGATCTAGAAACTACTCAGAACACCTCATAGCAACACCCTAGCAACCACTCACAAGTATTCTGGCACAACAAAGATTTATGGATTGGCTGTTTTGAATTGGACAAGTAAGCAACAACCTAGCAATCACCCAGAAAACCTAGCAACATCTTACCAACCACACAGAAAATACCCCAGACACCATTAATAACTACCCAGAATGGCCTAGCAACTGCACAACACCATTCTGGCAACCTTCCACAACATCCTAACAAAACCATCCAGCACATCCAAGGCAACTACTAAGAACACCACATAGCAACACCCTAGCAACCAATCACAAGCATCCTGGCAACACACACACACACAAAATTAAGATTGAAGTTATTTTGAATTGGGCCAGTAAGCAACTACCTAGCAACCACCCAAAAGATATTAGCAATGCCTTAACAACACCTAAAACACCCCATATACAACTAAGAAATACCCAAGCAAATACACAGAAATCCCTAGCAACTGCACAACAACATCCTGGAAACCTTCCACAACACCCTAGCAAAACCATGGCAACTACCTAGCAATCACCCAGAAGACACTAGCAACACCTTAACAACACCTTAAAAACCCTAGAAACAGCTAATAAATGCCATAGTAAACATCCAGAAAGCCCTAGCAACTGCCAAGCAACACCCTGGCAACGTTCCACAACACTTTAACAAAACCATCGCAACTACCTAGCAAGCAACTACCTAGCAACCACCCAGAAGACACTAGCAATGCCTTAACAACACCTAAAACACCCTTTATACAACTAAGAATTAGCTTAAGCCCCCTAGCAAATGCAAGGCAACACCCTGGCAACCTTCCACAACACCCAACAAAACCATTCAGTGCATCCTAGCAACCACCTCATAGCAACTCCCTAACAACCACTCACAAGCATCCTAGCAACACACACACAAAAACTTGAGACTGGCTGTTTTGAATTGGGCCAGTAAGCAACTACATAGCAACCACCCAAAAGACACTAGCAAGGCCTTAACAACACCTAAAATATAAACACCTAAAATACACCCTATATACAACTAAGAAATACCCTAGCAAATACCCAGAAAGCCCTAGCAACCGCAAGGCAACACCCTGGCAACCGTCCACAACACCCAACAAAACCATCAAGTGCATTCTAGCAACTACTCCGAACACCTCATAGCAACGCCCTTGCAACCACTCACAAGCATCCTGGCAACGCACACAAAAACTGAGATTGTCTGTTTTGAACTGGGCCAATAAGCAATTACCTATCAACCTCAAAGATGACCCTGGCAATGGCCTAGCGACCATTCACAAGCATCCTGGCAACACAAAAAAACTTGAGATTGGCTGTTTTGAATCGGGCCTCTAAACAACTACATAGCAACCACCCAGAAGACCCTAGCAACACCCAAACAACCCTACAGAAGACCCTAGCAATGCCCTAACAACCACACAGAAAACACTAGCAAGCGGTTAGCAGCATGTTTCGAGGTTTCTTTTATTTAACCCTCATATAGGGATGCTGATCTCTCTTCTCTTCACTACAATAGAACTGATTTACACACTCTCTGCTGCTGAGATCATGGAAGCTTTGTGCTGTAATCTACGTGAAACACAGAGGAACGCACACACACACACACAGTGTGAGGCGCCCTGTGTCAGATAATAAGCCCGTGCCCTGCGGCCTTACTGAATTCAGCCTCATCTCTCTGTCTCTCTCACAATAGCTGTATATATCTCTATATGTGTGTGTAAAAGACACCATAACCATAATCATGGAAAAATATTGCATACAGATCAACTTATAATAGCTCAAAAAGTTCAGCTGAAATGCATACATGAAGAGACATTGATCTTAGTTTTCTCAAAATATGAAATGTGTAGTTTCTTAAAGGAACAGTTTACCCCAAAAATACAGTCAGTCATTTTTTTACTCACCCTCACATCGTTCCAAACCCATACACTGTGAACTATTTGTAGAAAGTAAAGAATCTTCGATCAATCAATAATCATCCAATAACTCATATGGCCTATGTACAGTGTTACTTTAGTATCATCGAAATAATATTATAGTTTTATTAAAGGAATAGTTCACCCCAAAATGAAAATTTGCTGAAAATGTACAAACCTTCAGGTCATACAAGATGTAGATGAGTTTGTTTTTTCATCGGAACAGATTTGGAGGAATTTACCATTACATCACTTGTTTACCAATGGATCCTCTGCAGTGAATGGGTGCCATCAGAATGAGAGTCCAAACAGCTGATAAAAATGTCACAATAATCCACAATAATGCACAGATCAAGCGCAGTTTGCAAGCCAAAACAGCCCTAAACAAATTATGTGTGGATTTTGATGTGAGAAGAAAAAAAGGAGACTTTTTCACTGGAGGAAGCATTATAATGGATTATGGATTTATTGATGGTTTAAACGTTTTAATGAAGGATTTGTTTCTTATAAACTTACAGTCTTTGGCTTCACAAGATGTTAATTGATGGACTGGAGTGGTGTGGATTACTTGTGGATTATTGTAATGTTTTCATCAGATGTTTGGACTCTCATTCTGACGGCACCCATTCAATGTTTTAATTCAGTTAATGTTTATTTTATTTCAAGTATCAAAAATGTTTTTATATGGTTTTGGTTCGAGTTGTAGTTTAATAACCCTGGCTTTTGACATCATGTTTTTGGAATAGCATGCACTGATGAATCGTTCATAAAAAGATCACTGTGCATTCAGAAAGTGAACAGAATCTCATTTTTTGTTGCTAATTCATGGTCATGATTGCATTAGAGTGTTTTCTAGCAGGTGTGTGTTCTGTCAGCTTCCATTCCACTGCTTCTTGTTGTTGCACGGTGAGTCAAGCTGCATGTGTATCCTCCCTCGAGGACCCTCGCTGTTCTCAGTCTGTGGCCTAGATACAGATGGGCGGTGTGGATTCTTACTCCACCGCCTCGGTCCTCTCGCCAGGCTCTCCGGTCGTCCTCACACTCGCTGTCCGCTGGTTTAAGTCGTTAGCACATTATTCACCCTCCACCTGACAGCAGCAACAGAGTCTGTCTGCTCGCAGTCACACGCCGCTGTTCACAGCCAGTGGCCTCCACAGGTCGCCTCATTCACTCCACATGTGTTAAAAGCAACAGGGCTGCACGTTCACACGTTATCCTGCTGACTGACAAATGAGAAGGAGAGAGAAGACGGTGATCGAACGACCACGTGTGAGGAGAGAAAACAAGGGAACGGAGGGGGGGAAACAGAGGGACAGAAAACAAACAGGGAGGTATAAGGACTCTAGAAATAAACAAACATAAATAAATAATATTCCTAATTATAAAGTTACTTTTACATTTAAAATGTTTAAATAAATCATGAATAAAATGGCATTTCTTTCATTTAAATTAGTTAATAAAAATTATGAATTATACTATCAGAAAAACTATTTGAGTGAAAAGATGCCTCTTGCTCACCAAGGCTGCATTTATTTGATCAAAAATACAGTAAAAACTGTAATAATGTGAAATATTATTTTAATTTAAAATAACTTTTCTATGTGAATATATTTTAAACTGTAATTTATTTCTGTGATCAAAGCTGGATTTTCAGCATCATTACTCCAGTCTTCAGTGTCACATGATCCTTCAGAAATCATTCTAATATGCTGATTTGCTGCTCAAGAAACATTTCTGATTATTATCAATGTTGAAAACAGCCGTGCTGCTTCATATTTTTGTGTAAACCTTTTTTCAGGATTTTTTGATGAATAAAAAGTTCAAAAGAACAGCATTTATTTGCAATAGAAATCTTTCGTAACATTACAAATGTCTTCACTGTCACTTTTGACCAATGTAATACATCCTTGGTGAATAAAAGTAATGTTTCTTTAAAAAAATAAAAATCCTGCTGATCCGAAACTTGAGTGATTAAACTGTATTTCAAAGTCTAAATGGAAAAAAACACCAAATTTTCCATGTGGTCTCAGACTTTTGGATCCCACAGTAAATGAACTGTATAACAGCAGGCAACAGCAGCATTCGGCCGGCATCTGTTCCCGGCTGTTTTATAGTCCCAGTCCATCCCTGGAAAGAATAAAGAGAAAGAAAATGAAAAATGAAAACCTGGAGAACAGAGCTCAACGCGCACCCACACACAGCTGGATAAACAGATCAACAAAACGCTGATGCAACACGTTCTGTCTCTTTCCGCACGGCCCTTCTCATCTGGTTATTAAGGTCATGTTTGTTTTTTATAATTCTTTTTTGGTCGGAGGAGGAGTGAAACCTCAAGTTTCAGGCGCAAAACTAATTAGCCATCGCCTCTAACGAGCGCCGTGGCGGTACGAGTGGGAGAGAGCGCGATCACGCCACTGGATCGGATGCGGGGCGGCAGCCGATTGGTCCTTCAGGTTTAATGTGCGCGCTTCGGTTGCTGGCGACGGGGGAGTATCCAGATGGATCCAGGTGTTGGCAGCTTTCACCGGCGGTCCGTCGGGATTGGACGATCTTGGGGTCATGTGACCTCCAGCCTGAACAACTTGTGTTTGTGTTAAAAATGTGCTGTAACAGGCATCTGAGGGCTTAGTCATGCTGCGCTGCTTCTGACGTGGCTCTTACTTTATCCCTGGTGCGCGGCATGCATACAAACACACGCTCCCAGGCTGCCAGACGCTCCATCTGAAACTTCCTCGCTTCTGCAGTGAGAACAGATCCACACTGATGTACTACAATTACACTGCAAGGCCTGATGAATAAATGGGATATATTGACATCTGTTTAGATTTATTAGAGACACAACCGACTGTGTTCACTCCACATTTAGACACAATAAGTTATCATTAGTTAGCTTTTCAAGTACTAGGCTGCACAAAGGTTTAATACCATTTTTGTACGCATTTTTTGACAAAATTTAAGTCATAATGAAACAGCTGCAGCACTCAAATGCCATTACACACTTTCCTTCTTTTGTTTAAAATGATGAATCGCCTGCGATAATGAACGCGATATTGCCTAGCTTGTCAGTGAACTACGGCTCTGTGTAGTAAATGCCGCTCCATCTGAAAGCAGGTGATGGAGATTTACGACTAATCACGGAACCGGCTTTACTGACGAGATGTGCATGACAATCGCATGCGATTAATTGCACTCCCCTATTTTGGAGATATACACATATACACATAGATAGTAAATAAATAAATAAATAAATAAATAAAGAAATAAAGGGGGAAGAGCAATACAAAAATAAATTCAAGACTCATTTTAATTTAAAAAATAATTAATTCAATTAATAATTTAATTTATTTCAGCAAGTAATTTATTTATTTTCCTATTACTATATTTATTTATTTATTTATTTATTTATTTATTTATTTTATTTTTGTTTGCAGGTTTGGTCCTCCATAAGTTAGTAAAAACAAATGTATTTCTTTTAATTATTTGAATTAATTCAAATATATGATATTAATAAATAAATGTAAACAAATATATAATAAATATACAATTATCAACAATTGTATTTTAAATAGTAATTATTAATAATAATAAATGCAGCCTTATAGTTTACAGTGACATTCATCATGAACAATTCATTACTGCACACAAAATGTTTGTTTTCATAATCTTTCATGTAATGTAATAGCTTGTTTTACCTTTGAAATGACTTTCTTTTTCAGCTGACATCACAAAACCCTCTGTTCAATCCCTCACCTTCAGTTTTCACAATCCATTTGATTTCTGATGCATGAAGTCAAGTCTACTCTACATATTTCACTCTGAAACACGCCACGTTACAGAAGTAAAACAAGTGTTAGCTGTGCTAACCCTTTAATTAGGCCAATCTAAAGCGAGCAGGAACAAAATGAGCAGGGAATATTATTAATAAAGATGACTGACCCCTACATAACCACAGCCGTCGAATGCTTGAGGCCGACTGTATCAATATGCAGAATTCATAAGCCAAACAAGTCAAAACATGAAGAAATTAATGCAGTGCAATGCCACAATCCATCATGCGAAAGGCCACATTTGTGTTCGTGTTTGAAAACTCGATCTGGCTGCTTCGTCCTGCCCTTTAAAACTGATAACTAAATCTGCGTTCTCCACGAGCTGTTTGCAGGCGCCCTCGGTTTGATATGCATCAAAGCCAATTACATGCATAGGTGACTCCTATTAGCGAGAGTAGATCAATGTCACTAAGAGGGATTCGATAATTAAATCAATTTAACAATCAACTCACTAAACGAATGCGGGTGACGTTGAAATTAATCTGGCACGATCAGGCAACTGTTCATGTCCTTTCCGTGCATCGAGGATATTCCGGAGGAATGATCATGGCTTGGCTGGAGTCCAGCTCTTGAGGCGAAACCGAGGTTAAGAGCGTTTGAAGAGTCATGAATTATGCTCCTCTTCAGCAGCGCTGCAGTTAAATTTCTTCTCTCTTTTTTTTTTTCTTTTTTTTCATTTTAGCTGGGTTTTTGGGGAAAGAGATGAGTGAGTCATGGTGGTGAGCAACTGTCTGGAGAGAAAAGGTTTGGTTAAAGGAATAGTTTACCCAAAAATTAAATTTGATGAAAATGTACTCACCCTCAGGCCATCCAAGATGTAGATAAATTTGTTTCTTCATCAGATTTGTAGAAATATAGCATTAAATCATCTTGCTCAATAGATCCTCTGCAGTGAATGGGTGCCGTCAGAATGAGAGTCCAAACAGCTGATGAAACATCACAATAATCCACAAGTAATCCACACCACTCCAGTCTAATAATTAATGTCTTGTGAAGTGAAAAGCTGTGTGTTTGTAAAAAAAAACAAAAAACAAAAAAAAACATATCCATCATTAAGAGGTTTTTAACTTCAAACCGTTGTCCGAGTCCTCTATTTATAATATTGCTTTCTCCTGTGAAAAAGTCATCTCATCTGAATCAGGAGAGAAATATGCGCAGATCAAGCACCGTTTACAAGCCAAAACAGTTCTAAACAGATATGCGGGTGGATGCTAATGTGAGAGGACAGCAGGAGATGGACATTTATGCTAGAGGAAGCATTATTATGGATTATGAACTCATAATTTAGCCAGAAGTGATGATTTAAAAAAAAAAAAAAAAAAAAAAAAACTCTTAATGATGGATTTGTTTCTTACAAACACATAGCTTTTGGCTTCACAAGCTATTAAATGATGGGACTGGAGTGGATTACTTGTGGATTACTGTAATGTTTTTATCAGCTATTTGGACTCTAATTCTGACGGCACCCATTCACTGCAGAGCACCCATTGGTGAGCAAGTGATGAAATGCTACATTTTTCCAAATCTGATGAAGAAACAAACTCATCTACATCTTGGATGGCCTGAGGGCGTATATATTTTCAGCAGTTTTTCATTTTTGGGTGAGCTATTCCTTTAAAGGGTGGGTGTATAAATGCAAGAGAGGGCAGGTATTGTAGAGCAGAGGGTAACTATACCTGGACAGAGCAATTCGTTTGCATTCCCATTCATTTACAGTTGCTCAGTCTGCATATGACCCCGCTGGAAGTGTGTGCTTTGAATTCTGCTGATCTTTAGACACTCATTTTTGCATATACAGGTCTTTTTAAATCTTCTGGAAAAAGACATCCTGACATCACTGATGGCACTGCAAGAACAAAGATGAGAAAAAAATAAGTGCATTTCACACTTTTCAAGAGGGTCGTTTAGAATTAAAGAACTGCCTCTTTTCAGGTCATGACTTGGAAATGAAGTATGCTTACTCTCAATTCAATTCTTGATGGCACACAACCATGGCTTTTAGAAGCTTCCAACAAAATTGAGCACTGGCAAAACATCTACTATGATATAATTGAACAGCTGCATTTTCTGTGTTGCTTGCAAAAACGGTTAGTCAGAATATGACATAATGACTATCAATGGAGAAATGCAAGACAGCAACCAAACCTTTCACTGTCATAAACCCAATTAATAGGCCAACTGTGAACATACCAAACTAACCCTTATGAAAATTAACCATGGTTTTACTACAAATTAAACCAAAAACCATGGTTACTATAGTTAAACCATGGTAACCACAAATTAACCATGGTTTTGCTACACTAACCATAGTTTAAACGTGGATATTTGTAGTAAAACTGGGGTTATACAAATGATAATCAATACGCCAAAAAAAAAACAAAAAAAAAAAACATGGTTACTACACTTTTACTACTATAAAACCATGGTTAATTTTTGTAAGGGGATATCTAAGATTTAACAAAGAGCTAAAATATGTCAGAAAGTGTATGTTTTTGGCTTATTTTCTACCCAACAGAGTGAAAATTCCTTCATCTGTCAAATTTCTTCACCAATACAACTGTTCGGTTTCACCGAGGGCAAGTAAACACTCAGAAACACAGGGGGAAAAAAAAGAGTCCGAGTACAACTAAACTCTGTGAAAAATCTTTAGCTATACTTTAGCCCGAGGCAGATACAGAACGAGAGTTTTTTCCACATGAGCGCGTGCACGCGAGATATAATGCTGAGCCAGAGTTTACAGAAGCAGGTGCTCGAGACCGTTTCAGGGCCGCGGCCCACGAGAATAATGACAGAATCTGAAAGATTTAGTGTCATTCTGCTCCAAAATATCCCATCTGACAGGCCTTCTGAAGAGCGTCCATAAATAAAGATGGTTGACTATTGACAAACGTGGCGCTTCAAAGCCAGGCTTCCTCCAGAGGAATGGAGACGAACTGAGATATTGATGCCGATTCTTTAAACTTTCATCATTTTGTTTCGCACTGGCTGCCAGTTCAGAGGGAAGCCCTGGTTTTGTGTCAATAACTTCATTTTATGCTCGTTTGTGTGAAATATTCAGCAGCTGCGTCTCCAAACACAACCCGTTCACTGTTACTGTAAATCTTTTGTTTGGGGCCTCTTTGTCTCATCAGGGAATGTTTTCAGTCATCTGCAACACTGTCGCTTTCGCAGTGGCAATTTCAAATTATGGAGCTTGCAATCTGATGCAAAGGTGATAATGTACAAAAATGTAAAAAAAAATCTAAATATAAAAAACTTTTGAGGATTTACGATGCTGCCTGTTAAACGTGTCATCACAGTCTTGTGAAAAGGGTCCATTATGTGTGAGTAAGCGCGTCCACATGAGCTCAAACTGTGCCCGACATAATCTCATCTAAATGTGCTCACTCTCGCTTTCCGCTACCCAGTTAGAGCAGATAAAAATATTAAAGCAATCTGCCTTCAGATGAGATTAAAATACTCACCCCAGGTTCAATCTCATATGCGGCTCTTGACAGAAAGACATGTTGAGCTGTCTGTGAATATGGGCTTTCATTTAAGTTGGTGAGAGTTAGTGGAAAGCTGGAACGAGCGGCATAAACATCGACGTCAGACCATCACTCTTTCATTAAAATCCACGTGCTGATGGATGACGGAATCGCCGCGGCCCTGCGATGTAACGACGCCGTTCCTCCGGTGTCATCGATCTGCGGCTGACGTTTAGTTACTGCCACTCTCATACCCGTTAGTACCTCATATTTTGTTCACACGGTAAATGAATGACAGAAATGACATTGAATCGGGGTTGGGAAGGAGGGGTTGTTTACTGCAAACTTGTATTAAAGGGTTCATCCTAAAATGAAAATTCTGTCATTAATTAGACTACTCACCCTCATGTCGTTCCAAACCCGTAAGACCGCCGTTCATCTTCAGAACACAAATTAAAGGGGTCATCGGATGCAAAATTCACTTTTAGTTTGTTTGAACTAAAATGTGTGTTGGCAGTGTGTGTACACAACCACCCTATAATGATAAAAATCCACCCTTTTTTTAAAATCCCGATAAATCCAAACCCCTTTCTCATATCAAGCAGTTCTCAGATTCTTAGCAGAGTGACATAGTTCTGCACAGGCCCCTCCCACGATTGTTGATTGACAGTGGTGTTTTATATCACAGACCCGCACTGAGTGAGCTGTAGACAGTCCACCATTGTTTGGACATCAGAGCAGGAGTAGACAAGAATGGCTCCTAAGCGATGGAGGTGTTCTGTTGTTGGATGTAATAATGAACATAGCAGTCATTTACTCCCAACATCTGAGCTGCTGAAGACACAGTGGATTACATTTGTTTTTGAAGGGAATGCGCCCCCGATCTACCTAAATGCGTTTATGTTCGCGCGAATCATTCATGATCCAGCTTCACCTACAGAAGAAGTGAGTATAAGTTTTTTATGAATCTTTGCAAATCGCCTTTCCTAATAATGTGCTAGTTAGCAAGTTCCGCGGCTAAAGTAAACAGTACAGCATCACCCCACAGAAGAGAGGGGCGGGGTGAGTAGAGCTCATTAGCATTTAAAGGAACATGCAACGAAACGGCTCGCTATGAACAGAGCTGATTTTGAAAGGGTAAAAAGGGTGTTGTTTTACACTACCATTGAGAAATTTTAACCAAAGTATGTTATAGACTTTTCATTAAGACCCTAAAGAATCATATCAACTTGTGGAAAATGGGCATCCAATGACCCCTTTAAGATATTTTTAATGAAATCGGAGAGCTCTCTGACCCTGCATAGACAGCAACGCAACTGAAATGTTCCCAGGTCCAGAAACATAGCAAGGACATCGGTAAAACAGTCCATGTGACATCAGTGGCTCAACTTCAGTTTTGTGAAGCTACAAGAATACTTTTTGTCTTAATTTGTGTTCCGAAGATTAACGAGTGTCTAACGGGTTTGGAACGACATGAGGGTGAGTAATTGATGAGAATTTTCATTCTGGGCTGAACTAACCCTTTAAATATGACCTCAAGTAATGTGTTATTAACAGTATTCTTGCTAAAAAAAAAAAAAAATAAAATATTTATATCAGAATAAGGTGGACTGTTGCTCACAGTTTGCTTTCTGGCTGTTCAGACTAGCTTGATCAGGCTGGAAGAATAGCAAACCACTTTAGGCTGGTTTTAATTCGTCAAAACATCTCTTGAGGGCATATTTCATACAGACTGATTTATGGTGCCTATGAAACTGGAAAGCACTTTCTCGATTTGGCAAACTGTAATTTGATTGTCTGGCTTCTGTTCACCAGATCGAGTTAAAAATGTACTGGTTTACACTTTTGAGGAAACTAATCAGTGAATTTACCCAAATTTTCCAGATTCAAAACTATGAAAGATATTCAAAACACAAAGAGTTTTGTTTGAGGCACTTAGTAGCAAGTAAAATATCCAAGAGCAGAACTCAATATTCAACTCTTGAGTTATGAGTTTGGAGAAATAAGGAGCAGGCCAACTTCTTACTTTTGGACAGGAAAAATTCTGATCATTCTTTTCTTTTCTTTTTTTTCTTTTTTTTTTTTGGAGACTGTTGCACCATTTTGATATTTATTTTATTTAAATTAAATGTATTAATGATATAATAATAGACTGGCATGAAATAATACATTTTTATCAGTTATTAATATATAAATAAATTAAAAATATAAATATCTATGGCATTTGATATCACAATATAACATTGCACCATTTTTTTATTTTATTTAATTAAATTAAATTAATCATTTAATGTCAGTGATATAATAATAGACTGGCATGATACATTTATTTATTAATAAATAATATATTTATAATAAATATAAAGAAATCAGAAATAATAAATATGAAATTGACACACTTCTATTAATTAATAATATGTAATACATTTAGAATATATAACAAATATTAAAATAAATATAAATAATTTAATGCCATGATGTAATAATAAACTGGCATGAAAGAATACAGTTTATTTATAAATAAACAATATATAATAAATGTATAACAAAAAATAAAATATAATAAAAAAATAATAATGAATTAAAAAATGATTTCATGCCAGTGATATAGCAGACCACATGAAATAATACACTTATTTACTAATAAATAATATATAACAAATAAATATAAATAAAAATAATAAATAAATACTGAATTTATTTAATGCCAGTGATTTAATAATAGACCAGCATGGAATAATAAATGTATTTATTAATAAATAATAAATACAGTGGTAATCAGTAGTAAAAAATAATTTTAATAAATAATTCACTTATTTAATGCCTGTGATATAATAATATAAATAAATTTATTTATTAATAATTAATACAGAAATAAACACTAATAAATATAAAAAAGGTACAAAAGCTGTCACTGGGGCGGTACCTATTCGAAAGGTACAAATATATACTATTAAGGTACCAATGTGTACACTTAGGTACTAATATGTATCTTTAAGGTACTTATATGCACCATTTAGGGGTGAATAAGGTACTAATTTTGAAAAGGTTCTTAAATAATTAATTAAAACAAAATTAAATGTGGCTGGTCACTTTACAGGTCTCTTCCTGTGTATGTGGGCGACTTTGGTGGAAATAAACTGCAAAGTGAACCAGACTTTAAGCTGTAATTCAAAGATCTGTCTATGCGAGACTGACCCAAAGATAAAGCCATGCGGCGCGGCTGTTTACAGCTTTGCTGTCATGTTAGCAGTGTGCTAATCGCACGGCAGGGGCTCAGTCACTAAAAACAGGATCTTTAGTACTGACTTAGTCCTCCTTGACCCCCACAGAGCCTTTGATTCAGTCATCGAGCCTCAAGATGTCCGAAAATCTCCAGCATCCCTGTCGTCTTCTACATCAATCCCTCCACACAACGGCTCTGCCTCCTCTGTGAGTTTTGCTATTTCTGCAGCTTAATTATGATTGGGCTGCGCTGCATGTCAGCACTGAGCCAGGTTTGAAGTGCAGTAATGAGTCGAATCAGGCCTTTTTTCCATCAGAGGTGCGCTTTGAATGTCGCCGTCTTCAATCAGCGTTATGCGTCCGGGCCTGTTCAGAGACGTCAACACGGAGGATGTTTCATCTATTTTTATTTTGTGTTCTCCTCGTCGGGGAGGATCTTTGGCCTTCTGTCCCACGCGTCTCCGCATCCGCGGGTTTAATAACAAACAGGACGTCAGTTGAAAGGCATTTTAATGTGACAGCATTTTTAGTGTGTCCAAATCTTACTCGCTGCGACGGTTAAACATTTCTTTATGTCAACTCCATTTAGAGATCGTCTGCTCAATTGTCTGTTGTTTGTCTTTAAAGGAACGCCTCAGTCATCCTGCAGGGGTTCTTGTAAAGGTAACGTCGAAATTTGCACATGAAAGTCCTCGTCATTCAGTTTTGTCCTGCAGCAGGTACAAATATTTTCTTATGCATTTATTCAACCTCACACAACAAAGCTGGACTCACTAAACAGGGTACATTCCTGTTGATGTTATTTATTTTAAAACCCTCATTGAAACCAGGGTTTCAAAACTAAAACTAAAATCATAAAAAAACTGTAATAAACAATAAAGTGAAATTCTATACGTACACTGCCATTCAAAAGTTTGGAATCGGTAAGTCTTTTAAGTCTCTTCTGCTCACCAAGGCTGCATTTATTTGGTCAAAAATATAATATTAATACAATTTAAAATTATGGTTTTCTGTTTTATTATACTTTAAAATACAGTTTAATTCTTTGATGCAAATATGAATTTTCAGCATCATTACTCCAGTCTTCAGTGTCACATGATCCCAATATGCTGATTTATGTTGGAAACAGTTGTGCTGCTATACACACACACACACACACACACACACACACACATATATATATATATATATATATATATATATATATATATATATAGCTATATAGCTGTGTGTGTGTGTGTGTGTGTGTGTGTTTTGTGATACTTTTTCAGGATTCTTTAATAAATAAAAAGAAATAAAAGAATTTATTCAAATTAGAAATGTTTTCTAACAACACAATTAACTTTTTATAAATTTAAATCATCCTTGCTGAATAAAAGTGCTAAATTCTTAAAAAAAAAAAAAAAAAAAGGAAAAATACGGTATTGAAAATTATTTTTTTTTTAACTTTTTATTCATTTAGTTGACTTGATGTAGTAAAATAACTAAAACTGAAGTAAAAGTGTATTAAAAAAAAACAACAAAAAAATAACAAAAAATGACAGACACAACACAATTACTAAAACATTAAAATTGAAATGAAAAAAATGAAACTATTATTTAAAAACTATATTAGTATTTCAATGATATAAAATAACAGATTTAAACTAGATTTTACTTAATTGCTCTGAAATGTTTTAAGCATCATAAACCGCTAATTATGTATTGACTTGTCAAAAACTCTACTTTACAAATAATTTGCATCTATCATGAACTAACAATAAACAATTTACTCATCTAGATTAATGTTAATTTATATATGTGTATTATATATAAAAATTATAATATACAGGTGCATCTCAATAAATTAGAATGTCGTGGAAAAGTTCATTTATTTCAGTAATTCAACTCAAATTGTGAAACTCGTGTATTAAATAAATTCAAGGCACACAGACTGAAGGAGTTTAAGTCTTTGGTTCTTTTAATTGTGATGATTTTGGCTCACATTTAACAAAAACATACCAATTCACTATCTCAACCAATTAGAATATGGTGACATGCCAATCAGCTAATCAACTCAAAACACCTGCAAAGGTTTCCTGATCCTTCAAAATGGTCTCTCAGTTTGGTTCACTAGGCTACACAATCATGGGGAAGACTGCTGATCTGACAGTTGTCCAGAAGACAATCATTGACACCCTTCACAAGGAGGGTAAGCCACAAACATTCATTGCCAAAGAAACTGGCTGTTCACAGAGTGCTGTATCCAAGCGTGTCAACAGAAAGTTGAGTGGAAGGAAAAAGTGTGGAAGAAAAAGATGCACAACCAACCGAGAGAACCGCAGACTTATGAGGATTGTCAAGCAAAATCGATTCAAGAATTTGGGTGAACTTCACAAGGAATGGACTGAGGCTGGGGTCAAGGCATCAAGAGCCACCACACACAGACGTGTCAAGGAATTTGGCTACAGTTGTCGTATTCCTCTTGTTAAGCCACTCCTGAACCACAGACAACGTCAGAGGCGTCTTACCTGGGCTAAGGAGAAAAACTGGACTGTTGCCCAGTGGTCCAAAGTCCTCTTTTCAGATGAGAGCAAGTTTTGTATTTCATTTGGAAACCAATGTCCTAGAGTCTGGAGGAAGGGTGGAGAAGCTCATAGCCCAAGTTGCTTGAAGTCCAGTGTTAATTTTCCACAGTCTGTGATGATTTGGGGTGCAATGTCATCTGCTGGTGTTGGTCCATTGTGTTTTTTGAAAAAAGTCACTGCACCCGTTTAGCAAGAAATTTTGGAGCACTTTATGCTTCCTTCTGCTGACCAGCTTTTTAAAGATGCTGATTTCATTTTCCAGCAGGATTTGGCACCTGCCCACACTGCCAAAAGCACCAAAAGTTGGTTAAATGACCATGGTGTTGGTGTGCTTGACTGGCCAGCAAACTCACCAGACCTGAACCCCATAGAGAATCTATGGGGTATTGTCAAGAGGAAAATGAGAAACAAGAGACCAAAAAATGCAGATGAGCTGAAGGCCACTGTCAAAGAAACCTGGGCTTCCATACCACCTCAGCAGTGCCACAAACTGATCACCTCCATGCCACGCCGAATTGAGGCAGTAATTAAAGCAAAAGGAGCCCCTATCAAGTATTGAGTACATATACAGTAAATGAACATACTTTCCAGAAGGCCAACAATTCACTAAAAATATTTTTTTTATTGGTCTTATGAAGTATTCTAATTTGTTGAGATAGTGAATTGGTGGGTTTTTTGTTAAATGTGAGCCAAAATCATCACAATTAAAAGAACCAAAGACGTAAACTACTTCAGTCTGTGTGCCTTGAATTTATTTAATACACGAGTTTCACAATTTGAGTTGAATTACTGAAATAAATGAACTTTTCATGAATGCATGAGATGTACCTGTATATCTATTTTTTTTTTAATAAATGTGTGTGTGTGTGTGTGTGTGTGAGACATAATTCAATTGAATTTTTATTTGAGTATGTATGATAATTAATCTCAAGTGCCAAAACATTAATCTATATACTTGCACCCTATAGTACAAGAGATTATTATTTAAGCTTGGTTTATTCCTCAGTAATCTCCTTTTACATTAGAGTCATCTTGTACATTATTGCATTAGTGCATTATTAGCAAACAGCGGACGGTCTGATGTGAAACTGGACAGCTGGAGATGGTGCTGGTGTTCAGTACCTGTGTTTTCCTGCAGTAGATTTATGACAGTGAACGAGCTCTTGTTAATTAGCAGAGGAAACTCTCTAGCTTCCATTGATTTTCACTTCCTCTCTTCTCTTTCTTGTCGTTCTTCTTAGCGGGGGATTACAGCATTTGTTCACAGAGCTTTCAGTCCAGTTCTGCTACATAATCATTTTCTCATGTTAGACTCACACTGTGTCCGAAATCAGAAGAAGCGGCATTACCCTCCTGTCAGCTCTGAAGAAAACCGGCTTCCAGCTTCCAAGCCACATCTTATGATCTACAATGAATACAAAATGAGAGAAATAATTAATATATTTAATCAAACCGTACAGCTACAAGTTATTAAAAAAGGCTAAAAATCTATTATTATAGATTGGATCATTTAGATTAGATTTTTAGCTTTTTTTAATTACTTTAATAAAAACATATAATTAAAACAATAATATTTACCTCCTTCCATCACTCCTTTTTATTCTCTTGTTCCACCAATTGTGAACTGCATGCAAGATAGCTTATGAAATAATAAAGTTTTATACATATATACATACATACATAAAGAAGAATAAGTGTGTGCATGTGTGTGCACACTGTACATGCATAAAATTGTGATACATAAAAACATAAAAATGTGAAAATATATAGTATTTAATCAAGTATTAAATCAAAACATGCAATAAAAAAGGTAAAAAAAATAAAAGTATGAATTATTGCTGTAAAATGATTAATCGCATCCACAATAAATGTTTTTGTTTGCATAATACAGTATATGTGTGTGTTCTATGTAGATTTATTATGTATATATAAATACACACATACAGTATGTATTTTGAAAATATTTACATGTATTTACATGTCTATTTATATTCATCTAATTTATATTATAAATATATTTAATATATAAACATAACTTTTTTTGGAAATATATACATGCATGTGTGTTTATTTATATATACATAATAAATCTACACAGTATACACACATATTATGTAAACAAAAACTTTTATTTTGGATGCGATTAATCGTGATTAATCGTTTGACAGCACTAATACACAACAAATTAGATAGGTGAAAAATTAAATCAAAGCACAAATAAAACAATTTTATTGACCTTTTTCAGCCACTTTTTTTTATTATTATTCCACCAATTGTGAACTGCATGCACAGGATTGTGGGATATCACCAGCAGTGAAGGACATCTGTGCTGTCATTTAAAACAGACCAGATGAAGACATCTCAATAGACAGGACAGACACTGATGCTCTGTAAACTGCCTGAGAAGTGGTGTTTTTCAGTTTTAGACACTCTCTTTGGTGTTACTATTGAGTACTTGCTGTGCACTACTGTAAAGCCACAAGGTTGAGTTGTTTTGACCTTTGACCTTTAGAAATGCAGTCTGTTTTTCATGCCCTTTGGTCAGGGAGCACAAGTGTGTGTTTGTCTATAGGTGAATTTCGATTAGTCCTTTCACTGAGCGCCGCTGTAATTTCCTCAGATGTAGCCTGCTGACGTATGCAGAAGAAATCAGGCCTAAACCCCAGAGGGCCGCGGTGACCCACACACCTCTGCGTACGCTAACACGTGCTGCGCAAGCACAAAACAACCAACATTCACACACACACAAACAAAAAACACACAGGGAAGAAAAACCACTAATGAGATCTCAGATGTTTCTCCTCAATAGTGAGTTAGAGATCTCAATATGAACTCAAACTTTTCTCATTAAATTCTCCCGAGGTCAAATGATCTGAGCTGCTATCTGCAGCTATTTACTCATTTACATCAAGATATTTTAAGAAAAAATGAGCAAAATTGATTAATTTACCTCTCTGTTAAGTCTCCTGAGCTCTAAAAAAGCCACTTACAACTTACAAATACAACTGTTTGTTACAGTAATTAATGTTAGCTCAGATTCATAAAATTATATCAGTGTTATTTTACTATCATTGAGATACTATTATGGTTTTTATTAATATTTAGAATTAGTTGCTTTATATTTTCTGTTTTCTTTGTCATTTTTTTTATTTAATTGCTAACACTTATTTTATTTCAAGAAATGGACATTTTTTATGGTTTTAGTTTTCTATAACAACCCTGAATAAGACATACTATAATACAAGTTTTGATTTAAATAATAATGTATTAATAAATGTTGAAATTAACACGAACTAAGATCAACAAATGCTTTAGAAGTATTATTCATTGTTAGTTCATGTTAACTTATGCAGTTAACTTGTATTAACAAATGGAAACATACTGTAAAGTGTTACCAGTTTTTCTTTAATATTTATATTTTCTTTTATTTCAGCTTTATATTAATAACATTTTAATAGTTTTAGTTAACAATAACAGCACTGTAACCCCATTCTACTTCATAACAGATCTATCAGAATATAATGCGATATAAACCTGCGGGTGTTTTGACGGCCCAGAGTTCAGCTGCAGCTGACAGCAGAGACCCAATGAAGCCACGCTAAGACATTTCCTACCCAGAATGCTTAAGTCTCATCTGATCTAACAGAGAGTTTATTCATATCAGCTCTGACTGGATGGGCTGCATGACATTTGGATATTTGAGGAGAGCCATTTTATCATTCCCAGGATCGAGAAAATGGGAAACATGCAATGGCAAACATTAAAGCACATAAGACACACAGCCTGGAGTTTTGCTGCTGTTTCTGAAAGCTTGAGATGACTTTAAAAGCAAACACTCATAGTTAAATGATAAATATAATATTTTGTATATATACATATATAAAATATTTAATATAAATATAATATTTTGTGTGTGTATATATTTTCTATATATTGTATGTATGTATGTATATGTATATGTATATATATCCGATTTATATATTTATTTATACCAAGGAGGCAGGAGGAAGTAATAAGTACAGGTGCATCTCAATAAATTAGAATGTCGTGGAAAAGTTCATTTATTTCAATAATTCAACTCAAATTGTGAAACTCGTGTATTAAATCAATTCAGTGCACACAGACTGAAGTACTTTAAGTCTTTGGTTCTTTTAATTGTGATGATTTTGGCTCACATTTAACAAAAACCCACCAATTCACTATCTCAACAAATTAGAATACTTCATAAGACCAATAAAAAAAGACATTTTTAGTGAATTGTTGGCCTTCTGGAAAGTATGTTCATTTACTGTATATGTACTCAATACTTGGTAGGGGCTCCTTTTGCTTTAATTACTGCCTCAATTCGGCGTGGCATGGAGGTGATCAGTTTGTGGCACTGCTGAGGTGGTATGGAAGCCCAGGTTTCTTTGACAGTGGCCTTCAGCTCATCTGCATTTTTTGGTCTCTTGTTTCTCATTTTCCTCTTGACAATACCCCATAGATTCTCTATGGGGTTCAGGTCTGGTGAGTTTGCTGGCCAGTCAAGCACACCAACACCATGGTCATTTAACCAACTTTTGGTGCTTTTGGCAGTGTGGGCAGGTGCCAAATCCTGCTGGAAAATGAAATCAGCATCTTTAAAAAGCTGGTCAGCAGAAGGAAGCATAAAGTGCTCCAAAATTTCTTGCTAAACGGGTGCAGTGACTTTGGTTTTCAAAAAACACAATGGACCAACACCAGCAGATGACATTGCACCCCAAATCATCACAGACTGTGGAAACTTAACACTGGACTTCAAGCAACTTGGGCTATGAGCTTCTCCACCCTTCCTCCAGACTCTAGGACCTTGGTTTCCAAATGAAATACAAAACTTGCTCTCATCTGAAAAGAGGACTTTGGACCACTGGGCAACAGTCCAGTTCTTCTTCTCCTTAGCCCACGTAAGACGCCTCCGATGTTGTCTGTGGTTCAGGAGTGGCTTAACAAGAGGAATACGACAACTGTAGCCAAATTCCTTGACACGTCTGTGTGTGGTGGCTCTTGATGCCTTGACCCCAGCCTCAGCCCATTCCTTGTGAGGTTCACCCAAATTCTTGAATCGATTTTGCTTGACAATCCTCATAAGGCTGCGGTTCTCTCGGTTGGTTGTGCATCATTTTCTTCCACACTTTTTCCTTCCACTCAACTTTCTGTTAACATGCTTGGATACAGCACTCTGTGAACAGCCAGCTTCTTTGGCAATGAATGTTTGTGGCTTACGCTCCTTGTGAAGGGTGTCAATGATTGTCTTCTGGACAACTGTCAGATCAGCAGTCTTCCCCATGATTGTGTAGCCTAGTGAACCAAACTGAGAGACCATTTTGAAGGCTCAGGAAACCTTTGCAGGTGTTTTGAGTTGATTAGCTGACTGGCATGTCACCATATTCTAATTTGTTGAGATAGTGAATTGGTGGGTTTTTGTTAAACGTGAGCCAAAATCATCACAATTAAAAGAACCAAAGACTTAAACTACTTCAGTCTGTGTGCAATGAATTTATTTAATACACGAGTTTCACAATTTCGAGTTGAATTACTGAAATAAATGAACTTTTCCACGACATTCTAATTTATTGAGATGCACCTGTATATATAATATACTACCCATATATGTATGTTTGTATATATATAAAACTTTATTACATCAGATGATTCTATTCAAAGCAATTTATACTAAAAAGGTAATAACACAAGAAGTGCTTAAATAAACTAAATAAATAAATAAATAAAATTAATCTTCACTCTTCTGAAAGCTTCAGCTGACTTAAAAGTGAACACTTGTGCCTTCCTCTGAATAAGCAGACGGTTAAACGAGAAGGAGTGGGGAAATAAACAAGGGATTCATTAAAAGGTTTCTGAAAGGATAGTGTGTGATGAATGTGGCACTTTCTGAGAGCCGCTGCCTCTATAATGATCCTCTACGGTCTGCAGCGTCACGCTGTTTGCCCTGAACAACATGCTTCATACACACCGATCCTGACCTCTCACACTCCATATCTGCCCACACCGTCCAGAGCTTCATAATGACGCGCAATGGGAGCCATTTTTCTGCTGCCGGGCATCACAGGATTATTTATATTATAGTTAATGAACAGAGATCGGCTCATAAATAAATGTACAAATTCAAACGGGCTGAGAGGATAGAGTTGGTTCTGGATGGAAACGTCTGTAATGGAAAACAGCAACACTTATAACAAACAAAAGTCTGACTGAAGAACATTAATGCGTGCTGCTGGGTGTTTGGAGGCCAGCGGATGTCAGTCACTTGCGGAATCGAGGTTGTTTCCGTCTGCAATAAGGTTAATAACAATTACTGTCAGACTGTAATCTGAATCTGAAACAATTGCAAGTGTTCATCGAGGTCAGAGGTGCAGGACAGACACAGAGACGAAGATAAACTTCACTGAGGAACAAGGATGAGGATCAGGAAGGTTGTTCATCACAATTCCTGGAGAAAGCATCTGTTAGCATTTGCATTCTTCTGGAAAAGGGCCGATTCTGGATGTACATGAGCTCTGGCAGAGTGTTTCAGATGAAGCCGCAGGTAAAGGATGTCACGTCAACTTTCAAAGACAGCAGACACTGTTAAAATTATATAAAAAAAAAAAAAAAAAAAAAAAATTCACACTGTTAGTCTAACACATACAAAGACACACATTTAGATAAAAGTTTAAATAAATAACTAAATAAATATATTGGACAAAATGACTTACAAACAAGAAATACAACCAATAACACAAGATGTGCTTAAATAATTATAATAAATAAAATGAAATAAATAAAGATACAATAATATATAAGGAAATCTAACATACCAATTGAGAACTAAGATTTTTCAAAAAATTACATAATATTTTTATTTATAATTTCAGACAATAATTATATAATGTGTTCAAGTTAATATTTAAAGACAGCAGACAGAGAAAAAGGCTACAAAAAGATTTTTTAATACACATATAAAGAAATATAAAATTGTGAAAACATTCAATTGAGACCAAGACTTTTTTAAAAATTATATATAATATGTAT